>JAEIFI010000592.1:4225000-4590000 GCA_018901815.1 Zaprionus lachaisei
TCTTGTATCTTCCTCATCTGTCTGGCACTTTTGATGGATCATTGCGGACAATGAGTTGTAAAATGCTTGGCATGGGGCACGTTTCCTCATTGTCGAGTACAGAAAGGTCTACATAATGTACTATATATGTTATCCATTGTTTTGGTCAGATCTTGCTCTTGATATTGACCCTGAGAGTGGGTCGAATGTAAATCGTTTGTTACACTTTGCCCGCGGCCCTCAAGTTCACTTGAAGAGGGCGCCGCGTAATTTGTTATATGTTAAGTTAAGTTCAAGTTGCATTTGCATAATGTAATTGTTATTGTAGGAACTTAAATTGGAATAGGAATTGGAATGGGCATCGGAATCTTAAGCAGAGTTTATTGAGAGTCGAGCTATGCCTATGAGGGTCATTAAAATACAATTAGATGCTGCTCAGATAGTCATTATCAGCCTCAACTAGAACTGGTTGGCTTACAGTTTATTGACATATGTCACAGGTTGTTGACTCGTCGGCAGTTATATAGTACTATGAACAAATAAATACAGTTTTTTATATGCCAAAACAAATTGCCAACTACTATATATAAAAATATATATAGTTTTTTATATGCCAAATCGCCCCATTTGCGACGCGCCCAAGAAAACGTTTTAATTGTTGTCGTCGAATTAGTTTTGCATAGCTTTTTATTTTATTATTGAGTAAGCTTTACATCATCATCAGCAGCAGCGCGTTATATAATCGATTAAGTTATCAAATGCTGCTTGCCGTAGACAGTTAAAATTGGAAAATAATTAAATGCCAATATTTTTTCTTCATATGCTCAACTTCTTTTTTATTTCTTTGCGCGCTTTTTGTTGGGCAAACAAAGGCGAAAATTGATCGCTCTTTTCGCTTGGCAAATTGTTGCCAACTTCTGTTGTATGTTATTTATACAATATTTATGCTGTTTTGTTCGTTTGTTCGATCATTTTGTCTGTTATCTGCCGCTCGTTTCGGGCTTCATTTCGCGCACTTCAACTGACATGATATTCACAATGGGCCACTGTGCTGGGCCTCAAGTGCTGCTTCTCCTTTGGTGTTCAATTGTTTGGGGGGCTTTCTTACACAATATAAATACATTCAATTGCAGGCAATTTTCATGGCAAACACTACACAAGCTGCGCGATACATGTCAAGTGTCGGATGCTTGGTGTGCAAGTTCGTTTCCTAAGTCTTTCGCCTGCCAAGTTCGTTTCCTAAGTCTTTCGATTGCCCATCAAATGTTGTCAATGAAAATCGCACAATGCATTAACGAGTCTAGACGCAAAGTAATTTCAACATGAAGCGTACATAATGAGCTGTCGGTAGCATGACCTTAGACGGTGTTGCTGGAGCTAGCACCACATAAGGCATTAGACATCAGGCAACAGTAGAAGCTCGATAATAATCGATTAGTCGCATTCTAAATGCTGAACAAATACTTATTTGATAGCTCGTCTCATCATTTTACGCGCTTGATTAATGAAACTCGCAGCTTAGCGTGGCTTATACAATGACACTCGCTTAAGTTGGCATTTCTGTATTAGTAGAATCGTTAATTAATCAAACGCATCAATTGAGTTCCCACAGTGGGCAGCCATGGGCAGCGATGCGTACACTTCAAGGAGATTGCAGGAGCTGGGAGGAACTGTAGAGCTCTTTGAATTAAAGGAATAATTTCTGAACTTACTTAAGCTCACTTGGATATTTAATTACGTGCTCTAAACTATATAAATTTTTAATTAAATTTCAAATAACTATCATAAATTACTTAATTTAATTTGAATTTAATTAAACATAACCTGACGGAGCTGTAGATTTTCTTGAATTAAAGGAATCATTTCTGAACTTACTTAAGATCACTTGGATATTCATTTATCGAAAGTGTAAGCAGCTGCTCTTCTGTTTTGGCCACTTCCTTGCTCTAAACTATATCAATTTGTAATCACATTTCAAGTATTTAACTATTATAACCTGACGGAGCTGTAGAGTTTCTTGAATTATAGGAATCCCTTCTAGATTTACCATAATTTAATTACATTTAATGTGTGCAACGTGTTGAAATTGATACCTACGAAATGCTGTTGATATATGTAGATCAAACGGAAATCGGGTCTGTTTAAGCGAAGGTCGTCACTTGGTGACTTGGCGTGGTCAGTGGTTTCCTTTTATTGTGATGGCGATAAGAGAGCTCCGCATTTTTATGTCGTGTCTCATGCATATGCCAAGCAGATCAAACATATAAGGCCTCTGCCAACTGACGAATAGAATGTGACGGCAATGTGGTTGGCCCACGCAACAGTGGGACAGTGCTGTCCAAAAGTCTATGCACCAGCGACAGCACCAGCTGTTTGCCGTTTGTTTTGATTTAATAAATCAGTGCGAAACACGGCGAAGATGCGCTCGATTTGGTTACGTGTGTGAGCCGAGAAAAAATGGGCACGCCTCAATGTGGTTTCGAGTGTGGCTCAAATCGTGTTGTTGCTGTTGCTGTGCTTGTGGTTTATGTTAATCGGACAGCAGGCTGCCTCTTACGTCGACGGGCAAGCAGGCAGGCAGGGTGAGCGTTTTATATTCAAATGTTTTCAACAGCGTGTTCGTTTTAATCAATGAATGTTTATCGATTCATAATTTATCAATCAACCTGATGCATAATGAAATCATTATTTTGTAAGCGTGCAATTTACATACAATTTGACTAACTGTGTGTGCGTGTGTGTGTGTGTGTGCGTGTGCGTGTGCGTGTGTGGTTTACTTTCAGCATGCCCCGGTTACGGTTATGCCTGTCCCTGGCCCTGCTGCTGCTGATGCAGGGCGCATTGGTGCACGCCCAGGGCAACTTTGAGGATGCTGACAAGGCGAACGACTATACGGATCAGCAGTTTGATCTGCGGCACACTATACCAGGCGAGCCAGGCGTGGATTATCCAATTCTCAGCGAGGTGCCCAAGACAAGCTTCGTCTGCCAGGGCCGTCACGAAGGTAGAGAGTTGAACAGAGTTTCCCGTAACGATTCATTCAGCTAAGCTTTCCATTCCCTCTTGTCTGCAGGTTACTATGCGGACGTGGAGAGTCGCTGCCAAGCTTTCCGCATTTGCGCCCACACCGCACGCTCTGCTCAGGGCTTTGGATTCCTCTGCCCCAACGGCACCGTCTTCAGCCAGCGGAATTTCGTCTGCGATTGGTATCGCAATGTGGACTGCGATGCCTCGGAGCGTTACTACGACATGAATCGGGAGCACAGTGTGGGCAGCACGCAGCAGATGATGGAGCGAGTGCGACTGATGATGGAGTACCCCACCATGTCCATATCGAAGGCATTGCAGCAACAGCAACAGCACCAGCAGCAGCAGCAGCAGTTCAGGCAGCCCCAGCACACGCATCAGACACTCAGCAAGGATCTGAGCAATGTGAGTGGAGTGCTGAGCCAACCGGCTGCCATTAGCCCGGCCAGGGCAGTGCTGCGTGGTGAGGACATCAAGAGTGAACCACTCCCAGCACCAGTGCCAACTGCAACAGCAACAGCAACAGCAACAGCAACAGCTCCTGCAACAGCACCTGCAACAGCAGCAATGGGCGACGATGAGGACATCTATGTGAATAGTTTGGGTGAACTCTCCTCGGATCCGGGCATTCAGTTTGATCACACGAATGCGCACATCATTGCCGAGTATCCACGTGAGTATCACTACCAGAAGCAGAAGACTTTTGCCGAGCGCGTCAATGCGGGACTGGAGCTGGAGGAGTCCCCCAGCAGTTCGCAGGAGCAGATGGCACCCGAATATATTAAGCAGATACGCAACACCAAGGACGAGGCCACCCAACTGGATCTGGTCTCGAATATCAACAATCTACTGGAGGAAGTATCCACAGATCTGGACCCCAGCATCTCTGGCTATCAGTCGATGAGTCCGCAGAAGGTGAAGCAGCCGTTTAGGTTCCTAAGTCGGGGATTCGCCATGCAGTCAAAGGAGGCGGGCAAGACGAACTCGGCCTATGTGTACACCAAACCCAAGCAGGCGCCGGGCACAATCAGATTCACGGTAAGTTGAGTGCGGCAGGAGAATACCGATAGTTAGTATATACGATAATCTTGATAATTTTGTGATTTTCAGTCTTTTCTCAACACTTTTCTTTTCTAAGAACAAGTGCATGCACAGCTATCGCTTGCTTATCGTTACTATCGCACGTACTATCGGCTGATAGTGCATAACTTAATGTGTCTACACAATGAGCTGTGCATAGTCGATAGTCTCGATCATTTAACTAAGTTAATCCAGTTTATCTATTATTATATTTCAATCTCTTTACTATCGCTACTATCGCTCATACTATCGGCTAATTATTCACTTTAAATGTATCACAAAATGTGTCTACTGAATAAGCATAATATATACAAGCAACGATAGTTTAATTGAACGATAGTCTCGATAGTTTTAGCTAAGAAAGTTATGTTTGTGGTCTGCAAATTCTTTTTTAGTCCAAAAACAAAAGGATTCACAAATATATCTATGCAATCGTTACTATCGCAATGTTATCGTTATTATCGTACTTACTATCGGCTATTTACCAGCTCTAAATACATTACTAAATGTCTTTACTATCCAGCTATATTAAATATCTAGCTGTCTATCTATCTCTGTATCTTGATATCTTTGCCATCTTTCAACTCTTTCTCCCTCTCTCTCTATTGATTTCTCTCTGTTCCTCACTCTGTCGCTATCTCTGTCTATCAAAACTATCGCCTACAACTTTGACAACTCACCCACACACATCTCAAACCACATAAACCACAACTAAAGCCCAATGAGATACCCATTGATGCTCATAAAGACACTGAACACAAGCCGAAATTCAATAATGAGAAAACCGCAAGCAGCAGCAGCTCAACCACGGAAGCTGTCATTATCGACGAGGTGGAAGCTTTGCTAATTGCGCCCACATTGCCACCGGCGTATGAAGAAGAAGAGCCAGCAACAACAACGACAACAGCAACCACAACCACTGAAAGTAGCACAATTGCCAGCAGCTTGGAGCCATCACCAGCAATTGCAACTACTGCTGCAGTGCCTCATGTGGACTACAGCAGCGAGCAGCCTGTGATAGAATCTATTGGCCAGGCAGCTGCCCTCAGTACCAGCCATGCGCTGCTGGATACCAACAACCATCAGGTGGAGGAGGACGCATCAGTCGATGCCTCGACGGCAGACAAGACCGATGTGCATCTGCAGGCAGAGAAGTTGCTCATTGCCGGCGTCAAGCAAACCTCACACGATGAGGAGGGTGTACTGCGCACTAACAGAGTGACGCTGGGCAGGCCACCAGTTAGCAGGAGCAACAGCAGCACCAGCACCACAGCAACCACAAGGACAGTGAAAACCACGCCAGCAATGCTCACCTCAACGGAAACCGTGACGGAGATCAGCAGCACACAGGAACGCATACGCAGCTATCGTCGCTTTGCACAGAAGCGCGTGGGCGGCAGCGCAGGAACATTGCGACGCCATACGCAGCTGCCACGTGGCACAAAGCCAACTAGCAGCAGCAACAGCAGCAGCAGCAGCAGAGGCACGACAACAACCACGCAACGCAGCACAACGGCAACACGCAGCTATCAGGAACGTTTGGCGGCGAGTCGCTTGCGATTGTCGCGTCTATCGCTGGCCACAAAGCCAACAACAACAACATCAACCAGCAGCAGCAGCACAATTGCAGCAGCAACTACCAGATCCTCAACAAGCAGCAGCACAAGAACAACCGCATCCCCATTGTCGCCAGTGCGTGCTGGCGCTGAGCAGACTCTAAATCGCAAACTCTCCGTGCGCAACATTGACAGGGAGAGGGGACAGCAACGGGCCAGCTGGGACAGCGTGCAGAGCAACTTGCATCGTTTCCAGGTGCAGCGCGGCAATCGTGTCTACACGCCAGCAACACGCGCCAGCAGCAGGAGCAGGAGTACTACAGCCAGCAGCATCAGCACAAGCAGCCGTCCTTCAATCAGTTCAACGCAGTCGCAGCCGCAACGTGGTCGCAATCGTCATGTTGTGAGCTACAGAACGCAAGCACCACAGCAGCAGCAGCAGCAGCGCACACGTGGCACCACCACGCCACGCAGCACAACAACAACTACACAACGCACCACAGCAGCAGCACTGTCGACGTTGTCGCAGCAAATCTCAGCCATTGCCTCCGGCTACAGTTACACACCTGCCCCACCTAACCCACTCAACACATACACAGCAGCAACATCAGCGCAAACATTGCAACAGCAACAGCAGACGCAGCAACAGCTGCCTTCCTCATCATCATCATCATCATCATCATCATCACAACAACAACTACAATCCACCTCAAGCCTTTCCCCTTCCTCTGCCTTCCTGCCCTTTGATAAGTTAACCCGCGCCATTGTTGATGAATCGATTTTACAGAACTTTAAGAGTACCAACGCCCAGCGAGGCTCGGCTACCAGCAACTCCCAGCAACAGCAGCAACGGCTGCAACAGCACAAGCAGCAGCAGCAGCGTGCTGCGAAGCCAGCAACTGCCGGCAGCAGCTACAACTATCCCAAGCCAACAGCACCAGGCAAGCACAGCAGCAATTTGCAGCATTCTAACTGATATAATACAATATATACTTTCGATCTTATAGCGCTTGCTAGTCTGACCATTCCGCAACGTTCGCAACAGCAACAGCAAGTACAGCAGCAACACCAACAGCTACAGCAACAGCTACAGCTGCAGCAACAGCAGCAGCAAGTACAGCAGCAGCAGCAACTGCCACAGCTGGTGCTACCCACTCTGCCGGGCATTGTGATTGCTCGTGCTGAGGGCCAACGCATTGCAGCCAACTCCGCCGGCAACATCATCAACTCGCTGGTCAATCAGCCTCAATCACAGAGCGCTCAATCCAGCTCATATGTGGCACTAAGCGATTTTCTGAGCAACAAATTTGGACAGACTGGCGAGGGCCAGCAGCAGCAACAACAACAGCAGCGTCAACTGCAGCAAGAACAACAGCATCAGCAGCAGCAACTACAACAACAACGTCAGCAACAGCAGCTACAACAACAGCGTCAGCAACAACAGCAGCAGCAACAGCAGAAGCAACAGCAACTACAACGACAACTACAACAGCAACAGCAACAACAGCAATCACAACGGCAACTACAAAAGCCTCAACAACAACTTAGCTACATCACGCAACAATATCAACCACAGCAACAGCAACTGCGACAACAGCTGCAACATTACCAGGCACCACAGCAGCAACACTATCAGACACAGCAACAGCCACAGCAACAGCAGCAGCGCCAAATCAATTATCCCGTGCAATACCAGCAGCAGCAGCAGCAGCAGTACCAGCCACAGCACCCTCAACAGCAGCAGCAACAGCAACACTTCCAGCAGCAACAATCGCTCCTGCCTTCCATCCAATTTAATCAGCAACCCTATCTGACGCCCAACATATTTGTGCCGTACCAACAGCAGCAGCAACAGTTGCCGCTCTTCCCCCCGCTGGCAACAGCAGCCAAGACACAAGCAACACAAGTTGTTGCCGTGCGTGGCCAGCAGCAGCAGCAACAGCAACCTGATCACTTGAATGTGCAATTGCCGGCACTGCCCAACGGGCTGATACCCGCTCCGACATTGCAGGTGGCACAGAAACGCAGCGACCTCAAGGTGAGCCAGTTGCAGCTGACCAACAGCAACAGCAACAGCAGCAGCAAGCCGCCAGCAACAGTTGCCATGGAGAAGGCCTTCTACTCGGGGCGCACATCCTACGATGTGCCGCAGAGCAGCGTGGGTCGCCTGCCCAATGACATAACGCATCTGCGACGTCTGCGCCAGCGACGCTACTGAGATGCAGCAGGAGGAGGAGGAGGAGGATGCGGATTCGGATTGGGACCGAGTGAGATTACTACTACAAGAGAGTTAAGTTATTATTTATGTGCTAAGTTAGTTGGTAAGTTAAAGCAATTGTAGAATATACAAACAAACTAATTCCCCTTTCATCAACCTATATATCATATATATGTATAGTATATATCTTTCTACATGCATGTCTTTATAGAAGAATATACAGATAAACTAGTTCCCCTTTCATCTGCCTACATATCATATACATTTATGTATATATATCTTACTTTCTACATCTATATATACATATTTATTTAATTCAATAAATAAAACGACAAATATTTTGAAAACGAATTTGTATATTGTGTGTTTTTGTTGTTTTTGTTTTGGTTTTTGCTTTTCATTTTTCTTATTCATTGTGAGATTAAGTTTTATTGTTTATGTGTTTAGAATCATCGCCTTATCATGCCTAGTGAATACAAATACAATAGATGGTTTTACTTGTTTACATGTAGCTAGCGTAATTATAATTATCCATTATTTATAATCACTAATTAATTACTTCATATATTGTTTTACAATAATCCATTTTGAATAGTTTTCGAATGTATTCGCGCTCTTCTTCTACTTGCTCTCTGCTCCCCTTCTGCATCTTCTGCTGTTTCTTCTTCTCTCCTTTCCCTCGTTAATTGGTGTCAAACATTTTCTATTTACGGTTACATGCTTAGCTTAGTTAATGCTGTGCACAATGCTTCTTCCTCTTTCTCTTTCTCTTCCACTTCTTCTCTTCTTCTTGTATCATAATCGTAGTCATCATTAGATTAATGTTAATTAAACTTTATGGCATGGAGTATTTGTTTATACATACGAAATTTAACTAAATCATCGCACACAGGATAAAATAAACAGAATACAATTTGTGATGCAAGCAGGAACAGGAAGGAAGAGAGGTGGAGTGAGGGGGGAGGCTCTTAAAACTGAATTACAACTAAAAAGGTACAGTAAGTTAGTTACTAAGTACATCTAAAGTTAATCGCTCAAATAATAATTTATATATCGGGTATACACTACTAAAGGGAGTGACGGGGGGGGGGTTAAAACCTAAATGAATCTTGCATCCTCAAGCCTACAGAGAAAATGTACAGCAATTTCATTTTTACAGCAGTCGCGGATTGGCTGCAGATCCTGGCCAGATCCTTATCTTAAGTCTCGTTGTCTGCCTCTTAACTCCTTTCTTAATATATGTACAGTGAACTGTGAACAACTGCGGGGAGGAGGAGGGAGGGAGGGTCAGCGTGCGCTCAACGCTTGATGTCCAGGCGACATTTCATCACACGCACGCGTACTCAGGGAAGCGAATTGATATTGATTGGAGGCGCTGCAGTAGCCACCAGAATTGGTTGCTCAATGCCCGCTGCAGCTGCTGCCATGCCTTTGCCGATGGCCGCTTCCAATGGTTTGGCTTCTTCATCGGCTTTGCCATCCCTGGCATCCGGCGTGTGCAGCTCACAGAAAACCTTGCGATTCTGTTCGCAAAGGCTCCAGTTGGCAGAACGGGCGCACGGCACATGGGCGGACGCCTTGCAGGCGCGATGGAAGCAACAAATACTGGCACCCGGCTGAGCACAGTGCACGCACTGGTAGCGTGTGCTATCCCAGACTGCTGCATCCAGTCCATTCACATGAGCACCAATCAATTGTATGTCGTTGGCCCACACGGCGCAGTCCTCGTGCAGCCAAATCTCATAGCAATGTTCCGATGTCTTTGACATGCCGCGAAAGGTTTCCACAAACTTTGTCTCGTGACTGCAGTCGAGCGGATCCTGAGACGAGCACTGAGATTCATTCTGATCATCGCTGTAGGAATGGGAGCTCTCGTGGGTTTGCTTGCGCTTTCGCTTGTGCTGCAAGAGATGAGGAGGAGAATCATCATAAGTTGTAGAACTGTAATTCAATTGCATTCCCCGCTGCACTTACCATCGTGATCTTGGGGGCCTGCATGATGTTGGCCAATGTGGCGGGTACAACGGGCAGATTACGTGGCTGCAGCTTGATCATGTCCGCACGCTTCCGTTTGCTGACAAACAGTCCATCGATATCCTGAGCAGCAGTGCCAGCAGCAGCTCCAGGTGAGGGCACCTGCAATGCAGCGCGATACTCTTCACAGTCTATGGACACCAGATAGGGCCCAAAGAGATCACCCAGTCCAAGCTTGTGGGGTCCACGCTTGCAGAACACGCAGATCCAACTGGAGTCAGTCGTATCGGCATCATAGCGATTACTCAGCGTCGAGCTGTGCATGCCCCGCAGATTCTTTCGCTCGTGCGACGCCTTCGTTTGCTTCTTCTTCGTGAGCTTCTCATTCACATCCTCGGCACTGTGTGTGTTCTTAATGCTGATGCTCCCATCGGGCTTGATAAGTATAAATGGTGACTTGAACCTGAGATCTACGACAGCTCCTCCACCTCCACCTCCCTCGCGTATTGGCGCTGGGGTGCTATCCTCGTCCGTGCTGAATGGTTTCCTCGCACCCTTTTTGCCATTCTGCTTTGCTGCATTCTTCCCCGTAGTCTTCTTATTTTTGGCTGCCGCTGTCGCCTTCTTCTTCTTTGCATTCTTGTTGTTGCTGTTGTTCGCCTTGGGACTGATGGTTTTGACAGCAGCCGCCGCCTCACTCAGCCTACGTGCTGCCAGCGCCGCTGCAGCAGCTGCTGATGTGCTCGGCTTGTCATCATCATCACTGTCCAGCACCACTTGTTCAATTGCCGCTTGTTTCTTGCGTGCCAGTGTCTTCTTGGGCTTGGGCAGCTGCTCCTCGATCGTGAAACGCAATAGAGATGGATCCATGCCCATTGACAGGCGTCGTGGTGGTATGCAACGTGTGGGCGGCGTTCGTTGCAATGCCTTGGCTGCAACTGGTCCTGGCGAAGGTGCCAGCTCCTTGGCAGGTGCCTCTGTTGGTGCTGGTGGAGGACTATGCCTGGGACTGGGCATCGTTGACTTCATTGCAGCTTTGGTTGCCATGGGACGCAGCTCAGGCGTTGCTGGTGGTGGCGGTGTGCTCGTAACCACTGGCTTCTCATCTGCCAGAGCTTTGACATGCTGCACTCCAGCTGCCACCAATAATTGTGAGCCCAAGCCGTGCCCCGTTTCAGGTGTTCGAGACTCTGATTCATTTGCAGGCTCATCCTCAATGCCGGCAAACATTTCCTCCAGCTTATCCTCGACCTCGTTGAAGTGACAGGGTTCCGTGGCAGATGCAGCTGCTGTGGCGTTTGTTGTTGCGTCTGCTGCCGCATTAGCCGTAGCTGGTGATGACTGTTTATCTACTGGTGCGGGTGCTCCTGTGCTCCTATCCTCCACTTCGTCCTCATCATCGTGCACACTTACCGCAGGCTTGGCATCAATGTTGCCCTGTTCCACCAGCGCGGGCGAGGCGGGCGTGTCTGTGATGGCCTTATTCTCAACCAGCTGCTGCTGCTGCTGTTCCAGCTCCTGCAGCTGCAGCTCCTTTACCTGAGGCGTCTCGCTCACCGGCCGACTGCTGTGGCTACTGTGCGTGCCTGCACTGGAGCTGCTCGAGCTGCTGCTGCTGCTATTGCTCTGTGGACTGGGCGGTGGCATGTTGCCTTCAATTGCTGCTGTTGATGCGGCTTCCTTGGCAGCAGGTAACGAGTCCTCGTCATGCTGGCGACGCTGTTGCTCCGTTAGGTTGCGCTGCAGCAAAGCCTGTCGCTGCTTCTTGGTCTTCGGATTGTCCGTGTCGTTGTAAAGCGTCGAACTATTGCTGTTCTCAGCGCCAGCAGCAATGGGAGGCGATATTGCACGTCCATTTTCCAATGGCTTCGCTTGCTGTTCCTTTTGCAGTCCAAATGGCTGGAAGTCCATTGGCACATCGCCACCATTCTTGGGCGACAATTGGTGCTGGTGCTTGGGACTGCAGCTATTGCTCTGTGCATGTGGACTGGGCGTACGTTGTCGCTTCACGTTCTCATCGTGTGGCGTTAGTCGCATCACTTGACTCGCCTTACGCTTGCGCCGCTTGCGACTGTTGCTGCTGTTGCTATTGGATTCCAGTGACTCCTCATTTGATGTGGTCATGTAGGGGGATTCGGGTGCCTCGGCCAGCTGTTTATCCTCAACAGGCATGGGAGTTCCTGCTGCAGCTGCTGGTGCTGGTGGCGCATTGTTGCTGCTGCGATATGCTGCTGCATTTGTTGACAGATCCGTTATGATTGTTTGCGCCTCATCCTCCTGTGACTGCGGCTCCTGTTGCTTGTGCTTGGACATATCGAGATTCGTTAACTGCGTATTGCGGGAATGCATTTGTGGCGTGTGCGTTTGCTGCAACGGCTGCTGCTGCTGTTGCTGTGGTTGCTGTGGTTGTTGCTGCTGCTGGTGTTGCTGCTGCTGCTGCTGGTGTTGCTGCTGCTGCTGTTGTTGTTGTTGCTGCTGTTGTTGCTGAAATTGTGCGCTGGTCATGTGAGGCGGTGGGGGCGGTGCGAGATGCTGATTATGATGTGGATGCGTTGGCGGTGCATAATGCAAATGTTGTTGCTGCTGCTGATGCTGCTGCTGTTGTTGCTCCTGCTGCATGTGTTGCTGCTGCTGCTGTTGTTGTTGCGGCGGCTGTGGTGCATAGCTGGCAACATTCGCATGAAGCTGATGATGCAGATGCAACTGATTATAGTCGAGCGGCGACTGCGGCGTTGGCGGTGTCTGTGGCCCATTGTATTTCATGTTGTATGGCTGCTGATGTTGCTGCTGCTGCTGATGATAGTTGCGCAATGGCGAGGCTAAAAAAGAAGCAAATGAATCAACTAAATCATTGCCACGCAAGAAGATTCCACTTACGTTTCTTTGCTGCATGTTGCTGCTGCTGCATGTTGTGCGCAGCCAGTTTACCTGCGGCACCGCCTGCTCCTGCTACTGTTGCTGCTCCATAGCTGCACTCCTTGCCGCTCAGTTCTGTGGCCTTTTGAATGCTCTTTAGCTGTGTCAACTTGAAGTTCTCATCCCGATTCTGCATGTAATGCGGGGGTGGCACATTGTTGTTGCTGCTGCTGCCGGTGTTGCTGTTACTGTTACTGTTGCTGCTGCTGCCATTGCCATTGCCATTGCCTCCTCCTGCAGTGCTGTTGTTGTGATTGTTATTGTTATTGTTGTTGGGCGGGGTACTTGGCGGTGGCGGCAACAGCGATTCGCAATCAGCAGTCCCGGTACCATTGGCATTGAGGTATTTGCTAGCTGCGCTGGCAGGAGATGCCGAGGCGGGCATGCCCGATAGATGTCCTTGTTGTGCTCCAGTTCCAGGCGTATTAGTGGTCAGATTGTGACTGGGAAAGGGAAGAGAAAGAGTTCTAGACACTTTTGCCATATTAATTAAATGTAAGCCTTACATCGTTGGATAATTAGGAGGGGCATGCAAATGTGACTGTTGTTGTTGCTGCTGTTGCTGCTGCTGTTGTTGTGCTTGTTGCTGCTGCTGCTGCTGCTGCTGTTGCGGGCCAGGTTTGTTCAGCGTCGGCGCAGCGCTGCGACTCGACTGCAGCGACAGATCCATTGAGTCGAAAGGCAATGTTCCAGTGTATGGTGGCGCCAGCAAAGGATTCATTTGATGATGATGGTCCAGCTGAAAGACACACGATAAGCGTTAATAAGTCATGAAGGCAAAACATAAACGGGATTAGTACAAAGCAGGAAAAGCAACAACAGCGGTAGGAGATGAATGTACTACGGGGAGCAGGGCATGCTAAGGATATGCGCAAAGAGATATGCCAAACTAGCTAAACGAAATCAAAAGTGAATGAAAACGAAACGATAACGATAACGAAAACGAAGAGGAGAAACTACGCTAATTACGTTTTTATGATTGGCCGACATAAAATTGTAAATGGCATCGGGCGGCGGCGGTGGCTGGGCGGAGGCATGCCAGGCCAGCGGGGAGCGCACCATGGGCCGCTCGTTGGACATGTGCGCCAATTGCGGCTGTCGTGGTATATACGACGGTATCTGCAGAGATTAGGTCAGCTTTCAGTTTCAGCTTCGCCACTTGAATCCATGCAAAACGAAGATTATCACTCTACTTACTTGCAGGGGATTCCATGAGGGATTCTGTGACGCTTGACTCAAATGTCCGTGCGGATGATTGTTGTTGGACATGGTTGCGCTTTGCTCTCGTCTAATTTTTCGAAATCTTCAACTAACTGAGTTGAGCTGCCAATGCAATCATCTATGTTTCTAGCCAAGGATTCGCACAATTAATTTTGCTAACAAACAGAAAGCGAAAACGGGGCTCGATGAGGGAAAATATGACTTGATGCTGGCAAGGACTTGCACGTCCTTAACACATAACTGTGCTCTCGGAAATTGGGGGGAAAACACCTGGCAGGCACTGTGTCTTAATAGAAGGACCATACGGCATACGGCATGCGGTGCTATGTATTATGTCCTGTCGCCTTTGCGTTCACAGTGCTGACAGCAGGCAAGGGTGCGCCCATTATTTGTTTAGGAGAGTGAGAGTTATCTAATTACTTCTGGCTTTATCTCATACTGTGCAGTTCAAGTATAAACAAATTTCGCACGCACTTTTTTCACACCACCCACACAACCACATCCACCCACTCGCAAAAGTTTTCACCGAGCGGTCCTTGCGCGATAACGCAGACAGTCGATAAATTATCGACAGTCGTCAGCGTTGTTTTGCATGCCAGTCCCTGGTTATGAGGCTGCTTCTGGCACTGCTCTGCTGCGGCTAACGCTGCTGCTACGGGGCGCTACGCGATAAACACGCGGTCTTTGTAACAATGAATGTTTGTTTGTTTGGCTTTTTATGGCAATGACAATTCCATTTGCCGTTCGTCGATGATTAAATGCAGTTAGAACAAGGTGATTGGCAGAGCATGGGTAATTATTATTATTAGTTGAGTTTCGGGAGTTCTGGTAGCACTGTTTGCACAACACACACATATGTACCTCGACAATTTCGCCCTCTCACTCACTCAAGTGCAGCGCATTGCAGCTTCGTTGTGACTGTTTTTGCGAATTACTTGTTTTGGGCCGAAAAGGCAGGCCAAAACCAAGCCTTGCCAAATTGCACAAACACACGCACTTTATTGCTAACACATTGTTACGTTTGCCGCGTTCAAATTAATCACTTCATTTACAAACGCCGCTACAAACTCACGCGTTTTTATGCGTATTTTAATTTGTTTAAAACAAAATGTAATTTACGTGTGCTTCAGCTTCTGTGTTATGAATGTGTTTGTAAGTGTGTTTGTAGTGTATGTGTGTGCGTGTGTGTGTGTGTACGCGGTTTGTGGTTCATTCATGAGCTGATAAACTACATTACTGGTTCCCCTTTCATTGCAACATTGCTAACGCCAATTACACGTTGAGTAATGGCAACTTTAATAAATCAAGTAATTTCAAAGAGCAATTTTTATATAACAATTTATTTCTTTCAAAACTAATAAACAATTAAAAATATTTTAAAACAGTGTGGTAGCGTGTTGTACTTGCTCATAGCAGAAAGCTTTTTGTCGCCCACAATTTTGCCGCTAAAATATTCGTCCAGCCCTTGGACATATGGAATGCATTTGCAAAGTAAAATTTATTTGCGCCCAAAAACTTAATGTGCGATATTTACAAAACAGATTAAACAATTCGTGTAAAATTATGAACGTTAATAAACGTGGCGCATTTATAGTTTTCGAAGGCTGTGATCGTACGGGCAAAACAACGCAAAGCCGGCTACTATGTAAGTTAAACAAATCAACAAACAGTGTTAATTTTAGAATTTGTGTTGATAATACGGGTTTTTATTAAAATGCAACGTATAAAATGTTGGTTTTCACTAAATAAAATAATAAATTCACCTGAATCATATTGGAAAAGAGGAAAATTAATAAATTAAGTAGGTTTTTAGTTATTAACAAAAAACAAATGCAAGAATATTGGAAATTCATAGGAAAACAATATACATACCCTGATAATTGCTTGAAATTTCGATATCCTGACCACCTAGAAAACAAAATATCCTTCCAAATTAAAAACCAGACTAAATTACTTAATTTTCCGAAACACATTATTTAGTCATCGATGGGTAGATAACCAAGCATCATAAATCTATTCACATAAATGATAAACAATGATGTTTATTCTCTCTCTCTCAATATTTACCCAGTTGAATTGCTCAAGAGCAAAGGGGTCACCACACAACACACCAACTTCCCGGATCGCAGCACATCCATTGGCAGCATTATCAATTCGTACCTCACCAATGCACAAGAACTCTCCGACCAAGTTATACACTTACTGTTCTCGTCAAATCGATGGGAGCGAGTTAAGAGTATTAGGAACGATCTACTGGCGGGCACAACAATCATTTGCGATCGCTATGCCTACTCGGGTGTGGCATACTCGGTGGCCAAAGGACTCGACTTCGACTGGTGTTGTGCACCCGATCGGGGACTTCCCCGGCCTGATGCTGTCTTCTATCTCCGTTCCAAGCCCGAGCAACTGCAGGCACGCGGTGGATATGGTGAAGAGCGGTACGTAATTATCAATTCGTATTACAATTCTCTCCAAACTATTGTGGTTGGCTAATTTCATTTGCATTTCCAATTGCAGCTATGAAAAAGTCGAAATGCAGCGCAAAGTGGGAGAAGTCTTCGATAGATTCTGCGCACAGGAGTCAAGCTATTGGCACGAATGCGATGCAAGCACATCCCAAGAGGAGTTGCATGCACAAATTGCAGCAATTGCCGAGAAGATACTGGAGACAAGGTCGACACAGCCGCTGGCCAAGCTCACCTGGCAACGCGAGGGGATTTAGTTGATTTACACTTACACAGACACACACACACACACACACACACAACGATTAACCGTTAATTTACGATGCTGCCCAAATAGATTTAGTCAGTGTGATAAATGCATTTGTATAGCGAACAGATATCGATAGGATTAAGTATCTGAATTAACTCAAAGTGAATTATGGCGATTGTTGAACATATAGTACGTATTGCTCCAGGCTTTATCTTCCTTTATTCATGTAGAATCGCGAATCGCACGCACTTTAAGCCCCCCTTGTAATTTAATTTATAGCCCATGTCTGGTTTGCTGTTTTGGTTGCTTCATTGTTGTTTATTTCGCTTAAATATATACAATTTTGTGTAACTTTAAAACGAACAATAAATGAATGTTTGTTTGTGTTTGTATTACGGCTAAACCACAGCAAGAATACGAATAATTAACGCCAATTTAAACTTATTTGCTAAATGATCGAAGAAGTTGTGTTATGATGTGTCTGGCACACTTGGTCCCTGGGTACGATGCGATGCGATGTCGATATCGTTTGCTTAATAATTGGCATAGTCCAGATCCAGTTCCAATTCCTCACGCCGACTGCGTCCGGCTGCAGTGTTGCCCGCTTTGGGTGCACGTGTACGCAGTGTCAGCTGGCGATATCCCGTGCCGGGTGTATAGTCGATGTTACGTGACCTCAAGTTATTCAGTGTGTTGCTAAAACGCTTCTGTGCCTGATGATACGAGGCAATGTCGCCGTAACTGTGCTTCGGCCACATGCACTCGCAGCCCGAGGGAACTGTGCGCGTCTCCGATTCCCAGCAGCCACTGCCCTCGTTCAGACGTATCAGGTGTATGGTCCGATTGAGCTGAATGCACGAGAAGCCCGTGGCCGAACAGATCTGGAAGGCATGAACAGTAAGAAATTGTGTTTAAACATGTTACACATATACGAATATGTATGGAACAGTACTGCATAAGGAATATCTTAAATATAGTCGAATATCTTGCATAGATTGAACTAGAACTGTTGTTTAATAAGAGTTTCTATTTTATTTGCTCTTGAAGTTGTAAATATGTATGAATGTAAATCTATTTTATAAACCGTGAACAAGATCTGTAAATAATTACTAAATATAATGAACTAAAGATATTTAAATCATGGAAGTTTCTTGACAATTATATCTTTTTGAAATCCGTGTGGCCAAACTATTTTGATTGGTGGCAGAAAATAGAAGAAAATGAAGATGTGCCTAATCAAAATAGTGCAATTTAAGCCACGATTACTCAAATACTGATTGTAGTTCGATAGCTTAATCGATAATCTGGCATAACGATTTGAGTACATTACATACATATGTTGCATAACATTAGCATGTACACATGTGTAAACTTGACTAACTGTATATGTAAATCATGTCGCAAGTCCATTTTTAGTACAATAATACATAAAATACAATTCAATGGAAATCATATCTACACTGGTCACACTGATTCATATCAGAGTCCTGCGTGAGTCCTATTTACTTGACTGTACAACATTGAAATGCACGAAATAGTACAACATTGACTCCTATTCATTTAAAACTGTACCCATTTTAACAGTGAATGATTCGTTTTTCCTTGTTTAGGTGCATTCATGCAGGACTCTAATTCGATTATTTTTCGCTCACCTCACGCTTCTCGCCGGCGCGTTCGTTTAGCAGGGCGCGCAGCAGGGGCAGCTCGTTGTTGCGGTAGTTGTAGTTCTCGTAGCTGTGGACGCGCGGCGGCAGCGGGGCATAGTTGTTGGCGCAGGTCACTTCCACATAATGATTGGGCCGATATTCTCCGTTGTCCAGTTTGACAGTGACGCGCTTTGTGGGGCACAGCGACTGATAGGTTACCTGCAGAGAGAGAGAGAGAGAGAGAGAGAGAGGAAGGATGATTAAGAGAGTGGGAGAAAGAGAGACACAGAGAGAGATACAGTGCGAAAGAAAGAGAATCAGAGAGAGGGAGAGAGAAAGTTAGTGATAGAGAGAGGTAGAAAGAAGGAGAGAATTAGAGTATAGATGCAGTGAAAGAGAGAACGAGATAGAGAGTGAAGGAGGATAAAGTGGCAGAGAGAGAATAGGTACAGTGTGAGAGAATGAGATGGAGAGTGAGGGAGGTAGTGAGGAAAATACAGTGAGCCAGAGAGAGAGATAGAGAGACAACGAAGGGGAGAACGAGATAGACAGTAAGAGAGAAAGAAGAGAGTATTAGAGTATGGTTGCAGTTGCTGCGTCACTTACCCCCTCGCTGTCGCTGTTGCTGCTGCTGCTGCTGGCGGCGCTGCTGCTGCTCTGCAGCGCTGGTGGCATCACGCTGCGCACGCGTCGCTTGCGCACATTCTGTATGCCATAGGGCAACTGGTCACTCAGCTCGTCCGCATCCCGTTCCTGGCCACCAGCACGGGCCACTGCAAAGTCCTCTTCGCCCTCGTAATCGATGCTGCTGCTGCTGTCCTCCGCCTCCGCCTGCGTCTGTGCCTTCTCCCTGCAATGGAACAGTCGCAGATGCATAGAAATTTAAGCTTTGGCCATGAATTAGCGTAGCTGCCGGAAACGGCGGCACCCGCCTGTAAAATGCGCTTTTAGTCCCACAGAGAGAGAAAGGGGGAAAGAGAGGGAGGGAGAAGGGTAGAGAAGTAGGCAGAGGGAGGGAGAAGGGTAGAAAAGTAGGCAGAGGGAGGGTGGTGAGTAAATTCGCTTTTGACGTTTGCCAGAGATAGTTTCATCTTCGTTTGAGCCTCGCCGGTTTTGCCTCGTTTTCTCGCTTTTTTCTGGCCAACAAAAGCGCATCATTTTGCATTCAACTGCAGCAAATGCCAATGAATTTTTTAGCTTTCATTTCGCGTGCGGGCTTTGTCTGCGGGGGAGGTGGACGGTGGACGGGGGACGGGGGTGTTTACATTGGGTGCAGGGTATTGTTGCCCGGGGCGGACACAAAGCTCGCTCAGTTACGCGACTGTCGACTGTCGTTGGCTGCCAGCGGATTTCCTTTTTCGTCGTCCCCCCCCACCCCCTCTGCCATTGCCCCTGCCACTGCCACTGCCCCTGCTCGTTTCAAGTGCCGACCGCCAAGTGCAACCACTCACAGCGGGGTTGCTGTCAGAGCGATGAGGCAGCCACTGGCTGTTAGAGGAGGGAGGGAAGTACAGAGTAGGGGGTGGGGGCGATTCATTTTTGAAGCGCACTTGAGGCCACACAACGGCTTTGATAGTTTTGTCGCAAAGTTTGCGAAATGTTTTGAAATAATGTTTTGTGTTTAGAATTGTTTAGTGACGCGCAACGGTTTGTATAAATTAAGAAGCCAAGACAGAGAGGGAGAGGGAGGGAGAGGGAGGGAGAGAGAGCGAGAGAGAGACAGAGGGAGAGAGAGAGAGGGAGAGGGAGAGTCAGCAGGCTTACACAGCGCCATAAAGTTTATTGCGCTTGAAATGCAGCCCTGCTCTGCGCCTTTGGCTACGCCTTGGGGGGGTGGGGGGGGTGGAACCCCAAGCCAGACTATTCTTTATGATCTGCTTTTGGCACTTCATGAGCGATAAGCGGGATTAACGTTGCTTTATTTAAACAATTATAACAGAAAATCTCAGTGAATGTTAGGGATACTTAAACTGAACTGAATGTGGTAACTTTCGAGTTGAAATATCTTATTGCGATCGTAGTTTTCTTTGTCCTTGACTGTGTCTTTCTATACATCTCCATCTTTATCTCCATTTCTCCTCTCTCTTTTACTCTATTTCTACCTATATTTCTCACTTGCTGTCTTTCTCATTTTACCTTGTTCTTCTGCTCTTTATCCTTATCTATATCTGTTCTTTTGACAGGGAAAAGTCAATTTATTATTCTTATATTTATTTCCTATACTCTCTATATACATTTCGCCTTTTTTCACTTGATTATAACTCTTTCGATTGCTTCTTTACTTTTATATTTCTTAATATGTTTCTATTTATTTCTATCTAGCCCGCACTCTCCGTTTTTCTATCTGGCTCACTCTCTCTCTCTCTCTTGTGCAGGGTGAACAGAAATATACAGATTATTGTCCATCATTCCATCTCGCTCTTTCTTTCGCACATCATTTATCCTTTTCCTTCTTTATTTCTTTTCCTTTCTCACTATGCATTCCAAGTTTCCCCCCTCTTACTACAGGGTATTCAGCAGTCGACTCTCCATAACCTTGTGCACTGCGCATTGCTTTGCTTTGACAGTTTTTCAGTCTTTTGTCTTCGTCAGTTTTATATCTGCTTGGCTCGTTGCCTTCGTAATCTTTTGCCATAGAAATCTCCTGATCCTGCTAAGCCTGATCTGGCAAACAAAGTCAGGCCAAGTGAGAAGAGAGAGAGGGAGAGGGAGGCTAGGAGCTGGGAATCAGCTTAACTGCTTACGTCAGTGTCGAAGGCCTGAGGATTTTGTTGATATGCAGAGCGGAGCAGCACTAAAGCAAAGCAGCGTGCAAATCCAGCTGCTGACTGTGGTCGAGCAGGGCAGAGAGAGGAGCAAGGGGGGCGGGAGCGGGGGTGGCTCACAGTGGGAGGGGACTGTGGACCTTTGCTCATTGTCAGCTGCAATCATATTTGGGGCACATTGAGGAATGTGTCAAGCTGCATGAGTTGCGCCCCCCCCCCACACACACACACTCTGTTGCCTGCGTTTGTGTGAGTGTGTGAGTGTGATGCCTACCTGCGACTGCTGCGCTTCAGCTGCGGAGCATATTCGCCATCTCTTTCCCTTTCCAACTCGGCAGCAACTTGCCAGAGATTGTTGTCGCTGTCAGTGTCCTCCTCCACGTTGTCATAGTCCTCGTTGTCATAGTCCCGCTCATTGTAGTTGTCGTTGTTGTTGCCTAGTGTCTGCTCTTGGTTGTTGTTGTTGCTGTTGTAGCTGTCCTGTGCGACAAACAGGCCTCGCACACCTTGCACCGCATCCGCATTTAAGTCAGGCAATTGCAGAAGGAAGTCATTGCGAGCTGCCTCGGGATCATCAGCAAATTGTCCTTGTTGCTGTTGTTGCTGCTGCTGCTGCTCCTCGTGTTGCTGCTGCTCCTCGTGTTGCTGCTGCCACTGGCTATGTGCACCCTGGGGATTTGCGTATAGTATTTGCTGCGGCAACTGCCATTTGGGCGACGCTTTGTTGTAGTTATAGTTGTCATTGTTGTCGGCAGCATTGTTCGTTGTTCTCCGGCTATCGGCAATGCCATCGATGTTCTTGTTATCCTTGTTGTTGTTGTTGCTGTAGTAACTGGTGTATCTATTGTTTTGCGGTGACTCCGCTGACAGCAGCGCCGAAGCGCGGGTGGCGCGACTTGATGAGCCGCCAAATCGTGCTGCCACAATGGCGACCAGCAGCAGCTGCAGCTGAAATGGAGATAAAACAGATATCACTAAATGGCATAATAAACATACATACATACACTGTTGGAATACCACTATTCAAACTACAAAAATAGCATTATACAACACTAGATTTATCGATTTAACATTTTATATCGATAAGCAGTTCGGTCACACTCAAAGTATTCTTTCTCTGTCTCTTTGCTGGCTTAAAACATTTAAAATATATAAAATATAAATCTTCAAAATAAAATCAATTAATAAATAAATAATTTAATATATTATAAATATTTGGTTGGTCAAATGATATCATATGCAGACTGAGCCCATCTTAACTTTAATCTCAGCGCTAATTCAAGTTGAATCCTCTTAACTAAGTAGACAACAGGGAGGAGGAGTGGCGGTGCTAGCTCAATTCCCTTCTGCGACGCATCGGGATAATATCAAAACCAAAAGCCAAAACCAAAAACCTGTACCCAAACTTAAATGCAGAGCCCCCCAAGCCAGACCCAAATCTAAACCCAAAAAACCGAACCCAAACAAGTTGTTCGAAACTTTTCAGTCTGTGTTTAAGTCTACATGTGTGTGCGTGTGTGTGTGTGTTGCACGCGCCTATTTGCTGCTAGTTCGGACATGAAAGTTTTTTGCCACTCCCCCAGCTTCCCAACTGGACATGGCTGTGACTATTCCTGGCTTTGATTGTGTGTGGTTGCTCCCTTCTCCGGCACACTAAAGTGCCCCAAGTCACAGAGAGACGTCGCGACGCGTCATCGCATTTCGAGTTCAGTTTCAGTCGACAGTCCTGACAATGCCCCAGGACAAGTTCGCAACGCACTGACGCCCACCTCGCACCTCTTCCCCTCTCGCCGCCTCCTACCCTGTTGGCTATGTCCATGTGATAATATGCCGCACGCGCAACTCATAGTTTTAGTTGTGCTCGTGTGCTCGTGAGGTGTGTGTGTGTGTGTGTGTGTGCAGGCAGAACATATGTATAGTATATACTTTATAGGTATGTCCGCCGATATTTCACCACATTCATAATAATCACACGCTACGTGACCGAATGCTTGGCGCCAAAAATACACATGACATAACAAAAATGCTCTAAATCAAAAGCGATGCCCGCCAGGCAGATGTGATTGAGAAATACGATACTCGGTCTGGAAAGGTCTGCTCTTAATAAACTATACTCTATATGTATGTATACTATACTATATCATAGTTATGCTTGTTTTTATTTCTTTACAGTTCTGCAATATTTATTTTTATTTAAAAACTTCAAAGATATTAATTTCAAATTTCCATTGGAAAAGTTCTAAAAAACAGTTTCCTTTCATCTTGTAAACACGCATAATTCATTTCATTTGGAATATCATTTTCTCACGCATTTATTCAATTCGATTCATTAAACTTCAAGAAGTAAATTTGTTAGCACATTTTCTAATTTTATAATGGGTATCTAGTACATAATTTTTAAGAATGTAAACCTTAACGAACAAGCAAATGAAATAAAGTATAAAAATCAATTTGTTCCTCTCATTTCATATTGTTACGTATTATAATAAAACTTCTCTATTTCGGACAGAAGGACATAGCTAGTTGCACTTCCCTGTTAATGCAGATTCAAAATGTATATACTCTATAGGGTCGAGTCTTCTCAAAATAAATAAATATACCCTCTGCAAGATTAGAACAATTCATTTGAATGGAAGATGTGGTCTTATACTCATTGATCATTGGAATTGGTCAAATAAGGAAATAATACTCTATGAAAATACATATAAAACAGGCAAAGGGAAGCGAAATAGTATAAATTCTTTATCAACATCAATAGTTTAGCCGATTTAGCAATGTTCAAAGAATAAGATACACTAAATTTGACTTGAAAGTTGACATCTACCATATTCTTTCTCCTCTTTCTAAGTACTTTCCAGGCAAGCTTATATATTATAGTAAGTATATATGCCATGTGTTTTGAACTGGTAACGCTTTTTCAAAATCTTTACAATGCTCACCACTCAGTTCCCTTTAGTAGTGCTAACTCTAACCAGATAATGTATATATAATAAGCATCTCATTGACTTTTAGTAACTCTAAAACAGCGAATATAAACCGCAATACCGACGCTTTCCATGTATAAATCTTCCACTTTAGGACACTAGACACACACAGTCAGACACATGCCTATATCACGTATATATGTGTATGTATGTGTGTGTGTGTGTGTTCGTAAGTATTTCATGTTCTTGTGGATTTATAAGATTTTTTTTATGTCTCTTGCTGTGGCATTTCCTGTCTATCGCTTGGCTCAGCAGCGCCTACCGCAAAACTTCTTTCATTTGCGCCTTTTGCCTGCCAAGAGCAGCGCCCTGTCTCCCGTTTCCTCCCCACTCCCCTGTGACCTACCCTCCACAGCAATGCCATGGCATCCCCTCCAAGTTTGGGGCAACTTTGTCAAACTATTTGTATGGAATTCACAATTTCTGTTGATGAAGTTTCTCGCCCAAGCCGCTCTCGCTGGCTTACGATGGCCGCGTGATCTGCGTGAACAAGTGTTTATGGAATTGAATACTTAGGATGGCACAAGGAGGTGGGGTGGAATGGGGTAGGTATGCTATGCTGTGTAGGGAGAACTGCCTTACAGGTGGCTTTGGCTTTGTCTTTGCTGGGATTGGGGGACATCTCTTTGGCACTCGCTTTAAAGTTGTCAGCATAAGCCGACTTTGTTTTTCTATATTTTCTTGGGGTCAAGTCGCAAAAAAGGTCATGTAATCCAAAGTGGAAATTCACGGCTGTCCTTGAGAGCCTATTTCCCATTTCCATTTCGCATTTCCCATTACTCTACTTTGTCAGTCTTAAAGCGCCCTGCAAATGTTAATCAATTTAGCTGGAATTGAAATCCAGCTTTATTAATTTAATACCTTTCTGTCTCTCTCTCTCTCTCTCTCCTTCTCCTTCCTCTCTCTCTGTGTATCCTACTACTCCCTCTTGTTTAAACATTAAAACATGCATCATTTCATATTTTATTTCTAAAAGGCTTTTTTCTGTGGATTAATTAAATAAATAATGGCTCAATGTTCAGTTATGTTTTAGCATATTGTTTTTTTTTTCTTTCTGCTGTTGGTATTATTCTGGTATCCATAAAATACCGTTGCATACGTGTCAAGGACAATTGAAATAATAATTTCATAATTTGTGAATTTACGAGTGCATGTTTTAGCCGTGCTTGTTGAAATAAATGTGTTGCTCTATTGTAGAAATAAGTCTGGGGTATATTGACTAGGCAGTTACCCTTTTAGTTGAAAGTGAGTAATGTTACTCAGTTAAATTATGTGCTGCTCTTTTACTGTTGCACAGGGTATCTCTGCGTTGTTGCACAGGGTATCTCTGAGTCGTTCATTTGTTGCTTTCGCTTGTCATTTTGGTTTTTATGGCACTGCGAATACTTTTTGCAGCTGCCATTCAATTACATTTTCAATCAAACAACAATTCACAGGGCATTGTTCAACTGTGAACACACACACACACACACACACACACAGACAGACAGACAGACACCACAAACATATGCAGCACTGCAGTGTGTGTGTGCGTTGCATAAATTTGTGACCTTTGAGTTTTCAATTGAATTTTGTTCACGGCAACAATTGCTCGAACCAAACTTTGTCCTTACACCAAAAGCGCAAAAACAAGCAACAAAATGCACACACACACACACACACACACACACAGAAACACACACTGCCAATTTGCATGGCAGCAGCAGGAAAAGAGCAGGGGGCTACAGCTGGCAAAAGAGCCAAAAAAAAAAAAAACTCATGGAAAACATGAAAATTTTACATTGCCCTTTTCGATTTGTTTTAATTGTTGCGCTCGCAAGTTGCCATTGTTGTTGCTGTTGTTGTTGTTGTTGCTGCTGCTGCTGCTGTTGTTGTTGTTGTGCGTATTTGGCAATACATGCGGCTGGCCTGCCGATTATTGGCTATTGTCAAATATTAGTTTTTGTTATGGTTTCATCAGAGCATTCATTGGCGATTTTAATTAATTTCAGAAGTTTGCCAATTTTGCGACCCCTCCTCCTGCTCCCCTTTTAAAAAGGTTGCCACAACTTGCTGCCGCTTGCAAAAGTGTTGAAAGCTCAATTTGCCATTTACCAATGTTGTTTATGGAAATTGTGCAGAGCAAATGAATGGAAATACGGGGCGAATACTTGATACTCTCACAGGGACTCACTCTCTCTGTTGGAGAGTCTTTTATCTGTAATCTATAATCTAGAATGTAACCTATTTCAATTGGGAATTAACTTGCTACACATATATGCACTGTTTTGTTGAGTATACTTATACTACCCTTCGATACCCTCACCCCTGACCTTGTGCTTGGTTTGACCCTCAATGTGAGTTGTTTTCATTGTTTTAATGCTCCTTTGCAACTTTCCATTTTCATTGTGCAGTCAGCAGGGAGAAGGCAGCATCAGCAGGAACATAAAGTAAAGCTTGCTTAAGTCGCGGCGGCAGCTCTTGTTGGCTTCTTGTTGCTTATGCACACACACACACACACACACACACACACACACACACACACACACACACACACACACACACACACACGTTGCGCATACGTCACGTACGCCGCAGATGACACTCAACGCGTTTATTTGTCTTGTACACTTTGTGCGCTGCTTGGCAAATCTGCTTAATCACCTGTTCAGTTTGGCACACACACACACACTCACACAGACATACACACACCCTCAGCCATTGTTTTTTATTGCCAGAGTTTGAGCTTGTCGCTGCAAGCTGCTTTTAAATGCAACAATTAGTGGCTGACTTTGGCTTTGTTGTTAGCCCCACTTGATGCTCGTTTTACGATCTGGCTTTGCTCTGCTTGGCTCAGTTACCCCCCGTCCCTCTTGCCACTCTTTGTAATTTGCTCTTTTATGGCCAGGCTATTTTATGGTGGCCTCCCTGCTCCCCCCTTCTCTCTGCTGAGCCGGATGTGCGGAGCACTTTCTTTTATTTGGCCACAGTCTATTCAAATGCAATTTATCAATTGTATTCTGCAATCTGCTAATGCACACAGACACACAAAGAGAGAGAGAGGGAGAGAGAGATAGAGAGAGAGAGAGTGATAGAATGGGAGATAGAGAGAGAGAGAGAGAGAGAGAGAGAGGGGAAGCTGCACTGCATGACAATTGCTTTGCCTTTGCTCGATAAGGTCGACTTGCCTCTTTGTGTTCGCATTGCCAGCAATTACCAAAGTCAAAAAGGGCTGGCAAAAGGGGGCGTGGCAGCTGACAACAGCTAAAAGAATTTGTAGTTAATCGAATGGCTTCATTTCGGCATAAAGAAACCAAATTCATGGCAAATTATCAACTTGAATTTGCAATAACTTTTGCTGGTTAGAGCCTGCACTTTTTATAGGGTATCTCATTCGCTGCGGATGTGTGCTCATTCGTTTGGCTTTGTGGCAAAGTAAACATGCCAGCACACAGACACCAGCACACACACACACACACACACTGAGATGCCAGCACACACTCACACGTACAGCGCAACGTGCTGGCCAAGTTGGATTCCGTTTGCATCGCTTTGATTTTCATATTGATTTATATAATGCAAACGATAGAATTGTCTGTGTGTGTGTCTGAGTGTGTGGCATGCAACAAGTGTCTATGTGTGTTAAACGCATCTCACTTTGACGCAGTTATCGAGCATTCGCATGTAGATTGGAATCTCGCTGCACCGCACTTACTAACAAGGACTCTGCAAGGAGTCTCCCTGTAATCATGTGTATGTGTATGTGTATATGTGTATGTGTGTGTGTTTGTGTGCATGTCCAACTACAGTATATTGAAATTGTTGCCATAGCAGACGTAATCCTTGCCAGCTCAAGCGTTAACATCAGCTCCAGCTCTGCAGCTCTGCAGCTTTGCTTTCGCCTTCAGCTTCTTCCCTCAGAGTTCACAGTTGAAAAGGCCAAAAGCTTTGCGCGCGACAAAAATGTAATAAACGCCAGGCAAAATATTTGTTAAATCAATTTCAATGTAGTACAGTGTTTGTGTCAAGGCCACCAAAATTGAATAAGTTAACGAGAGAAGCAGCAGCAGGAGAAGAGGAAGCAGCAGCAGCACAAGTGGAGCCTGCTCCAGGCCAGAGAGAATCTTTTGCCGATTTTCTATTTTATATGCATTATTTTGCCTTTGACAAATACACGCACACACACACACAAAGATAGTCGCACACGCGCCTAACACTTTTGTTGTGCGCTGCTTGTGCGAAAGTTTTTAAGGTTGCGTCGACAAATAAGTGACACTTGAAGCCATGCAGGGCTGTAGACGCTCTCGGTGAAGGTATAAGCGATTGTGTGGGGTCTTGCACGAGGCTTACCTGCAAGCTAGTTGTAGAAAACAAGCAATATTATAGCTATAATACTCTTTAATTACTGTGTAATTACTTTCAATTACTTTATGCGTTACTAAACGAATTAAATGTGTTTACTTAGTAATTAGAACAGTAATTAGAAGTAATTATTATATTAAAATTATATAAAATTGAATAGAGTTTTCCCTGTCTTCAAATTTCATATTCCATAGCTCAATAAAGTTGAAGAATTCAATGCAAACTGTCTTCTAGGGCATTTGCAAGTCGACTTAATGTCTCTCCACTTTTGTCATCCACTTTATCTGCGTAGTAGAAGTTATTTTTTATTTTATTTGCGATATTCGCGTATTTCTTTCTTATTTGCAATTTGCCCCTTTGTGCCAAGACAACGCGCCTAACGGGAATAGAACATGACAGTGTGACACTACACTAAGTGGGTGTGTGTATGGGTGTGTGTGGGTGTCTGTACGTGGGTGGGTGTGTGTCTGCGTATGTATGAAAAATTATTGCAGACACTGTTGATAGACGCATTGGCGCTGTGGGCCCGTTGGGGCGATACGTTTTGATTGAGGTTCACCTCAATAACAATAAATACAACAACTCAGCGAAGCAACAACAACAACAACAACAACAACAACAACAAGAAGAGTTCTACTCAAATCTTCGCTTATTTATTAAATTTACTGTCCCTTTTTGTGCTCGTTGTCACCAGGGTAAACGGGTTCGTAGTAAACTCGGTTAAAGGTGTCCGTGCGAAAGGGCTGACAACTCTTGCTTGCTCGCTCGCTCCAGCACCGAAAATTAAAGTTGACCAACTGCCAATGGCCTCGGGTGAGAGAGGGAGAGGCAGAGGGTGGGCAGCCTGCGAGGCTGTGTTATAAATTCGCATTAAAATATGTCAAAATGACAAAAGTCCCTCAACGTTGCCTTTTCCTTTGGCCTTCGCTCTTGGCCTCCCTCCCATTGCCCTTGTCTGTGAGGGATTTTCATAATTTGTGCACACAATACAATTGAGCTGCTGTTGTTGTTGTTTGGCACTGTGATTGCTTTTAGCAACACCCCTGCCTCCACTTGCACCACAAGTGGGTTTGGGTGACAAATTGATGCTTTGACATTGCCACAAAGCAAAAGTTTAATCTCTCATTGATTAAGTTAAGTTCCTTTGAGCCCTGCCAAGTGTCGCTGCGAGCCTTGTCTTGCTTACACTATATAGTATATATATACATACACATATAACTCTGCATGGTGTGGAAAATCTTGCAAATATGTTAGTTGTGTGTTGGTTGCACGGCTTCTCTTTGGAGTCGGCCTGCCTTTTGGGCATTGTGCAACAACAACTTGCAACAATTTGCCACTATTGTGTTGCACAATCATATGCAGCAATAGCAAACACATTTCGTCTGTACCACTATATAGTAGGGGCTTGTTATATATTGTAGTTTTGTCTTTCAATCAGGCAACCACATTTCGACAGAGTTTCCGGAACTTTGTGCTTGACTCGTTGTTCGTTGCCAGCAGCTGCTGCAATGTGTGCAAAATTTTTGCAATTACACTTTACCAATTTCGAGCAACATTTTTATTAGTTCTGAATTGGGAAGAGAGGGACAGAGGGAGAGGGAAGCAAGTGAGATGCACATTATTGTTGACATTATTTCGGGCAAAACAGAATTCGGTCCGTTACGTCTGCATCTTCATTTTGATGCCGCAAAGTTTTCTTGCAGGCGTTGATAGTAGTAAATATCATGTACATCCACTTCCGCTGTCCCTATTTATGGCACTTTCCCCCTCCTCCCACACACACACACACACACCTAATGCCTTTCCATTGTGGCTGGCCAAATTGCAATCGAAATTCTTTGCTGATGTGTGTGTGTGTGTGTGTGCGGCAGATGTGATGAGAAGTTTGTTGTGCAATTTGTGTCCAGTCTGTGCGGTCCAAGAATGCATCGAGCTGTGCTAATTTCCTGTCCATTCTCTGCTCTAACTGTTCTTTGCTCTCAAGCATTCCATGTGGCTCAAATCGCAATATGCCAGCAAAGAAGAGTTGAAAGCAGCAAAAATATGTCGAAAATAACCCACAGTTTTATCTTAATGTGGCCAAACAGAGACTATTCATATGCATATATGGCTTTCTCTTTATAAAATATGTCCATTTAACTTTTACTTGTATTTATATACATATTTTCAAAGAGCACTGTGTATAATATTTATTTATGTAAGTTTATTGTAAGTTATAGTTCTCTTCATTATTTGAATTTAATCAACACTTATTATAAGTTATCGAACACTCAAACAATGATTTATCTAAAGTGGCGGCAAGTCGATAGTGAATAATCGAAAGAGAACATTTTGTTGTCCAGTCACAGAAGCTATCGGTACGAAAATTAAACAAAAATTACGAAGATTTATAGAATATTATAAATCCAAATGTAACGCAAAGCCGTTCATATAATGATTTTTCTTATGAAAATATAATAGTTGATAAAGCTACTGTATTTGATATTTAAGCTCAGTTCTCCCGCAACAAATTTCCTACAGAAATTATAAGCGTAATCTTGACCACACTGTTATCTCGAGATTAAAGTACCACATGCGCCTGTTTCTCTTTCATAAACTATCGAAAATGCACTTGTTTCTGAAGCGCCCTTGGAAAATGCTGACAATCCTATAATGGCAAATGATTCCTTGTCTCTTGTCCCTGTTTGCAGCAGGTTTTCTCAATATGCATTTTCTTTCATGCTAAACTGACCGCAGAGCACTGTCCGATTGTTGTGCGGGGAGATTATATTATTTTCACACACACTGAACCACAAATACACTACCTGAAACACAGTTGTGCATGTGTGTTTGCGATTTGGATGTGGACTTGAGATAAGAACCCTTTCGTAATGCAAATTCGGTTTGCCTTGCAGCTGGTCGGACAAGCACAACGAGTAGTTATAATATCGCATTGTGCTTAGTGTTATTTACATGTTCAGACCGACAGTTACAGATATTACGTATTCGTTGCCTCGAAGTGTGTGCGTTTCTGAGTGTGGCTGTATGTGTGTGTGTGTGTAGATAAAGGTAACTCGGCCGTTCGAGTGGCAATTTGTGCGTGCACCGAAGCGCACAGTATCCAGCAAACACTCGAAAGAGTGCGTGGGGGAGGGCGAGAGTCAGAGAAGAACACTGTGTGTGTCAGAGAGAGAACTGCATGCACACACATACAAACACATACAGTTTTTTAGGATATGTTTCTGTCCATGCAATTCAGGCAGATGCAATTTGAAAAGGGACGCTCCTTAAATTCCAGATAAACAAATTTGGGATAGCCCCAATAAAAAACTCAGCAAACAGAAATGAAAAAGATCTGAAAAAGTTGTGTAGTGCTTTTATTGGGGTAGTTCGAAAAGTTTCAGGTGATTTATTTTCTAAAATTAAATTTAAGCCATTGATTGTAACTGGTTTATTAAATACGTTAATTATCGTCCCATTTTGCTTATTCCCGATTTGTTACTTACTCACCACTAATTGGTAGATTTGATCGATCATTTGTCAAAAGTGGCGGCAAATCGATAGGTATTAAGCTGAACAAAATTAATCGAAGATGCCAAAGCGCAAAAGAAGTAGAAATATTCAAAATATATTTAAATGTGTGTATAAATTCAACTTTCGTGTAATATCAAGTTAATTACAACCTAATACAACAGTAAACTATTTAAACGCCCCTCGGTTGGCTGACTCAAATATAAAAACTCGTATATGAATATAGAGAGAAGGACTGCAGCGTGTTGCAGCTATTTGAGATACTATTGGCTGCATTCGAAAGAAAATATTTGTGCAGGCCTGCCGCACACTTTGCCACGTCTAGCAGCGCCCTGCCATGCCCCAAGTTATTACCTAGATAGTTCTGGCAATAACGGTGGCATGTTATGATTGTGGCCGCGAAACTTTTCGACAAACAGTTGCGCAATGCAATGCGCCAATGCAAAATATGTCAATGCCGATTCGTGAACTAATCTTGATCTGGTTAAGCAAATACAGTGGAAAAGGAGGAGGAGGGAGAAAAATCGCAATTTCCCTTGCGGAAATTCGGTGGAAATGTCGAAAAGGCAGGCAGAGTGCAGCTGCCTCAATAAAATAATCATGACTTTTGGTGTGCGGAAAACAAATGCGCATTTAACATTCATGCGGCCACAACGATGAGTGGCCAGACATCAAGAGGGCAAACCAATGCAAGCAGCAATGCAAATCCAGGCAAGGATTAAACCGGACCCAGACCCAAAGCCGATGACTGCCCAGCACGGGCCAGGCTTGCTTTCTTTGCCTGCACGTTATGTAAAGGCGGCCACAAAGTCATTTCTCTAGGGCGGATTTTTGCGGGGCAGTCAGCACGCAGTCAGTCGATTGTTAGGGGCAAGAAGGGGGATGAGTCGGGTGGAGGCCCTGTCTGGTCGCTTAGCACGAAAAGGTCGTAAATTTCAGCTGCAGCCTTTGGACAGTTTAATTTCGATTTCCCTTTTACCCAATGGCTGCGAAAATGGCGCGTGCTGTTGCCGAATGAGAAATGACCAAAACGGATTCGGGATTGCGAATTGCGGAAACGAAAGAGACAAGCAGCCAAGACGGGGAAGACGTAGAGAAAGTAAGAGAAGAAGAAGAAGAAGTAGAAGCAGCAGCACAAGTAAATGCAGTAAGAGCACACACAGGATATTACGGACACGCTCGATTCAACTGATATGCAACATGGCAAAAGCGCCGCGCGATAAATAGTCGAAACTTGGCAAGTGTCAACTATGCTGTGCATACGAATATGTCCCAATGAAACGCCTTCATACACATATACTATGTGCGTAAGTATGTGTGTGTAATTTCATTATCAACACGCACGTGCCACGTCTCCTGCAGCTGCTTCTGCCTGTCAGCGCCTCCAGCCTTCGTGACATTCAAATTAGTTTTGTGATTTGGCAATTTATTTTGATTTACACGCATGTAGATGAAATTATTTACATTTAACTCCCAACTCCAATTGTTGCCCATGGCGTCAAACTGTCAAAGCTGTCGCACAATCAAATGAGAGACGAGCTACAAGTTACCCTGTAGAAGAACTCGATTTCAAAATGATAAGACTTTAATTTGCAATTGCATTAAAATATTTATCACCTTTAAAAGGCATAATACTTTGATAACTGAGCTTCATTTGACTTGCAGAATAATTTGAATCAAATTTAAAATTCCCTTTTGTCTAGTTTGCTTTGTCTCCAATAAGTTAACGTCTTTGCCAGCCAACCTTCTCTGCTGTTTCGGCTAGAACACCCCATTAAGTGCTCTGTCATTGTGTGTTAATTAATTACAGCTTAAAGCCTTAATCGGGCACAGTCTGTCAGTTGAATAGACGGAATTGTGCATACGCAATGTTGTCCGACAGCGACTTCCCCATTTCGTCTTGGCCAAAGCGCAAATCATAATAAAAGCCAAAAATTTCCGGCCAACTGTTTGTGCGTAGTGCCGTATATGTATATATATATGGTATAAGTATAATATAATATCAATCAGAAGCAAAATATGAGGCATAGCACGTGCGGCTAAGCAAACGGAAATTTGACTTAAATGAAAATGAATGAATTTATCTGCAAATGAAGAGAACTTCGAGTGAGTGTGTGTGTGTGTTTTGCCAGATTATATGGCTCAGCTTGGGAGAGCGTCACACACAGTTGAAATTGCGCTGCGTGATTTTGATTTATAAATAATATAATAGAAGTACTCGTGTATTTTTATATGCTGCTCGTTTTGTAAGGGTTACAAACGGAATTCGTAAAAATATTTGCGAGCTGCCATTGCTGCAAATTGCTGATATGCGTTTGTAGGGTAAACTGCGGTCCATGCACTAGCACAATCAGTTTGCTGCGAATTTGTTAAGGTGCTAAAGAGTCTATAGAATGTGCCTTGGGATATGATAAAATAGTTATGATAGAGATAATTGGTTGATCTTTAACTAGCATGTTGCACCATAAATAGTTCCATATTTTTTTAAGTTCTTTCTCATTTTATACCCTTTAATAGAGCAGTTTCAATTCAATGTCAAACTGTCCCACTGTTAGTCGTTGTTGGAGCAGTCACAGCTCGTGTCGGCATATAAAAACCTTTACTGTCTGCTTGCGTCACAAACAATAAGCCAGCATTTCGGGCTGTTAGCCTGTCCTAACTCATTTTAGTGGCAGCTAAAAATTTTGTTTGCCAATAAAATGTATAAAATGAGAAAAAAGGGTCAAGTGGCAGCAGGGAGAGCGCATAAATATGCTGCTATAAATGTTTATTTGTGCAGCAGACACAGACATACACAATATACAGACTGTCAGATTGTGTGTGTATGCGAAGAAGCTACTTAGTCACAATCCTTGTTAGAGGCTTCATATGCAGTTATTCCAATGATTTTTCAAGCCAACAAGTTTAAGTAGAACTTACAAAATATATATAAATAGTGTATATGAAATAAAGACGAAAAATTGATTCGTTCAGCACGAAGACGATATGAAGCTATCTTATATATATTAATATAATAAATAATGTGCACATAGAAGTTTCATTTAATTGCAAACAATTTATAAATTGGTATGCAAGTTGCTTAATTTAATAAATAAATTTTAATTTCTTGCATTTTTTGCCTGCAATCATATTTAATCGACTGTAATAGCAAAGAGTGTAAATGATTACATATTTTTTCCTCTCATTGAATTGTAATTGATCGAATTAATCAAAGCGTGAACTACCACATATTTAATAGAGCCCAATTTGCCATTTGAAAATCAGCTTTAATTAGCAAGCTAATTTGGTATTTGCCATAATTGGCATATCAAGCAAACTGTGCCGATTTGATGTTTGCAAGCCTTGTTGTTGTTTATTCGGTTTCACAATCAATTTAATTTGGTTACGGCCCGCAGGAGCGTATAGATCATTATCGGTCTGCAGTCGTATTTTATGTGAACATTTGCTGCCAATATTTATCCAAAACATTGCCAACAATTACATACACATTTAATGCAATTCAATCCATAATACGAGATGTCTCGCTGCGTGTTCATTAGCTCGTAATCTATGAGAACCACAGAGAAAGCAAAAGGGATGGACAGGGAAAAACCAATTTCCATTTAAATAAATATACTCGCAGACCTATATGTGATTGATGGGCGCCTAATTAGGTAGAGATATATGTAACAAATATATGTATAAATCAAATACGAAAATCGAATTGGAAAACCGAAAGCAAATCGTAAAGATTGCAATTTCCTCATTAAAGCCACTCGACTCCCCGCGAGAGTCTGTTTGTTTGTCTGCCTGTCAGGGTTCTTTAAGCATCGCAGACAGGAGCAGCCATAATTAAAGAACAGAGCCTAAAATTAGCCCACTCTGCTGCTGTTGTTGCCTGCGGTTGTTTTGCCATTTAAATGGCAATTTGAACATTTTCAAATTATTTGCCAAAAGTTTTTCGATTAACCTGCTCAGGCCATAGCCGGACGAGGATGGGAGGATGAGGCCAACGACTATTGTTATTGCAAATAGACGACAACAAGGACAGGCATGAAGATGCAGGACAATGCCGCACACATATAGATAGCCTCTCCTGCATGGAGCTTAACTTGACTTTACTTGGATAGCTGCGAAATTTGCGGCTTAAATGCCGCTGGTCGCTCTTGCGGCTGTGCGTTTTATGAGTGAACTTTTAATGATTTACGAGCATATTGTGCCTTGCAGTGGCCCTGAAAGTTGCTACAACTTGTTAAGGGGTTGTCAGCCAGCAATACATTCCATTGTCTGCTATCAAAGCGACGCCGATGACACTGGATAGAGTAGTGAATAAATGCCAAGCTGTGTCGCTCAATCAAGACAGCTTTGCATTTAAAAGTATTTTAGAAATGCTGAATAAGAGCTTCGAAAGTGCTTTAAAGCAGTAGAAAGATTTGTAATTGTAATCATTTAGATATCTACAGATGCAGAGCTTGCAAAGCACATTCAATAACACATTAAGCTCTTGTTTATCAGACTTTAATAAAGTTACTTTAAATCTATATTGCAAAGCTTTTGCTTGAAAGTTGCAAGTATTTTATAAATGCTGAATAAGAGCTTCGAAAGTGCATTAAAGCAGTAGAAAGATTTGTAATTGTAACCATTTAGATATATACATATGAAGAGCTTGCAAAGCACATTCAATAACACATGAAGCTCTTGTTTATCAGAGCTTAATAAACTTTCCTTAAATTCTCTATTGCAAAGCTTTTTCTCATGATTGTAAAGCACATTAAAGTCTTAAAAGAAAACCTAAGGCACTCTTATTAATCAACAAGCAGCTTTACTTTAAAGCACTTTCCCAGTTTGTCGTACAAATCTGACATGAAGTCACGTTTTCCATTCTACTTTCAGCTTGTGTCATTAATTCATAACGAGCAAATTTACAGTTACCAATGAAGCAATGCCTACACACACACACACACACACGCAGAGAGAGGGAGGCAATCATGTGCTTGATAGGCAGAGGGGGGAGGCGATGGCTGCAGATGTTGAATCTCTATGACTTTTATTGTCAGCATTGAGGCTCAAAAATAGGATTTACAGCAATAAAACATGAGTTAAGTCGCCGTCGTCGTCGTCGTCATCCTTTGTGGGCTTGCCAGGCGCATAAATACTACTAGACAGTCATATTGCAGAAGGGGGAAGACGGGGGCACAAAGCTCGTAGCTGGGCCTGTGTGTGCTCTGTACAATTCACAGTTATTCTGGCTGTTTGTCATTGAGTTTTTTGGTATTGGCTGCGTGTTGATTGAAATTTACGATTTGGGCTGGCATCTTAAGCCATCGCAAGTGTCATTATTATTGTTGCTGTTGCTGTTCGTGTTGTTGTTGCTTGGCGATCGCCTTGTTGTCTGTCGTCGCTCATAAGCGGAAACAGTGTCCGCCATTGCTGGGCGCCATTTCGCTTTGTCGCGCGCATCAGTTTTATGGCAAACGGAAGTCTTCCTGTTATTTATGTGGGCGAGTGTAATTGTGTGTGTCGTGTGTGTGTGTGTGTGTGTGCGTCAGCTCAATTATGTTTCAATGCGATGGATTCAGCTTGGGATTTTCGTTTATTTAATAGCTTATTACGGTACAAACGGCTGTGAAAACCCAATTAAATGTGACATCTGCCTTTGACCAGAGCGACGCGTGATTTTGATATATGGTTCGTGGTGTTTATACATAGTGCATATCAACCATATACGGGGCGGAATAATCAATTGCTGGCGATCAGCGGGTCTAATTTATGACACTCAGCACTTTTGTGTTCAATGCCAACTCCAACTGTGATTCTCTTTGGGATTCCTCGATTCGATTGCTGCCCGAATGGTTCGTTTGCCCATTGAATGCTATGATAATTGACTTTCACAAACGACTCGGGCAACCCACAATTAGTCGAGCATAATGATGCGCCATTATGGCTGTAATTCATCAGGCTTGAGGGCGGCATTTGCTTGGCTTTTTATCTAGCTGCTGCTCCAACTTTCCCATTCCCCCCTCAGTCTCTCTCTCTCTCTCTTTGTTTCCCGTTCTGACAATGTTTTGGTTTTGGTTTCGGTTTATTTGCTCAGCTTTAATGAGCATAAATCATCTGACACATCAGATGTCAGTCAGAAGGAGCAAGCCAGCGAGTATACAACGCTGCCCACGGTGCGTATGCGTAACATGATAAATATTTAAGGCGTGCGCCCGCGACGCTATGTCAAACTAACTTAATGTGCATATTAGGTAAGTAGGCAGACAGTTTTGCATGCCCGACTTGCCTGAGAAATGCAAATTTAAATGCGACACGCAAATGACAAGTGGGAGCGAGATAGCGCTAGATGGTTGCGCAAGGCGGAAGGAAATCGGGGCGGGAAACACTTGTTTATTTATTTGAAAGAATTTTTCCTAAAATATAATTATACCCTGTGGCAAGGTAAGAATCACTGTGTGGGGTATGCTGAATGAAGGTTATTGGAGAGTTACAGCAGCTTTTCCTTAAGCAAATGCAAATATAATAATTAATTCACTTCAATTTTAAATATCTTTTAAAGTATAGTTTTAAATATGAAACTCAGTTTGAACACTTTTTCTATTGCTAATTATTTGTAATTCCAGGTTGTCACTTACGCAACACTTATTGTAAGGCTTGCTCAATAATTTATCGAAAGTGGCGGTGGGCCGATAAATATGAAGTTAATATGAATTAAGAATGCCAAGGCGCAAACACGAGAAGACAGCTAAAGTGGATTATAAAAAATATATAATAATAATACATAATATTACATCTAGTAAGATATTGTCCAGCAAGTCTTAACAATTATTCAAACCAAAGAAGAAACTGCTTGCAGTTAGTGTCATTTCATTATAATTCCTAATAGAATTATTAACTTTATTCTCTTTGCAGCCTTCTTGGTTGAGTATGCCCGAGTTTCTTTTTGCTGCCCTGCACAAGTTGTTTAATCTCATTTCGTTTTTTTCGGCGCTGCCTTCTCATTTTATCAACGTGAAAGTTGTTGGCAAAATGTAGAAGGCAAAAAAGCAGAAATAAAGAGGGCAGGGCACAAAAAAATGGTGTATCTAAAGAATGAGGGGAAGAAAGAGGGAGGGGAGACACGCTAATAAGTCTGCAACGTGACACTTGGTAGCAAAACTTGGACGTACTGCCCCGGGCCGCAAATGAGATGACTCTATCGGGCGCGGCATCGTGGCTAGAGAAATGGCTGACATCTCGCAAAGAACTCGTCCCCCCTGCCGATCCCAATGTCCACCATTCTCCTCGAGATTTGTTGTTATTGTTGTTGCGATGGCAAAATGTAAATAGCAGACGTGACGCCGTGAACTGCGAGCTAAATGTGACAATAAATGCCGGCGGTTATGTATAAATTGCTAAAGTGTGCGGAAAGATTTACGGTCGTCCAATGCGCAGCTGAAACGTACCCAGGGGCGGAGAGGCTGTGACTGTCGAGGGGCAGAACCAACAAATAGGCAAGGTACTTGGCAGTCAGACAACGGCAACAACAGCAGCGACAGCAACTACTACACTACAACTTCAGGTGGCGCTTTTAGTGTGATTGCCAGGCCGTTGCCGACAAACTCAACACACCTAAAGCAGCGTAACCCCCTAACCTCTTCCCCCGTTATAACCCACAGGCCAACACTCACAATGACAGTTTGGCCAACACCATAAACTCTGGCAGTCAAGTCCAAAGTGGACAATGTCTGAGGCGTAGCACGAGCTGTGGCTCCAAGTGTTGCTGCTCCTGCGGCAGCGGTTGAGCACGCCGACAAGTGCAGTTATAATACCCTGTAGATAGCAAGTGCATTGAGTGAGATGACGGCAACAGACTATCAGTCAAATTTTCATGGTCTTTATCATTTACATTTATGGCTAGCTAGAAAGTTAAAGATTTATGTAAAGAATGTTGGAAAATCGAACTTAATACAACACAAATTTCAACAGAATTGCGTGTTAAATAAACTAAAAATACATAACAAGTGGCATATTAACACAATTGTAACACAAACGAACTTAAAATAGAGCAAGAACACAACTCATATATAGAATAGGGTATTCTGCAGTCTGTCTCACTTGATCTATTCACTGAACAGACCGTGCTGAAGTGCCTGTTGTCAGTTTGCGTTGCCCTTCGCCTGTCACAACAGCTGCACGTGGCTGGCGTTGGCGGTGGAGTCAATCATTTGCATGGGGCCAGTCGATTAGCCAGCTAATTTGAATTCAATTAGGCACGTTATTAAAGAAAATCATCCGGAGTTCACGTCAAAAGTTAAGCAGGAGCAGCAGCAACTGCTCACAGAGCACAAACTTTGCCCAGTAAATTTTTTGCACAGATTTTCTTTTTGTGTTGCTGTTTTTTTGTGTGTGTGGGTGTGTGTGGTGGATGGTGTGCACATTTTCGCCTTAATGAGCTTTTCCTCTGCCTTCGTCGAACACTTATGCCATTTGTCGCCATATTTATTTTAATGGTTGCTCAATTTAATCACTTTGCCAGCATCAGCAGGCGCTGCAAAGTTGCCATCGACTTTTACTCGGGCGGACGAACAATGCTGAGAGTGCTTTAGCTATGAGGCTCAGTTTGTAACGCATGTGAGGGGAAGAGTACAGAAAAGTAACTAACTAATTTAGGTCTTGAATTGTATCTGATTTGCTTAATTTGTAAGTTATCGCCTAACTTTGTTTAAATACGGTATTTGGAACTTACTCAACACTAATTTTCAGATTTAATGAATTAGTTATCGAAATTGTGGCGGTAAGCCGATAAAGAAGATCGAAGCTGAGGCGATAAGAAGAGCAGGAGAACCAAGAGAACTTTAAAATATAAAAGAAACCAAACAATATTATTAATTAAATTATTTAATTAACTAAAGTTAAGTGACAAAACTTTCTTTTTTAAAATGAATAAAATATGAATAGTATGTGGCGTAGCAGTTCTATTTGGAATATATTCCATTAACTCCTGTAGTGTATTCAATATTCTGCCTTTTTTCAACACCTACTTTTCGTCTGTTTTTGTGTGGTTGAAGAATGTTGAAGATTTCATTTACGCGACATTTAATTAAGCGCGCAACTTTTCAAGTTTTAATGGAGCGCGCACTCAGCCACGCCAGACACACACACACACACACACACACACACACACACACACACACACACACACTCGCAGGCTTTCACATACATTATGATTTTTTTGCTGCACTTTGACACGCCAGTTTATTAAATTGACTGGGCGCCGCTAGCGAAATATTTTGCGTAAAGCGAAAATATTTCAAAATTTATTAAATCAAGCGCTGCAGCAGTAGCTCTATCAGTAGGTCGGACCCAGTTCAGATTCCGTCTCTGTTCAGCTGCCGGCAGTGGTCTATATTTTGCGCTTGCCCGAGTGAAATGAGCTGCATCCGGGCCGGCAATGCAACTGCAAGCGTTGCATTCTTAACGCCCGAGCACTTTTTGGCCCACATCAGCCATGGACTGTAGACCAAGGGATTGTATGATGGGAAGGGGGATGGGGTGGAGCTGCAGGACTCAGGACAACCGCTGCATCCGGGCGTGCATGTACTCGTATGGCACGCTACGTATACGTAACGTAACGTATACTTTATTCCTGTTCCTGCTGTTCCCGTTGGCTGGCGCATTTCCTACACACAGAGATACTCCCTCCCTCTCACTCCGTCTCCCTCGCTTACACATAACGAATTTTGATGCATTTCCTGGGCGAACGGTAGAGCGAGCACGCGAGAAATTTATGTGCAATCTTAGAAAAATAATGATTATCTTTTATTTTATGGCTGAGCGTACACGTAGCTCCCTTTTACGTACTAGTTGCCCTGCTGTCCCGCTGCCCATCTGCCATAGTGTCCCATTATTGTTAGCGACAAGTGAGCCATAAAAGCGCATAAGCTGCTTAATATTTAAAGCCATTTTACGACTATCTTCGGCCTTCTCACATCGCAAATCGAGGCAGCTCAACTGCGCTACGCCTCTGCAATTGATGGCCAGCCACGGCCACAAATCATAGATAGAAAAACACTCAAGAGCATGTTAATGAGTGTAAGTGAATGGCACTTGAATGGCATTCACTCGTCACTCATCGAGCAGTACATTAAGCTCACTAGCTGCCACTTAACAATAGAGTAAGGGGGAAGAGACAGAAAGATCTGAACATATTCGAACATATTCAATTACAGTGCCTCACAGAGTATTTTCTAGTCGACTACTGCTGCAATACTTGTGCCATATTTGATAGACTTCCTTGCTGGAAAATGTTCTCTTTAATTATGCTGCATATTGAAATGATTTGCCAACCCCAAAGTAGATCAACAACTTGAGAAGCAAATAAAATACACTTGGTGTAGAGCAAATCCCTGAGACCACGTCACTGTCACTGCACAACTGCCACCACTTAAGCCAATTGCAGAGCACAGGCATAACATGTTGGCAACAAAATATTAAATTTACTTATAATACTTTCTAATTGGACACGCAATTTGCTAACTGTTGAAAGAAATTCAAACTAGAAAACCAAACTAAAAGTTCTGCTACTGTTTTGCCAATGTTTTAAATACAAGTAAATTAAAGCTGCTCAACTTATCACGCATAGAATCGAGAATAGTAAATAATATAATAGAGATTAAATGAAAACTTGTAAACATGAGACAAACTCTAACAAGCTGTTGTAATTGTGCGGATTATTACAGGAAAATTGATGTAAAATATGAGCTGAATGTAAATAAAGTGAGACTTGTTACAAAGCTTGCTCTGTCTCTCGCTTTCTCTCTCCTGGTCTCCCTCTCTCCCTGGGAGAACACTCAAAGTATTTAAATGCAATTGAAGTTGGCTTCCACTGTGGCTCGAGATGAGCTGCTTTGCGTGCTTTATGATTATGAAATATGTACAGCAGGCAGCAGCCTTGGCATACCATCAGCAACCTTAGCCTTATCCACCCCACACACACACACACAGAGAGTGCGGCGCGTGTAAAACTTTGAACGGATAACGTCACTCAAGTGCGCAACGGGCCATCACAGATGACGTAATGCGGCACTTGGGGGCAGCGCAAGGCGACGCGTCGAAGCGCAAATGGTTTAGGCTCATTAAATTTGCACAAATAATTGAAAATTTGGCTACATTTGCAGTGAGCAACAGGAACGGCCACTGCGGCGGCCGAATGTCAGCTATAAATTCCAATTAAACGCGCCGCTCTCTCTCTCTCTCTCTTCCTCCCCCTGCCTTTCTCTCTGCTGCCTGTCTGCTTTGGTTTTGATTAAGTATACGCCTCATACGCTGCCATCGGCGCATACACATTTTCCATTTTGCCATTTGCATTTTTCGCTTTCAATTCATTTGGCAGGCCATGCAAGTCGATTCTTTTCGCTTCCCCCTTTTTGGCAGTGTTTGAGTTTTGCGTTTAATTGTTTTATTATCCACAAAGTGCTGGACAGACCCAGTATTCCACTCCCCCTGCCTGCACCCTTGGCTCCAGCATTGCATACTCCATTTTGGCACAGTCGTTGACCTCGTTGGCCTCACTCCTTGCGGATTTACCACATTCGGCAGATTCTTTTTGCTGCACACACTTGTCGAACTCAGCGTCGCCTGCTGTCTGATATATGAGTGTGTGGCAAGTTTCTGGCTGCTGCACAAATTATGCCAAGTGCATACTTGAGGCGTGGCCAGTCTGACAGCGCCAGCAGCAGTAGCAGGAACAGCAGCAGCAGCGCAGGCATTCGATGCAACCACAGCCGTATACCACGGCAGAGATGCCTGAGTGCGGCCCGGCAGAAATATTAATTAACTTTATAAAAATCTCATTACTTATTTGATTCGAAAATAAATGCAAATGCAGGCAGGCAGGCAGGCTAGGGCAGGGGGTGTGGCTAGCTTTAGCTTTAGCTGCTTGCTGTTAACGCTGGTCAACACATGTCCGAGCCGTGGAAAATGAAGAAGGCTCCTTCATTAGTCAATGGAGAATCCTCCACAATGGATATACATGAGGCACGTGGCACGTGGCAGCAGGCAGAAGGTGCACGGAATGGAGCAAGATAGTATACGTGTACTTGATGCTTCAACAAGACCTTTAGGCTACACATGCAGACCATAAAAGTTGTCTAACCAAAACTAACAGCAGCATCTCGGTTGTGGCATGTGCGTTGCGGTCCAGAGGCTCCATTAGGGCAGAGAGCAGAGGCTGAATTCGAAGCTGGAGCTAAAGCTGGAGCCAGCACAGGCAGAGCAAAGGGCAGGATTAAAAGATGGGCCGTGTGGGAAAACAAAGGATTGAAAAGAGGCACCAAAGTAGTCGGTGAGGAAGAGTGAGTTAAGGCAAGGCAGCTAATCTTAGCACTGGCCAGCTTTAAAAGCACAGTAAAGCTCTTGGTAGTAGCTCAATAGTAGCTTGAATATCTTAATTAAGAAGCTTTTCAAAGAGCTTTATTAATTGCTTAAATACACATTAAGTCTACACCAAATTAGGTATTCTTAATAATCAAATAATTAAGATTCTTTACTGACATTTAAATTAAACTAAATGCATTGCTGAAATAATCACATTAAAGCTCTTTTCTTTCTTTTTCTGTGTACTTTAAATGATCTGCAAATTAGCAAATATTTAAGTTGAAGCTAAAGCACATTGAAGCTTAATAGAAAACTCTCTTATTATAATTAATATACTCTATTTATCTTATCTGTTATTTAAAAACACGTTAAAGCTTTAATGAAGTCTTTTTTTCATTATTATTTTGCATTCTTTAACCTTAAACTTAATTTATCAAAGATTTCATTTCGACGTTCGACGAAGCTTCCCACATTGCCCATTTACCCCATTGCAGGCAGTTGAAATTGCAAACTCGATTGAAACTTGAGTAAAATGCAGAAACAACGAAATGAAAGCGTTTGTGGTCAGGTGCAGATGAAAGTCTTGTTGGGGAAAATTGCTTGAAAAACTGTGCAGGAGAACAAAGAGAGTTGGGAGGGGGCGAGGCAGGTTGAGTTTAGTTTAATGGGCTCGCATGTTGCGCATACTTAAGGCGACTCTTCAGTATCGCTGCGTGCTCCGTGCTGTTTCAGGTGGTGCTCTCCTCCAGTTTGAGCGGATGAGGAACGCGTGCTGTGTTTATTAGTTGAGGCAAATGCATGGAATATATAAATTTTGGACAATCTGGTCACATATCCATGTGTGTGTGTGTGTATGTCTGGCCGGAATCCAGGACACGTTCACTTCAATACAGTTGACTTGTCAGCGTGTTAATTTGCTAAATAATTTTCGAATTTCCCAGCGAGGAGAAGGGGAAGCGCCTAATAAATGGCACTAACTCAACGAAAGAAAAACACAAGCATACACATACACAGACGCATACGCACACGCACAGGCTGGGAGTCGACACGCCCACTTAGCCAGACACTGGTCAGGGTAAAACGAGGCGCAAACGTGCCAAATATGCAAGCAGGAACAAAACAAACGGCGCTAAGTGGAAAGGGATAAAGCCCGAAAAAAGAGACTGGCAAAGCAAAGCCAAATGCATGTGTGTGTGTTTGTGTGTCTGTGTGTGTGGAAAGGTGTGTTTGCTTAATTCAGAAAGGATACAACGTGCATTCGCCACAACAAGAACAAGAACAACAGAAACAAGAACGGAAACCGAAAAAACTGTTTATGATTTCCTAACACGATTTCAGTAGCTTTCACAATTTTTCCATCCACCTTCGCTCGTTTATTTGTTTGCCTTTGCCTGGCTACGTGAGCATTTTTTTTTCGCCACGCCGGGGAAGGGGGTAGGGGAGGGTTTGAGTGCAAGAAGGAAAGGGTATTCGTTTAAAAACGAGGGGCATGTGGACACATGTCGGGGCACACGTTCATCAATTAGTGTTGAAGATTTAATTGTGGCACGTGTGAACTTAATTAAATGGCATTAGTTTTGTAATTGTACAGACGAGTACGCAACGTACACACACACATAGACAGGCGTGTCTGTGCTACCGCCATGTTTAATTTGCGCCCACCCAAAAGTATGCAATTAAATTGCAGCCCTTTGCAGGCGGCCACATTTGCATTCCAATTAATTTTTCCACCACGCATACAATATGCAATTTTCGGTTTCAAACTTAAAACAAGACAGAGGGAGGGTGTGGAGAGTAAAGTGAGATAGCAAACAAAGCTAAGCCGTGGCTCAGCTACATCCACGCAAATTGTTATATAAAGTTTATTTATAATTTTACTCTAATTAACTGTATGCTCGCTCTCTCTACCAACTTGGTCAGTTGCCAAACGCACTTAATTAGCCAGCCAAATGTCATGGCAACCCCTAACAAAAACAACAACAGCAACAATAAGTATTTTGCATATTGACCGACTGGAAAATTACTGGTGAAATTTCACTCTAGACTTATTAAAAATTATATATAAACAAGACTCAAGTCGAGCTAATAAGGCTGTCTTGTGCTCCCTTGTTTTCTCGGAAATTAATTTATTATTTCCTGGCATTCTATTCTCTCTTCCTTATAATTTCATTGTGTGTTCAGACTTTCCCTTGGGGGCAGTAAAGTGAGTTCTGAGAATTAGAGAACCCAACTCTTTTTGTATTATATAAAGTTTTGAATCGATATAAATAATAATAAAATGTGTATTAAATTTGCAAATAGCAGTTGCATTCCTAGGGTAGCTCTAAGTCGTTTTCAGGGCGGGCAAAACTTTAACTTTCAAATTACTCTGCTTTTACATGCGTGTAAAATAAATAATAAACTGCCTTTTGCCTTTTCGTAAACAATGCGGCTGATTGCAGGCACTTGCAGGGCAGTGGGCGTGGCAGGCTCAACTCGCCAGCGTCATTTAAATTATGGAGCTAACACATTTCGAGCCTGGGGCCAATTGAATTATTCATGTGACCTTTTTGTGGAACGTGTTTTTCGACAAACATGTGTCGCCTGCTAAGTATCCAATTTGCGCTTGTTTTCCTACAATTTTTGAATTGAACGCGTGTGTGTATGTATTTTAAATACAACATGTTTTGTTTAGAACTAAGCCTTTCATTGCTTATATGGCCCCGGCGGCAACATAACCAATATTAAAACAAGAAAGACTTTACGTTTTGCAAGCTGGCGAAGTGTGAATGCCCTTTAAAGTGAAAGCTTGCGAATATTATTTACTTATGTTTAGCCAAAAGTTTAAATTATATACTTATTTCAATTGAAATCTCTTAATTGTCTTCACACGTTTGCCTTGGCTGCCAACATCGATTGATTTATATCGATTTTATATTTATCGGCCTGCCGCCACTTTCGCAAAAACCATCGATCAAGTCTAAAAATAAGTGTTGAGTAAGTTTCAAATATCAGACAAACAATGTGAGGCGCTGATTAAATAAATTGCTTAAATATTGAATAAATAAATAAACTAATCCGCACTCCCCGTTCAGTTCAACGATCGGGTATTGCAACTCAAGCCAATTCATTGTGTTAATTAAAAAGATATTAAGGCAAACATAAAGTGTGGCGCTTGCATGTCCGATGCGTTTCATAACTGAATCGGAACAACCTCGGCGAGTGTATAATGAAAACCCCAAACCCGAAATGGCCCACAAGCTCGCCTTGCTCCGCTCTTGCTCTCAGTCTCTCTCCTTTTCACTGTGGGCAGATATCCGGGGCAAACTGCAGCAATAATGGCAAATAACAAGCACGCTTGAAAAAATAAACATTGGAAAATGTTGCACACAATTTGGTCAGTCAAGGGGTGGCAGGGAGGTACGTACAGGAGAGTGCTATAAAATTGTATTACCCGTACAACAAATTTTTGGATGCAAAAGAGCTGCTTAATTCAGTTTTATGCAAACAACGTGGCCAACGTAGTCAACAACGCAGTTGTTGTTCTTGCTGCTGCTGTGTTGTTGCCGGTTTTTGGGTTGATTTTGAAAATGGCACCCCGAATTTCGCATCGCAGCTAAATAATGTAAATATAATTTTGCTGTTTGCTAGCGATTTAGTTTCGAAAATATTTAGTTGCATTTGCTGGTCTCGTTCGGCCGTGTTGGCCTGTTTGTTCATTATGCTGTTAGTTTTTGCTCGAGCGCGGCCAGGTGACAATGCAAATAATTACCGAGAGGCAATGCCAGTGCGAGTTGAGTGTGTGTGTGTGTGCGTATGAGCATACGAGGAAGCATTGTCGTTGCACGTTAAATAAATCAGAAAGTAATTAAAACAACATGAAATGCGAGTTACAGTTTCAGCGGAAGCCGAAGTGGTTCCTGCTTCTTCTCTGTTCTTCTTCCTCTTACTCTTTTTTCTCTTTGTCTCACACTCTGTCGCCCCTTTTCTTTTTTGCTGCTTCCTATTTAGGTAACAAAACAAAAAACGCGACCAGGGGCGAAGCAGAGCAAAACAAAAGCAAAAATTAAAACAACAACAGAAGAAACAACAAAAACAACAACAGGAGCAAGAGCAACGAGACAATCGAGAGAAAATGCGAAACAAGCCAAAGAAAATTTGCTCAGCGAAATGCAAAATAAACTTAATTTACGTTTATTTGCGTTGACAAATGTTTTCGCAGGAGTGCAACTTTTAATTGCACAATTTATTTGATTTGCCAGCGTTCCTGCCTGTATTGCACGTGTGTGTGTGAGCCGGTGTGTGTTTGTTTATTTCTTTGGCTGCCACAAGTAGAGGAGGTAGTAAATAACAATCACATTATCAAGGTTATCCTCTTGCCTTCCCTTCGCTCTTTCAGCCAACTTCGAACTTAATTCTTAAAGCAAGTTTTCTTTTCGTTGAGTTTAAGTAGTGTTGATAAAAAGTTCGTGATATTTGTAACCTACTCAACACTTATATTTAGATTTATCGAAAGAGGCGGTAGGCCGATAGATTTTCGGTTGAAAGCAAAAATTCTAACTCAAATTGGCAAAAGCAAAGAGGAGCTTCTCATGTTGCTTCTTTTGTTTTATTTTTTCACCGTCTGCCGAGTCAATTGTGGCACATCGAACTATGTTTAACCGTGAGACATATCTCAGTATTTTCTTGTCTTTTGTGCCATAAAATGCTAGTTCCCTTTTTCTTCCTTCCTCCCTTCTCTGTTTGCAGCATTGCCTTTCCGTTTCCTGAGCACTTTCAGCATGACAGTTGTAGTTTCTACTATTAGCTGCTCTACTTATCAGTGAAAGGAAACTCAGAATCGGTCGTAACACATATTGCTATTTTCGCAGCAAAACACAGAGAGACTAAAATGGTTTATCGGGTTGTTCAATTTGATTAGAAGGAGGAGCAGTGACTGCAGCCGGAGAAGGAACATATAGACTGGGGAGCATGCCACTTTAATTGCTGCGGCTGCCACACAATTTTCTCGTATTTTTCAAATTGTCGATGCAGTTTTCTTTCCCATTTTTTTTCTGTTCGCTCTCGTTGGGCAGCTGCAACAGCAATGGCAAATTGTGCCGCCTTTGTCTGCCGTTTAGTGCGGCAATTTGGCAGTGCAACGCAAATTGCGGTGGGTCAGGTGCGAGTGTGTGCTTGTGTGTGTGTTTGGTTGAGTGCCCAAAAAAGCAGGCTATGAAATATGCGCATAAACACATGCATATTGTAACAGGTCGATTCGTGCAGCTCGCTCTGCTCGCCCATATTTATTCTTTTTTATAATCCTGCAGCTGTTGCGGTTTCTCTCTTACGCCCGCCCCGCCCTCCTCGTTAAATATTCAGAGGCAGTTATGCAACAACTGCAGTTATAGAGGAGTAGTGGGGGGTAGGGAGGAGGCTGTATGATTACTCGCTTTGCTTATCGTTCATTGCACTTGAGACGCGACGCCTTCGGTGTGAAATTGTGCAGTTCCTGCTTGACGTTTTTATGCTCTAGCATTTCTCCGCTGCAGGCGGAATTTTCATTAAAGCATTTTTGATGTCTAATTTGCATATTTTTTTCACAGCACTGTGGCAGGCCGTGCAAAGCCGTCGTCTTTTTGCCAGCCAACTGACACGTTAAGCATTCAAGGGATTGTTTTAGTGTCCCCTCCCTATCACCATCTTCCTCTCTCTCTCTCTCTATTCTTGCTTCCTTGCTGCACTTTTTTCTTCCCCCGCTTGTTGTTGTGTTGCCGCTGTCAGTTTGCCGCCTGTTGTTGTCTCGGCTTCACTCTGATTTGGAGCAAGTTTGCTGTAGTTTTTTGGTGTGTGTGTGCGTGTGTGTGTGTATGTGTGCTGGGCCGGTTTGGGCGTTTCTTTGGCCGCTCTGTTGTCGGCTTGTTGGACAAACTGTCGAGTAGCAACACTAATTCGCATGCAGCACAACAACAAAAGCTCAGGCAAACAGCAAGCACATACACACATGCACCGACATGCACAGACATGCACAGACATGCAGAGAATTGCAGCTTTTTGTTGGATTTTCAGCTGAATTTGTGCCAGCGCTTTTTACGCCTGCTTTTTGTTAATTTACAATTTTCTAACCAAATCCATTTGCTCCACTCGCTCGCTCTGCACATTCCCTCTCTCTGTCTAGCATGTGGGTGTGCACAGCTGCAGTGTGTGTGTCTGTGTGCCTGATGGTTTCACTGGGCATGACATTAATTCAATTTCTGTTTGCATATTGCCAGCTCGACATGAGCTCGTCCCTTTTATCGTTTGCCTTTGCATTTTGTGCGCTTCTGCGCCTGAATGTATGCAATGCCTTTCACAATGCACTTATTGCATATCCCCCGTCAGCCCCATAGGAGCCCCATCAAACCAAAAGTCTCTTGACTTCCTTTAATTAAATGCTTTGCAATTGGCAAATTTGATTACGCTTCATATTGTATTTGACCAAGAATTGATTAGATTTGCGTTGATTAAATAAAACCAAACTATTTATTATATTTAAATACATATATTGATATTTTGAACTTCACTTTGCTTCAACGCATTTTGAATTACATTAAATTATGCAATTTATTTCAATTTTCACCTATTCAAGTTTTGGTTTTATTTCGTCAATTTTGTATTTGTTTAATTGTAAAGAAATAATTGTTTTAAATTTATGGAAAACTTAATAATGCATTCAGTTTTTATCCCCTATTTCATTTATATTTTTAGCTAATCTCAAACGATGCACAATTTGGGCAACTGCTGCGGCGGCACTTACCAATGCTTTGGACACCATGGCGTATGCGTGTTGCGCTCGTTTCGCTCGACCAGATGAGGAAAGTTTGGTAGTAGAGTTTCTGCTTGTGCTTTCTATACGTTCGACATGCAGAAGACGCGCGTTGTGAGAACAATTTTTGAATAAAACTTTTCAATTAACGAGCCAAACTTTCTGCGTTGATCGTTTTTTATGCCGAGTTAAAGTTCGAGTTGGAGGAGGATCGCGCACGTCTTGTGGTCTATTGCGGCTGGCGTCGGTGTACCGCGAATGAACGTTGCACAGCTGGACGCACGGGCATTTATAATGGCCCGGCTGGAAAGCCTCAGAGTAGGCAGCACTATTTACATTTGCACCTACACAACAAAGCAAATAAATGCTGCCGTCTATTGTTAGATATGCCACCTGTTGTCACTGTGTGTGACGCTGGGAAAAGCCCTCGACGAAAGGTGCAAAAACAGAGCAACACAAGGCAGCACAAGGCAGCAAAGCAACAAGCTCGCAATTATCTAATGCAATACACGAATAGCTGTTGCTCTTATCGCTTGCCGCGTCGCACTCGTCACGCTATGTAAACCGTTATGTAGCAGCGAAGATTCTGCATAATTGCCATGACAATCGAGCCCAGGTGCAGGCGCAGAAGAAAGCCAAGTAGTGGAGTCCCGTTAGACAAAGGCAAACATTGTAAGCTGGCCTAGCCTGTGGTATATAGAGGCAGCTGCAGCGGCCGTGTCTGCTGTGGCAGCTTACTAGGCAGTAGCAGCACCAGTTTGCTTATCTACTACACACCACTACATGCACATTACACACACACACACACACACATTCTCTTGTAAGGGAGGCAGGGAGAGGGTAGGAGGGCAACTGGTTGCCCCCATTACGTAGTTTGGGAATATTCCCCAAACTGATAACATTTGAATTTTGGCTTGATTTATGAGGCATAGCATGAAACACTGCATGTTCCAGGCTTATCATAAGCACGCAACAACAACAATAACAAGCAAATTTAATCACTTTCACAACCAGCCCCCCTGCCTCCTGCCCCCTTTCTGTAAGTAGCTTTAATTTTGGGGGAGCGCAACTTGATGAAATATTTATATTTTCGGCAACAAGGCAACATTGCATTGTTTGATTTGCACTCAATTTACTCATGAATTATGCTCGAAACGCATTTCATGCATGCATTCTACGAGTCATTACCCGCCAGACGGGCACGTATTATGCATGAGAGAGGTATTTTCAGTTAATTAGTCAATTACTTAGCAGAGTGATAGCTAGCAGCATATGATTAATTTAGTATTAAGTGCACATTTTAATTGTTATTTTAAAGGATTTCAAACGCACTTGCCGCACGAAGGACTGTTATATAAGATGAAGGATCTTCTCCCTGCACCCCACTTTGCCATCCTCAACTCCTTTATTGCTGACCGGACCTTCGATATTGCAATACGAGACTCTCGATCTAGCTTGGAACGTATATATGCAGGGGTTCCACAAGGAAGTGTGCTGGGACCCTTCCTGCATACCCTGTACACTGCAGATATGCCAACTCCTGTCACCAACACCGATGAAGCCTCCTCTGCTCAGCTCCTCCTGGCCACTTATGCTGATGACACCGCCATGCTTGCGTCGCACTCATCCCTGCAATTTGCCTCCAATGCAGTTCAAGAATGGCTGTATGCATTTGAGCGATGGACTGCCAAATGGAACATTGCGATTAACTTCTCGAAATCGGCCTGTGTCACTTTTACCTTGCGACCCCAAACCTGCCTAGGTCTATTTTTCGACGGAGATATCTTCAGCTGCGTGTCATCATATTGCTACCTTGGAGTTCATCTTGATCGGACGCTGACTTGGAAAGCCCATATCACGGCAGTTAGAGCTAAATCGTGCTGGAATCTTAAAAAGCTCGACTGGCTCCTTCACTCCAGCAAACTGCATATTGCAACCAAGGCTCTCCTAATAAAACCAATTTTACGTCCAATTTTACGCCATCCAAGTGTGGGGAACGGCCTCCAAAACTCAGCTCAATAGGCTTAGAGTAGTACAATGACGAGCGGCACGACATGCATCAGGGCTACCTTGATATGTGAGCAACCGAACCATTGAAAGGGACCTTAAAGTTGTCCCATTGGGAGACCAAATTAATTTCCACAGCAGCCGATACGTCGACAGGCTTGTCGCTCATCCGAATACGTTGGTGAATGATCTCGTTGACCCCATTTCCCTCCGACGGCTGAAAAGAACACATCCTCATGACCTCCTTACTCGTAAGATAGCATCATCCTTCATTTGTACTTTGTATATATTATTTAAGGCACACTTTATCCATATTATTTCTTAAGCCAAACATTAGGTTAAGTTCATATGATACTGATCGATTCCTACTGACTATAATAATAATAAATAACCTTGAACAACTGATCAAGAATTAAGAGACTTCTACAAGGCGAGCTATGTTCTTTACGATCTTCAATTGTGTACGGCTTAATGCAGAAAAAAGCGCACATTGAAAAAAGCCGCATGTCGCTATCTTCTCTAGTTTTGCCGCAATTTCGTATTGAAATATGTAATAAACTGTTGTTATTCCAAATGAATTACTGCTTATTTTACGCTGCATGAACACGTCGTGGCGTATGTTCTACATGTGTGTGTGTGTGTGTCAGGGCTGTCAGCACGGCCTTTCTGCGGATAGATCTGTCCATTTCTTTTTCTCGACAGCTTGGCCTGCATTTGCAACGCACCTTGGGAGACATCTCAAACAGTATTTATTCTTGATCAGAAACAGGCTAATCGAACTGCCCGTCAGGCACAGGTTAAAAAAGCAGCCCCATAAGATGATTTTAGCCAAAAAGAGCTGTAACAACTGCGCATTTTTGCTTTAGCTTTGTCGCTAACTTATAGCATTCTCCGCATTGCAAACTGTTGTCAAGCGCAGCTCGCAAATACACTACCAATTTTGCAATTCCCTTGCAACTTGAAGCATATATAAAATATATTTTTCGGGCATTTAAAGAATTTATTTATACAATATGGAGAGCACATACACATACATATTTATAGGTACTCTACGCGGCATGGCTCTAAGGCAGTTTGGAGTTTTCTCTTCTTTTTTGAGGCCAACTTCCGCTTGATTATTGTTGCTTTCCTTTCTTGCCTGGCGCCAGCGCTTTTTGTTGACTAAATTTGTGTTGCTGCTGCTGCGGCTTTTGTTGCTGCCGGCCCTGGCCAAGGCTTACGACGAGGCAAGCAACTTTTGACTCTTTCGCATCACTCATTTTAGTTTCGTTTTTGCACTCTCCAAAAAAAAGGAGAGGCTGTTGACCAGCTATAAAACTCGATGCTGCTTTCTCTTCATTCTCCTTTCTCGTTGCTTCATTCTCTTTTCTGCTTTCTCTATTTGCTGAAAGTAGGTCGAAATTCAATATACTTTTGATTTTATTTGTTGAGTTGCGGTTTTATTAAAATAAATTATGATTCTACTTGTGCCACCCTTTGAGCAGAATTCTTCCATCTGCAGGAGAAAAGAAGGGACTTTTGCTTGTGTTCGACCACAACAAACACAACTGCGAACAATAACTCAAAGTGGCAGCAATTACATGCAACACAGGCCGCAGTCCCGAGCCGTTGCATGCAACATCTCTAATATTTCAACAGCAAGCGAATTTAATTAGTTCGCCAACCAAGTGAACGACTCCCTCGCAAGGCGCTCTCTAACTTACTTGTGTGTGTGTGTGTGTGTGTGTGTGTGTGTGTGTGTGTGTGTGTGTGTGCAACAGGGCGAAAGTTTGCAATTACTATGCAACAGTCTGCACAGTCGCATTGTTCCGTCTCAAAGTGCACTTCACGACAGCTGGCAGTAAGTCAGCTATGGGGCTAATAAAATTTTTACAACGTTTACAATTAGTTGCAGCGCCTGACAGACTCGGACTGCCCTACCCTGCCCCGGCTCTGCTCTGCTCGTCATTGTCATTGTCGTCGTGGTGGTGGCGACAAGTTCATTACATTTTTCATGGCATTACTTTAATTAATTTTGTGCAAACAGACGCCGCGCTGGCTCGTCACTGTTGAGGTATGTGCGATAGATAATCAGCATACCATAATCTTTATAGACTGCGTGGTGTGACGGCCAATCGGAGAAAATTGACGCACTTGCTGCGAAGCAATCAAACGCCCACAGAGCATAAAACTCGTGGCAAAACTATCGTTATTTACATTGAGGAGTTTAGCATAGGAAAGGGGTGTGCCACATAGCAAGATACTGCGTAATTGACTTGAATTTCTTTGCAGATTCTTCAACTTTTCTAAACAGCGTTCTTTTTATAACTCTGCAATGTCTTAAGTATGCTTTGCGATAGTAGTACCGATAGTTTGGTATGTATTCTGTTTACATAGGGAAGTTTTGTCACGGAACAGACAGTGCCGCATAGCAAGATACTGCGTAATTGACTTGAAGTTATGAGAAGATTCTTGATGTATTCTAAATACTGCATTATATACGATAGTTGTGCCGATAGTTTTGCATTAAATGTTCTGTTTCCCACTCTCACACTAGTCTACTCCTTGCCGTCCACTTAGCGGTTACAGGGTATAGCGAACTGTGTGAAATCGCCAGCAGGAGCTCCACAATTGCCACTGCCACTGCCATTGCCACTGGCTGCTGCTGCTGCTGCTGCTGCTGCTGCTGCTATTGTTGTTGCTGTCGCTGTCGCTCCTGTTGCTGGAATTTCTCTTGATGTTGTTGTTCTTATTGTTGTTGCTGATGCCCTTCAATAGCATTCAATAAGCTTGTTTATGGCGCAGACAGACAACGACACGCACTGCAACTAATATCGAACAAGCGTTTTAATTGAATTTCACGCGTTCTCATAAACTCGAAGCGTGCCCATCAATGCGAATTATTGCTGTTGTTGTTGTTGTTGTTGTTGTTGTCAGCTCGGTAGTTTTATGATGATTTCTATTTGCAGCTCTACTGTTCCTGTTGCTATTCCAACAACATACAGCGACAACCCGCATCCATAAACAGACCACATTGGTGCCACATTCGACTTTCCACTTTCATCCCCGTATCCACTCGTGGCCATTCAAGTGCGTGTTTAATTGTGTGCGCACTTCTTGTTATTGCAATCGTAAAATCTTTTGTAGCTCCCCCCCTGCCACCCTTTCCCACTTGCTAGTTGCACTTAAGTACACAGTGAATGTAGACTATATAGAAATAACAGTGATATAAGGCTGACGCTGTAGTGCTTGTTGTAAAAAAAAACAATTATCGCCAATCGTATCGAATTGCAGTTCATTATAAGTTTATGTATAGTATGTATATGTGTGTGTGTGTGTGAGAGAGGGCCGCCTAACCTACTATATGTACACAGCACAGTATATTGATATTTGTTCTTTTTAATTACACATCGAAAACCGGCGGGGTAACCATAAAATAAATATTATATAGAACTAGAGCACACACAGAATATTGTTAATATTCTGTTGCCGCAATTAAATTAGATAATTATGCCAAAAAATTAATAAACAACAGAAAAACACGTCAAAGTAGGTGCAGCCAAGAGAGCAATGCAATAAAATAACATACGTAGGTATATAATCAGAATTGGCGGCAATATTAATAGTTGAGGCGGAAATTAGGTCTACCTCAATTCGTTGGAAATATTTCTCATTATCTCGAGAAGCTTGTGAATCCCTTGGCCATTTTAAAGCTAGAAATAAATACGAAATGCGGTCATAAATTCAAGCAAGATCGTCGTTGGGTATCGCTCAAGTTCAATTGTCTCGCTGGACTCACGGGTATTCCTGGCTGAGGCCTTGATGTCGGAAACAGGCGCTATCGCTATCGCAGCCAGCGATAACAGACATTTGTCATGTTAGTCACACTTCTAGACGTTAATTAGAGTACTTTAAATTGGATTGCGAAAACAAGAACCAGTCGTAAATCAATGGACTTTTTATCGGCCCAAATTGATCCCCCAAATGACGAGGATGATTCATATATGGTATAGGGAATGTTTAGTTGTTAGTTCATACACGGAGTGTTTAGTTGCTGCAACTTGCAACTGTTGCAGCTGTGAGGTCTGACTATCCATCAGTTGTTAAAAGGCAACGTAACTCAACGTCCGCATGACTTCATTTGCGCTGACAGACGCGCTTGCAGATGCCCGAGGCATGCGCTCGTTATGCTGTGTGGCAGGCAGTGGCAACAGCATGTTGCAACTTGCCATCACTTGCCACTTGCCACTTGCCAGTTACCGGTTACCGGTTAGCAGTTGCAACTTGGCGGCGCTTAGTATGCAGTCGAGTTGTGGCAAGGGCGCTGCACATTTGCTTTTAAGTAAATAAAATTAATCATACGCCCTGTGGCACGTTTGAAATTGGTAAATTGAAAATGCATTGTGAGCTGACGGGAGGAGAGAGAAACACACGAGGGGGTGCTAAAATATTGCCAGCAGTTTGCGAAAAATGGAAATGTTGAGGCATTTGCAGCTACGCAGTTTATGAAGTGCTCCGCTATCTTCGCCTCTCTCTCTCTCCCCCTCTCATTCTCACACTCTGTCTATCTTTATCTCTATCTCGTGGCTTTCTCGGAATTTCTTCGCATAACATTGCACAATCTCAATGTTTATTTTCATATTTCCCGTCTATCCTTCAGAACATTCTTCTGCAGTCGATAAGAACAGAGAGAGACTTCCCGATACGTTGCGACTCGAAACAATTCGAAACGGAAACGTTTCGAGTGCTTAGTCAGATACTACGAGAACGGAACTTTTGACCGCTGGCCCCGTTTGATTTGCCGCGTTGCGTACTGTTAATGCACGGTAAATGCCCCGCGGGGCTTAGCACGATAATGGAACAGCTCGTTCAAAGATATAATGCAATTACAATTAAATAAATGAATGCAGAAAACGCAGAGTTCAATGGTTTTATGTACACTACAAAATGCCGAAAGGGAACTTGAATTATTTATTCATTTGCAGCGTTATTTATTACTTTAAAGTTGACTGAAAACTGATTGAAATGAAATGAAATTAAACTGTAGATATATGTATTATATTATGTGTTTATATTATATTATAAGGATATATATATTATATTTAATCCAACATTTATTGCAGAGGGTTGGGAGAAACTGAGTAAAAGCCAATCAAACCCGTTGAACTAACAGAAAACATTGTTTATATTGTTCATAGAGCTATATATTGATTATACATTCATTGTCCATGGATATATCATATATCATATATCTGTAATACTAAATTGTTATAATATTTATGTATTCATTAAGTATTGGACCAGATATCAGCTTTATTTATAACAATACAAGGAAATAAAAAGACAAAACTTACATTAGGTACGATGGATATTGATTATAATATTTATATATTATATTATATTATTTATATTGATGTAATATTTATTATTATAAATAATATTACAGAAAATGTTAGATTATAGGTAATTCATGAATTGCCTAGTAATATTCTTATATTCTATGAATCTAGCCACATGCTAAAGTTGGTCAAGTTTTCATTTAAAAAATCTCAAGATATTTGTTTTTATTATACGCAGAGATAATCTTTAGCAAGCTGAAACTCTCTCAAAATATACCATACAGAAAAACAACTATACCTTATTAATCAACACACATTGCAAAGTGGCTAAATCTATTTTTAAATCAATTCCATAATCTCAGACATTATTCACGGAGTGCTTTTTCTTTTGGCCAACATAAATTCACATGCCGCCCCGCCTGATAACTTGTCGTTATAGTTTGAGAAAAAGTCCCGAAGTAGAGTAACTTGATGGTTATATAATATCATATCAGTTGGACATGCCAAAAAGTCTTAGGTTCTTAATATGCGATTTGTGGGTTTTCTGAAATATCACACACCTTCTATGAGTATAAAAACTGTGGACACTTTTAGTTGCCACCGAAGTACGCAACGGACAACAGTGCCCCTAGCGAGAGAATTTTAATTTAATTTAATTAAAAATATCACGATAATGAATTCTGTCAATGTGATTTTATCGATAGTCGCCTGCCTGGCGATCTGCGCCAGTGGCTGGGCCAATCCCCGTATCGCCATGGGCGAGTCCAAGTTTCTGCAGGCCATGCGCAGCAGCAGCGCAGTTGCGCAGAGCGATCCAGCACAGTCGCTGCTGTGCTTCCAGTACTACAGCGAAGTCTTCGATCAGCTGCTCAAGCAATACGAACAGGAGTACGCAGAATGCCTGAACACCTCGGTACTGCAGCAGGAGGTGCTCGATGAGCGCTACAGGCCTGTCTTGTTGGACTTGAACCGCACTGCAGTCGCTGCCTGTGACCAATTGCACAGGTGCAACAATCAGAGCAGTCTGGATGGACTTAGCTGCTACTCCGATGTGGTAAGTCAACTGGCAGGAGGCTAAACATGATTATTATAATGTATATACATATATCTTAAATAGGGTCAGGACAACGTGAGAGTGATGTACAACATATCCAGCTCGGCCAGCGCTAGTTATTCGCAGCTGCAGCAGGCCATACAGTTGGTACAATTCACGGAGGAGCAGTGCGGCAACGTCTCGAAGCGCAACTACGAACTGTCCACGGATCAGGCCTACATTCGTCTGCAAAACTGCCTGGCGGGTCTGGAGCCAGTGCCGACGACCTTAACCTCAACAACAGCAACAGAAATTATAACAACAACATCGAGTGAAGTCAGTTCAAGCGAAACAACCGTAACAACTGCGATCCCAACAACGATTACAACTGAGAAAACACGCAGAACCCGCAGGGCAAGCAAGAGCACTACCCCAATACCCTATAGCACCTCCTACGCACCGGGCAGCAAGAACAGCTTCAGCGCGGAGCTGAAGAAGTTGCTGCACTCCCTGGCACACTAGCCTTGAATAAGTAGATCTGCATTAACTAGATAACAAACCAACCATCATTAGGGCACAACTTTTGCAATCAACTGTGGCAAACTGAGAAAAATAAATGGAAGAAGCCCAAAGGTTTCCCATAATCATGGACAAATATTGACGGCCCTCACGCGCCCTGTGACAAGTTCCAACGAGAACTCAACGAACTAATGTAACTTATGTAATTAACGACCGGAGCTATAAACAAACGCTAGAGATGCTCTTAAAGGAGAATGTTTACGACTATGCGATACCCTTTACCAACCTGATTTTAGTCTTTGCCTTTTGTAACAATAAATTAAGTTTGTAATTAAACTTGTCATTTAATGGGTAGCTGGAAAAAACTTGACAGGCTGAACTCTCTTTACATGTTTCTACGAGGAATTTGATGAAGTTTTGAATACATAAAATGAGAATAAATGAAAAAGATTGATTCCAGAAATGATACCAACGGAAACTACTAAACACAGAGTTATTTAACTTGATTTTAGCCCAATTATTTAATCAATCACAGTATGAATTGAGGTTGAATTCAATGCATACAAATAAATGCAAGCAACGAGGCACAGTGTCTGTTAAACAAGACTTTCCACTTCTATTTGAATCACAACCTCCTGTAACCCCTAATTACAGGGTATTGCCTGCTTTGACTAATGCAATTGCCTGTTACCAAAGGCAACTTTAAGGCCAGGCATTTAACAGTTAAATAAACAGATACGTTCTTGCAATGCGCCGTTGGCGTTTTTCATTTAAATTTAATTGCGTTTGCTTTGGCTTCGCTCCTGATTGTTGTCAATGTTGCTGTTGTTGTTGTTGATGTTGCTGCCGCCGGCTTTGTTGTCGCTGCAATTAAAACAAATTAGAAATTTTGCCACACACACTGACAACACACACACACACCTGACAGACACACACACATAGTCAACACTCGCAGCCCAAAAATCCAGCCAATAACTAGCAGCGCAGGCAACGCAGCGTGCCTCTGCCGACTGATTTAAATCGTTGCCTACCTACACCTTTGTGTGTGTATGTGTGTGTCGAGTTAATGCAGTTGCACCTCAGACTGCACTTCCACTTCCAGTTGCACTTCCCATGCACCTGTTTACCTTGGCGCGGTGAAAAGTTCTCGCACAAAGAACGCAATTAAGATATGCAAATTAGCTGCTGCCGCGCTGCCAACTTTGTGTCGCAGAGGCAGCGGCGTCAGGGACGACGGCAGCGCAGCAGCAACTCCTATTGAGCAAACTGATGAGATTTTCCAGTGCTAGTGATAATTATGCACATGCGAGTGAAAATAAAATAATTAAAATTTCTCAAGGTTTCACCGCGGACTTCTTAAATTTTGAAATGAGTTTTCATTAACAAACCTGACTTTCCTTTTGCGCTCTCTCAGTTGAAATTAAGAGAAAGAGAGAAAGAGTACAAGACGATGCTGTGCATTTGCACTCGGCATTGTTGTTGTTTACTTTCGCATTCGCTTTGCCATTAAGAGGCTTTGGTGGAACTGGCTCACTAGAACTGTCATTAAGCTGTTCATTTGAAGATGCAAGAGCGTGAATGCAGACCTAGAATAGACATCGATAAGACAGCGATACATCGATATTTCGATATTTAACACTTCGTATGAACGTGTATGCATTTAAAAGCGATCAGAATCAGTTTGTCGAAAAGAACATAAATTGATACTCAATTTTATGGATTTATTATATTATTTATCTTTATTTATTAATTGCTTTTTGTGTTTCATTTCCTCACAATCTTTAAAGCAAACGATACAATAAATCGCAAAAATAGTAAATTCATATTGAGTTGCAATTTGTTTTCACTACGATAAAGATCCATATGTGGATGAATCACGGCAAGGTGACCATCAATATCTATTGTGTATATATAGACTTAGACTTTAGAGGGTTTAATTAATATTATAGCATTGGGCAGCACGTGGGCGATAAGTAAGTCATCCAACACAGATTAGATTTCCCAAGGGGTTTCACGTCTTACTTTCCAAGAAGTTAATGTAAACAAACACAACCTCGCATTGACAAATACAAATGTAAGTCAACCTATTAATAATGATGTTTATCAGTCAGATGTAAAGTGGGCTAACTCCCGAGAATTTCTACCTATGATCGTACCGAGAATCACTAATTAGTTGTCTAATTACTATTTTTTATTTATGCGTTCATGCTATCTGTGAGTGTGTGGAACTGATAAACAATCGAGTGGTAAATTGTAGGAGGGAAAGAGATAGACACAATTGCGTTGCTGACCAATGGCAACGTCCTATGTGTGACGCGATCAAGGCAGATAAAGAGGAGCTAATTAATACCAAACGGCCGGCCGCAGGTATCAAGTGGGTAGCTGAAAGCACTTTAATTGCCTGAGCCTTCCTTGGAGCAGTATTAAAGATACTCCTAGGCATTAAAAACAATCACTCAATGCAGCGATAACACGCATGTTATAAATAACTCAACTCAATGTCTGTCCTAGGCGAGACATTGTCAGATGATTTAATTTCTCCATTAGTTCCGAGAATTTCTTGAGTTTGAACTAACCCTGAAGTTTGTGCAAATATTATGTGGCCATTGTTGGGTACTATAAAGATTTCCATCATTGCTGTCAAATAGAGGAAGAGAGAAAGTTAGAGAGAGAGAGAGAGCAATCGTTAAATTGGTTTCATGGAAATGTTTTTCACCGACTGCCGTCGCGTAAACGATAAGAAGGCATCGATAAGGTGATAGCTCAAGTGATAGAGCCTAATCTAAGGCAATAACATGACAATAATATGTATTTAAAACACTCATTTTTTTACCACTTGAGCAACGCGCCTATAAATATGGAAGTGCCATCGACTTTAGGCCATTAACGAATCCGACGTTGAAAGCGAACATTCAATCGCGAAAAGTGCTTTATATTCAAAATTTCATAAACACATTAAATATCATGTATAGCAAGTTGTGCGTCCTGTTACTGGCCATCGGTATGAGCCAAGCCGTGCCCCAATTGGTGATGCCGGATCTCAACCTTATGCAGTTCATGATGCAGACCCGCGATCTTCAGGGTAATCCGGCGCGTTCGCTCGAGTGCTTCGATTACTATATTCCAATCTTGAACGGGTACGCCGAAACCTACAAGAAGGAGTTCGCACAGTGCTTGGAGGTTGCTGAGAAGGCTCGTCTCGATATCGATGATACTACCGTGGCAAACCGTACTGAAATTAACAACGCAGCAAGCGGTGCATGTGAAGCCTTAACCGAATGCAGCAAGCTCGACATTGCCGTCGACTTCTTCCAATGCTATTCCAATCAAGTAAGTTGAAATACTCTCGGGATCTAGAACGGAAAAGATCATTGACCATTTTCCTTATTCTTCAGGGTTCCAGCAATTCTAAAACCCTGTACACTATCTCGGCCAATGCTTCGGAGTTGTTGGCCTTGGTCAACCAGGAATACTATCTGATCGAGCTTAGCGCGGAAGCTTGCACAAACAAGTCAGAGCGCACCTACATAGAGAACAACAACGCAGGCATTGATGACCTCAACAAATGCGTTAGCGGCCTTGCACCTGTGCCTCAAACTTCTGCTGAGCCTGAGTCTTCCTCCGCTGAGCCTGAGTCTTCCTCCGCTGCGCCTGAGTCTTCCTCCGCTGCGCCTGAGTCTTCCTCCGCTGAGCCTGAGTCTTCCTCCGCTGAGCCTGAGTCTTCCTCAGCTGCGCCTGAGTCTTCCTCCGCTGAGCCTGAGTCTTCCTCAGCTGCGCCTGAGTCTTCCTCGGCTGAGCCTGAGTCTTCCTCAGCTGAGCCTGAGTCTTCCTCAGCTGAGCCTGAGTCTTCCTCGGCTGAGCCTGAGTCTTCCTCCGCTGAGCCTGAGTCTTCCTCAGCTGCGCCTGAGTCTTCCTCCGAATCGCCTGAGTCTTCCTCCGAAGCATCTACAACTCCAGATCAGAGGGAGAACCTGCCAGAGGAAGATCTGTCACAGCGCGTAGCCCAGGAGCAGGCCAAGCTCGACCAGGTGTTGCAGAGCATGAGGAACTGGATTCACCGACAATAAGTCAGTACGCATAGAACTCAAGTTGCATTCAGCGTAAATATCAGTACTTCAAATATTATAAATATATGTTCTATTTATGAATCAACTTGACGTTTCATTTTGGCAACTGTATTATAAAGCAAAAGTTCTGTTTAAATTGTTATATTTTATATTTGAATTGAATAAAATGTAAATTAGTATAAACTGAAATACTGCATTAGTTTTTGTTTCTTTAAAATCGAATATGAATAAAGAGGAAATATATGTTGTAGCAAATATAGAATGTGAGAGCTCTATTCGAACTTGTCGAGGCTCTTGATTTGTATATAAAACTATCTTGATTTCTTTAAATTTGGTTGTGAACGATTAATTCACATAGAAGTTATCAAATAAATAGTTTTATGGGAGGTACTTATTTGCATGGAGGGGGATGGGTAGTGTTTATATACATAATACTCGAGCACGCTATTTTAGTAGAAACCTTTTATTAGATGGACTACTTACTGCCTCCTCACTACCCCAGTTATATACCATATATATATAAACTCACCATAAGCAATTGTATTTTTTTTTCATTATCCCTTATCTCTGTCGGTCTCGCACTTATATTTATTTCGCTTTAACGTCTGTGGGCGTCGTCATCGTCGCGAGTTTGCTTAGTCTAATATGACAATTGTGGAATAAAAAATCTAAATCTATAGCCTCATATATTCCCCCTCTCATCTAAGTTCACACGTTTTATAATCAGGCTTGCAGGGGGTTCACCTCTTCTGCTCATAATAACTGCCTTTAACTTTAACTGCCAGTCTTGTTGCAATTTGGGCGTTGTAGAAACTATACTAGCTAACTAACGCTGATTACTCACTCACACACTGTTTGATCAGACTTTAGATGACTTTGTTAGATTTGATGGGAAGTACAAAAATATACGCTAATAATTAATTAATAGCATCCGACAACAACGATGAAGGTGCTTAAAATAGCGTAGATTTGCTGGGGTAAATTACGGAAACACATATATGGTAAGCTACCAAAGTTCTAAAAATTCATTAAAATCAGACCACCCCGGGTAAGTAACTATGCGTACCCACTCGTAAAAAGCTCTTTAAAGTATTTGCTTGACATTGATAACTTAAAGGGAGTTGAGGATAATTATAATCTATTGGTGAAAACCGGATTGCGAATGGGATCAAGAGAGTTTTGTTTACTCAGGAAGCAAAACTGCACTATAATACCCCCGGCGATTGTATTACCGCATTGATTAGGTTTTTACTTCATCAGTTCAGGCACTCTGCGTGATTATGTAGAACACGAGTAGCAGCTACAGTGAACCCCCCGAGTAACTCCCGAAAACGCGTCAGTTGGCATTGGCGAGCGAAGATAAACGCTTCACGAGAACTGAAAGTAAAACTGGACTATCTTATCGCCTTTTCTACGGTAGGTATGATTCGAAGGAACACAAATAGATAGTTCTTGAATGGCGCTTGAATATATTTAACTTGGGGCGTTAAAAACTCATTAAACTCATCGTGCCTTCCCCGTGATGTCCTCCTGGGTTTAATTAATTTTTAATCAATGATCTCTTTAGTATTCCAGCGATAGTGCGCATTGTCTCTTCGGCTATATAAGCTGAGGTATTTCCATCATGCGGTCAGTTAAATTGTTCGCCGTGGAACCGTCGTCTATCATATTGTGGAATAGCTGTAAAACGCAACGGATAAACATGAAATCATCTATCGCCTTGTGCCTGCTGCTCGTGGCCGCCGGCTGCAGTGCCTCGCTTTCCTTCGAGGATATTGACTTCCAGCCATTTGTGCGGCTGCAGCAGAAGTCCATGCGATCGCTGATTGATGCGCACAGCACCAGCGACGATTCGGATCTGATCAACAAGTGTTTCAACGAATACCTCGACAACCAGAACGGCGTGTTAAGCAACTACAACAGACAATACAGCGGCTGCATTAGCACCGCCCAAGTGTCGAAGAACGAGCTGACCGCACAGAGCTCAGAGCAGCGCAACGATTTGCTCGATCGGAGCGACGGCATGTGCAGCAACCTCAACTCGTGCAACCACATCAGCGACGGCCTCGACTTCTTTGACTGCTACAGTGGTGCGGTGCGTTATCTTATCGAATGTGATCATTAATGGGGGAACAAAGCATACTTATTCTCTCTCTGTTTCTTGCAGTCTGCCGACAGCTACAAGGTTGTGTTCACCCTGAACAGCGACGCCAACTCGCAGTTCAACTCGATCGGAGCAAAGTACAGGATCATCGAGTCAGTGCAAAAGGGTTGTGTAGACGATGCTCGTCTGGACTATGCGCGTGAGCTGGAGCGCTGCGACTCCGACTTCAACGATTGTGTGAACCCAATCGAAGGCCCAACTGAAGGCCCAGAAACGGAGGCCCCAGAGACTGAGGCACCAGAGACTGAGGCACCAGAGACCGAGGCACCAGAGACCGAGGCACCAGAGACTGAGGCACCAGAAACTGAAGCTCCAGAGACCGAGGCCCCAGAGACTGAGGCACCAGAGACCGAGGCACCAGAGACTGAGGCACCCGAAACTGAAGCTCCAGAGACTGAGGCCCCAGAGACTGAGGCACCAGAAACTGAAGCTCCAGAGACTGAGGCACCAGAGACCGAGGCACCAGAGACCGAGGCACCAGAGACTGAGGCACCAGAGACTGAGGCTCCAGAGACTGAGGCACCAGAGACCGAGGCACCAGAGACCGAGGCACCAGAGACTGAGGCACCAGAGACCGAGGCCCCAGAGACTGAGGCACCAGAGACTGAGGCACCAGAGACCGAGGCACCAGAGACTGAGGCACCAGAGACCGAGGCCCCAGAGACTGAGAGACCGCCAGAGGAGGATTTAAAGATGTTGCCAAGCACTTTTACAAGCAAGTGGGCAGCGCTCAAGCGATTCCTCTAAGTTGCAGATAGCTGGGCCTAAAGGAGGTTAATAAATAATAAAAAATGAAAGTCAACCCTATTAAATCAATTAATTTTAGTTTGATTGCAAAACGAAAGCAACGAAAATATATTTATAAACTTGCATACTTCTAGGGTGCGCTAAAATCAATACAGTCTTATCAATTCGAGACAGAGAAGGAGAGAGAGAGAGATACTGTTATAGACGGGGTGGCAGGGGCAAAGAGAGTCAATTCGCAGAAATGAATTATCAGTTAAGGGATACGATGTAATTGGTAATAAAACGTGCACTTGAAAACGCTGTCTTGCAGTGTGGGCAATATTTGTTACAGTGTAATAAAAGATCAGCGGAGGAAATCAATAAGCGACGTCGCGAAGATAGTGTCGGGCAATCAAGTGATAGGCCAATCGTAGCGAAGCGCCCAACTGGTGGTAGTCTGGCCTAAGTAGGAAACGTTCAATTAGACACACTTGTCCCACAAACCACTCGATACTCTGCATCGCCGTGGTCGAGCCACATTCAAAATGTTCATCCAAATGAGTGCGGGTCGCGTGAGAATTCAGTTGCAGTGCAGGAGTACGCGTCGCCAGTGGTTCCTTCACCTGATGCTGCTGCTGCTGCAGGGTCTTGTCCAGCTTGAGGCAGCTGCAGCACCAACTATATGGCCCGATTCCACACTCGACGAGTGCCACGACGAGTATTTGCTGGCTAGTGCCAAGGCGACAAGCATTTATGGCGCCAGCTTGGAGCAGTGCGAACTGACGGCCAACGAGACGAACATCGATCTGTCCATTGACGAGGCGCTGGAGCGTTCGCAGATCGAGGTTGGCCACAGTACGTTGTGTGGTAATCTGGACATTTGTGACGCTCTGGACGATGATCTTGATTACTTCGAGTGCGTCAGGGATCGAGTAAGTATTGATTGGCCTTACCAAAATGTTTACAAATCAGATTCTTTTGGGTTTCTGTTATTGCCAGCATTTGTCTTTATCGCCCCCAAACGAATTTATCGCGAGATAAGAGCTGCGAAAGCATAGCAAAGCAAACAAAGCAAAACAAAATTTTCCTTGAACTTAACGAAGACAAGACGACCAGAAGGTCTTGAAGAATCAAGGCATAGTACATGGACAGCGAGAACTTAGCTGATCTAAATCTTTCTTAGATTATGGATAGACAGCAAAATCTTAGGTTGTGAGAATGCATTCATAATAAAATTGTGGTAAATAATTGTTCCACTAGTGGCATAGCGAGATATTCATTATTAAAAGAGCTTGCAAAGTCCCTGCAAAGGCCCTAATTGAGCCAACTAAGAACTAGGAGCTGAGGTTATTTACAAACATATGATGCTTTCCTTTCGAATACAGTGAATATTAACTAAAGCAAATGTACTCGACATTAGCTAGCAGAGCTCAAGGCTGCACTAGAAACCTACTTGCAGTCATTAAGATTAATCCAGTACTTAAGGGCAGGCACTCTGCTGAAGGGCTTAGCACAACTAACGGATATTTTACACTCTCACAGGGCAGCCACAATCTGGAGCTGATCACAGAGATCAACCACAATGCCACAAGCGCACACACTCGCCTGCGCGGGGACTACAGTGCGGTGCAGCAGACGCTGGTGCTGTGCACACTGGAGGCACAGGTTGCCTATGTGAACAGCATGCGGGAGGCGCACGAGGAGCTCCACCAATGCCACAGCGAGCTCGGGAGGGAAGGCGATGGGGATGGCGAGGGGAAAGCAGAAACGGAATCCCCCAACTGAATGCGCAGAGAGTACAAAGCAAAATACCCTGCGAGATGTTAGTAAAGCATTAAGAACACTTTAATCTGTAGTTTTAGTCTGATATGCAGCCAGGGCGGCAGCCTGCTGCAGGCAATTGTCCAGCGCATTGAAAATGCGTGCCGTACCCTGGACATAGTTATCCTCGGTGTGATTGGTACACAGGTAACGCTCCACGTCGACGCTGTTCAGTTGCTGCGTTAGGCTGAGTGCACTCTCCGAGGCATTGAAGGAGATGGTGTACATGCTCGTCAGCTGCTGCTTGGACTGCAAGGAAGGTGGAGAGAGAGAGAGAGAGTTCAGTTGATTATTAGCATATGCCCTGCTTGTTCCTTGCTCACCAGCTTGGCGAAGCAGTCAAAGAACTCCAAGACATCCGCAATATTCACGCAGCTCTCGATGTAGCCATCAATGCCCAGAGCCGCCTGGCGTACGCTCTCCTGCACGCCCCCCACCTTGGTCAACACCGTGGCACGCAATTTTGTTGCATCCTGCAGGCAGGCATTGTACTCCGTCGACCAGGTGGCACCCACCTGCTCCAGTTGCGGCAAATAGCTGGTGAAGCATTCTTTCGTATTGCCCGCTCCGGCCAGATCATGGTTCTCCAAATACACCGCTAGGCTGTCCCGACTGCGCGTTGCCTCTGTGGCCAACTGTAATGCAAGCTATAATTTCCTTTCTGCCATTTCCCTGCACTTCCCCACTGCCACTCACCAGCAATTGAGTCCACAGCAGGGCAGCGAATGCGATTTTCATGTCTGTTTTGTTTTGTGGCCAACCTGATACTGTCCGCGGTTGTTCGGGCCCAATAAAAGGGCTTACTGCTAAATGCGACATTGATAGATGCTTTGTTTGCCAATGTATTTGCGCTGGAAATTTGTTTATCGCCACGCATTGCGGCGCGACATCCGCCTTAAAGTCAGTGCTGCCCGGTTAGCTGTTTCCCCGTCAAATCTAGCATTTTTTTCGTCTTTTCTTTGTTTACATAAAAAAGGGTTGCATACTTTCGAACGGCCGCGAAATGCAAAAGTTCGCGTTGGCCGGCTTTGAAAAAAAGCTAGTTGGCAACACTATTTCAGCTGCTACTGCTGCCCTCCTTAAAGTGCAAGGATTCTTAAGGATAAGTGCATTAAGCAATTCTTAATGTGAATTGTTAGTTATTTTATAGTTCTTAGAAACCCTTAGTTCCAGTTGTAAACTTATTTTGAGCTGCTTAGCTGATTTGAAAGCAACTAATTTCAAACGAAAGGAATCTCTTATATCGATCATATTTTGTTGCCAAATCAATCAACATTCAAGACCATGAACCTTTTTATGTGCCAGATTTATTAGCAAATTAATATATGAGTGTTTAAGGTCTAGTTTGAGATGGATATAGATAATTCTTGAAACTGTATATAGGGTATAAGTGTTGTTTTCTGAAACTTAAAGCAGAATCGTTTGACATTAGTATTTGTTATTTAATTTAGAATTTGTAATTTAATTTAAGTAAATGCTGATTTTAAATCATTTAAAAAGAACAAATATTTCATGAAGGAATCGAACTAATCTCTGATGAAAATCTCTAATATAAACACTAAAGATCAGTTTTCAATTTCACATCACATAAGGACAATATTCAGTTGGAACTTTTACTAGCCTTATAACATTTAATTTATAGTAAATTTATTAGTAAAAAATAAATCAAATGTTTGTTGTAATTGTACCATAGTATTTTCGCTTGTTCTCAGGCTGCTTTACGCCTTAGTTCGATTGGTTATAGGAAAGATAAGGAAAGGCCTAGGTTGCTAAGCCAGAATTGGAGGTGCAGACAAATTGACGCATATATTGGCTTAATATTTCATTAGCCGGGCTAATACAGAAGCTCGCTTATCAGTAACTGTGTGATTGGGCTTCTATTTGTGGAACACAGGGTCAGGCACATTACGCCGACACATCCAATCGAAATGCACATGCAAAGCAATTTGGCGATTCCGGCAAATTGTCGTTCGCCTTCGGGTGCTTTGGGTCGACTTAATGCCACCTAATTGATCGGCGGGCATAAAGGCAGACGTATAGTAATGAACGTCGCACCTTTCACCTGATGAGGCACTCGGTGGCTCGGTACCCCTTAGCCCCGCCCGGGCAGTATACCCCGGCGAATTGACAAAAAATTCACTCGCGAATGCATCAATCATTCGACTTGGTCGTCGCGTACGCCTCGGGGTATATAAAGCATTAGCGCCGGGTTGATGGTACGAACAGTACTTGACGACTACCCACAGCCGGAAAGAGCCTCGCCATGAAATTCCTTTGCAATGCAGTGATCCTTATCCTGGCCAGCGTGGCCCTCAATGTCCAAGTAACGCATTGACTTTAAAAGAGCGAAAGAGATCCCCTTAGTGCAGTGAGATAATTCTTCGATTATGTTGCAGGCCAAGCCCAGCTCGGCGCAGACTCAGCTGCAGGGTGCCCTGGACAACTATCTGGTGAACGCGAATGTTCTCGACATGTCTGTGAACGCGGACGTGACCTCTCAGTGCTTTGCCCTGTATCTGCCCATGTTGAACGAGGTGGCCGCGGCCTTCTCCAGCTCGTACCAGGCTTGCATCTCCACAGCCAACGATGAGCTGGCCAACCTGACCGCTCAGGCCCTCAAAGATCAGGCCGTGTACCAACAGGATGTGAGCAGCCTTTGCGGTGCCTTCACCAGCTGTGACCAGAGCAGTGGCAACGACACCACCATCTTCTTCCAGTGCTACGCCACCGCAGTATGTATCCATGTGGATCTTATTCGAATTGGAATTCAATTACAGACTCTCTGTCTCTCTTATAGGCCCAGAGTGACGTCTCTGTGATCTACGACATTGCCACCAACGCAGCCAGCACTGCCAACACCCTCTCGCAGGCCATCAAGGCCACCCAGGACACGGAATACCAATGCACCAACACCACCGAGAGCAACTATGTCCGTGACACCGCTGCCACGTACGATCTGCTTGACACATGCCTGAAGAACGGCGTGCCAACCACATCGTCGGCTGCCACCACAGCCGGGACGACGCCCGCAGCCAGCACCCTGGCAACTACCCAAAGTCCTGCTTCCACTGCTGCTTACGTTACTGCCGGCACGACTGCTGCCGCCGACGAGAGCAGCGCTGCTCCAGTTGCCGCTTCGACTGTGGCTTCTGACAAGGCATAGTTGAGTCTGGTTCAGAGCAGATCGAAGCCAATCAATAAATGAGCATTAATTAAAAAAGCCGAGAGTCTCATTCGAGTACAGTGGTAATGCGCTTTAATGGACTTGTAGGGTGTAAAGGGGTTAATGGAAGATAGATTAACAGGGTATTCAAATATATAGACAAATATAATGATTTATGTCTAAATATACAGCGCACACTCTTTGCGAATTCGCCTTAGCGACGCCCCACTATGCTTTACTTAATGAGCTTCACTCGTTATCAGCCGAAAAGCGACTTATGTCGTTAATGAAATCAGATACATTTGTTGTTTCTACATGTGTATTCTATTCTGTGGCGCAGATAACAACACTGCACACGCTTAATCCACCTGATCCACATGTTCCACAAAATCAATTCGTGTAAATTCAGGGCTGCGGGATATCGATAATTGAAAAAAGACAGATTGCCAAAATAAGCTAAATAAGGAAGACATTTTAAATACCTTTGCGATATTTTATTTTTTTCACAATCGAAGATGTTATCGAAACATGGTGCGATGCATGTGCGATATTAATTGCGATCGATAACATAAACAACTATTTTTAGCAAGTCCAAAGTGTTAATTGTTTATTAATTGAATAAATGTAAAGTTCTTAATAAACTGTAAAAATCTATTATTATTATAACACTTTTGTGCAACACGAATGTACACAAACATTTCGTATATATACACTAATGTTTAAATTTAATAAGAATTGTATGATTTCGGGAACACAGACTGGCCCACCCTATCGCTGACGTAATTAACACATGTGAAATCAAAATATTCCGGCTTGTGATTTAATTTATAACCCCACGACTTAAGACAGCTACCAGACAGTCTTATCAGACCCCACGCATCGCGATTGACCGTCGAAAATCCAGCTGTCTGCCTGTATGGGATCTACTATTGTTGTTGCCGTTCTTGATGTTGTTTTAATGTGTCTGCTTTCAGTTATAAAATACCCCGACTCGTCGCACATTACGCCCAGTTCCAGTGCGTTGTCCAGCTACTCAACATGGGAATTACTTCAGTGCGCAGTGTTTGTTTCTATCTGGCCATGGCCACGCTCCTCTTGTCCGCCCTTGCGCAGGTAATGAAAACTGACTAGTAACAGGAGAGTGTGGGAGAGAGGAAGATAGAAAGAGAGAGAGACCTGAGACACCTCTTTTTTTTTTTTTTGCAGGCCGGACCCGTCTATGTGCAGTGCAACGAAGGCAGCGGCACTCAGATCTCAGAAGATGGCCTTCAAACGCAGTCACAAACTGGACCCGGCTGTCAGTCACAGACATCGGAGGACGGACAGCAGAGCCAAAGCCAAAGCCAAAATGGCTACGGCACTCAGACTCAGACGCAGTGCAGCGGAGCCGACTGTGCTCCATTGCCGCCGCTGTTCACACTGAAACCTCTCGAATGGCAACCTCTGAAGCCTCTGGAGTGGCACACTTTTTCCGCCCATGCAGCAGTGGAATTTAAATCAAGTCCAGCAGCAGCAGCAGGAGTAGTTGAAGAGAATAGAGATTCAATTGTTTAAATGTCTGTATATCAATAGCAGATATATGTAGCCTTGAGGCCTAATCCTGTCAAAACAGATTCTACTTTGAATAAACTGTTAACTTAATGATAGTATTTTCTTTTATAGCTATGTCAAATCTAGCGGCTTTTCTGTGTTCTCCCCACTCAAGCTGCGCCTGCGGCTAATGCAGCTTTTAATGCGCTGGCAACTTTTGGCTCAGCTGGATGAGGATTTGGAGTCGTAACTGGGTAAGCTGGCAACGTGTGCAGTTAATAGTACATAAGCCTTGCCATAAACACAGTGTGCAGTAGCAGCAGGCATAGGTGGAGCAAGGGAAAAGGGGGCAGGAAGAGGTGCGTGTTCATGCTGTCAGGGCCGTAGCGACAAATTCGGGGGCCCTAGTGCAAACTTCTTGTTATTGTATATTACACATACCATATATAACCAGTAAGAAAAGCAACAGTCGCGCGCACGCGACAGTGGGATAACCTTCGACCTATGTTCTTATATATGTACACATATACATATGCACATGCTTTGAAATTATTCTCGACAGATGGCGGTCGCGCTTAACGCTCGCCTGCCTCCCGTGTTAGCTGGCACAACCACTTAGAGTTATGCTCATACTTTCCTGAATAACTTCTGTGTTTATGGTTCGATCCGATTAAAATTACGAGAATAAGTAGACATAACTATCAGCTTAGTATATGTTAAAAATAGAAAGATATATATTTTTTACGACGCATACAAATCCAGTTTAAAAACTAAATTAGTGATGTGCGGGGGCGGCATCCTACATTTGAAATAAACTTGATCTGCGCCGAGTATATAGGAACCATCATTCCAAATTTGGTGTCTCTAGCGTCTATAATACCTGAGATCTGTGTGTTCATCTGGCCTCCTTCTGCCTTTTACATACATTTGCACAAAGTTAGTATACCCTTTTTTGACCATTTTCAATGGTCGAAGGGTATAAAAATGTATATTATACAAATATTAAAATGTAAATTGTATAAATGTATATCTATATGTATAATATTGTATATCTGTAGTTTAAAAAACACTTCACAAAATGAAAAAACCTCATAGTTATTAGCTCTTACTTTTTCCCGATTTTAAATTGCCAAAATCATCAATAGTTTTATTTATTCTCCATTGATAATATTGCCACTACATTCAATCAATCTTTCCCCGTTACCCATACTTTAGAAGAATATTATAACTTGCTTGATAGGCATAAGAAGGTTTGGCAAACACCATAAAGTATATACATATATTGTTCCGGATTTTTAAAAAAAAAAAACTAGACCTACCAAATTTGATTTGAAGTTTTCTGTATACCGTAGACTTGCTGTGTTGGGCCCCTTGCACATGTGAACCAATGTCCACCTCACAGGCCTAGCTACGGGCCTGCACACTGCAGTTGAAGTTGCCGTGTCGAAGCCGGCGCCACGTTGTCAGCTGCCACGGCTGACTTTAACTCATTTTCTGATTAAAATCTTGGCCATTAAGCGCGCTGCCGCTCAAATCGGACTAAACTTTTTTAATGGCACCGACAATAGTTGCTTGAGCTGCTCCTGGCCGTGCCTTTCACTTAGGTAGCCTGGCAGCAAGGCTCGCGCGAAAATTGGCGCCTGCAACGAACGACATGGTGCAGAATTCGGTCTGAAATTAAATTAAAACTGTCGAGCAACATAAAAAAAAAAGAAAAGCAGCAGAGACGAGAAGAAAGAGGAAGAAGTTGAAACTGTGCAAATATTTGTGCTGGGCGAGGGGGGAAAGGAGGCGCGGCGCTGCGCCAGCTGTCAGCGCTGCCAGCGCAACGATGTCAATTAGTTTTCCAAACGCGACTGCCCCGCCACAGTCCTCCTTCCGATCTCCTTCCCTGACACTCCCCCTGCCCTTGCCTCTTCAGCCCGCTAACCCTTTGCGTGTTGCCTGGTTGCAGTTGTCCTTTGGCCCGAGTCAAGTTGGCTTTAAGTTAATTGCATAAGATTTCACTTTGCACTTGCCGACGCATCCTTCAACCACGCCACGCCCCCTTTTTCTTTTGCAGGAACCCACGACCCCTTTGCGGCTGGTTGACGCTTGTTGTCGCCATTATTAATCAACTTAAAAGTTATTTTTAAATGAAGTGCGAATATTGCATATCAGCCCATTGCCACGCCCCCTTCTTGCTTGACTTCTTATCTGCATTTTATTTCTTGGCTTATTTCGCATTATTTCACCGACAGCCACAAAGGGTGCGCCAATTAAGCGGGTATTTTCTTGTGACCGCGAGTATATTCGGAAAATCCCTCGTTCTTCTGTAAACAGGAATAATACCAAGTGAATATAAATACTGCATATAAATATTGCATATATGTAAGAAACGCGACCTTCACTAGGTACTCAACTCATTCAAAGAATGCGCCCTCAGTGGGATTTTAGACTGCGCTGTCAGCTGCTCATCACAAGACAGTGCGATTCTCGCTCTGTATGTGTGCGTGAGTATCGATAAAGATACCTACGTTATCGTTCTGCGTGTGAGATATCGAATTGAGTGTGTGTGTGTGTGTGTGACAAGCAGCAACACGAATACACTTACCAGGGTGACCGTGTTTAGTCTTGGTATAGTATAGTATATTTCAATATATTGTACTATACCAAATTATGTAAACAAGTAATAATTTAATGAACTATATGTATATAGTAAGTTTATTGAAATATATTTATATTTAAATATATATATAGAACAAATAATTATATTATATATAAATTAATATACGGTAAAATTAATATAATAAATCAAAATATATATTTATTTTTGAAGTATGTTGGTATAACTTAATTAGTTATATTATTAGTAAATAAATTTTAGAAAAATGGCATTAGCTTTAAATATGAAACCAAAAAATCATGAAAATCTGTTTTTATAAGCAAACATAAAATAATATATTATATATGTATAATTTTAACAAATATTTGTATATTCAATGGTTTATTTTAATATATTTCACAATATAATTCTCGGCAAACTTGTATTTCTATTATTGAAATTAGTTTATCAAACGAGCCCCTCATAATATTTAATGATTTATAACTCATAACTCATACTTATGTTCTTATTAGCTGCCTTATCTTGCATCTTTTATCTTTACAAATTCCCTACTCAATCTTCATTTTACCAAATTAAGCTTATGCAACACACACAAAGCAAACATAACCTTACTTATCTCAGTCTTAGGTAACCACAACAAATCGAACTAGCCAGCAATCTAAGCCAATCTAGCCTCTTAACTATATTAAAAGGTTTCTCTTGAATTCCCTTTTGCAGGGTATGCAATACATACAAACCGGTAGCACCGCATGGTATTGCTAAAAGTACAGACTAAAGATACCATCTAAAATATATAAACACTTATTAGTACGGAGCATTAAACTTCCCGTTATGTTGAATCGATGCTTCATGTGCTTGCAAAAAGTGTTGTTGGATATATTTATATTTGGCTATATTTAGTTAGTGTTTAGTCAGCTCTCTTACAGCATCATATAATATAAAATACTTATCGAGTATTTTGCAAATTTAGAGGGTATGGTTTAGTCGCATATTTGTGCACGTTCCGCGTGTTTGATTTCATTAGTCATCAGTCAGGTTCGTTTTACTTTTTACAAATTATCAGTACAAGTAAAATAGACAAGCACCTCCCACGCACACCTCAACACGCACATACACACACACACACACACACAAATACACACTAACAATCACATGGACACGTGCTCTCGTTGCGGGCTCTTTACACCTGCTAAACCTTTGATTGATGACGCGCGCAATTGATTATGGGCGAGCAAAGCCACTCGAATGTTCCCTGCGTGGAGGAAGGTGAAGGTAGAGGAGTAGGAGGAGGTGTAGCAGGGCAAGGGGGTGTGGCTGGCACGCTAATTGGCGCCAACGACGCGTTGTGCGGGAGCTGCTTAAAAATGTACAACATGCTTCAGTGTCATTTTTTGTGCCTCCACGTATTTACAGCTATTTTTAGCCCTTTTTTTCTGCTGCTGCTGCTGCCGTTGTTGTTGCGGCTAATTGTGCACTTAAACTTAAGTTCTCCCCCTCTCTCCCCTATGCCTGGTTGTTGTAGTTGTGTGTGTGTGTGTATTTTTTTTGTGGAGTACGGCTAATTAGAACGTGCACAGTTAATTGCAATTTGCGTGCAGTTTCTTTCGCTCATCACGTTGCGGGTGATGTCTTCATTGGTTAGCAACGGCTTGGCCAAATCTTCAAGCGAAACAGAAAGAGGAGGAGAAAGAGAGAAAGATAAGGAAAGATAATACGCGATTTGCCGCTACGTGTTGGATTGAGGGAGCTGCAATGGCAAAAAGTTCACTGTCAGTTGGAAATTTTCTAATTTTCTACTGCAGTGATTTGGCATGCAAAGCGAGAGGGAGGGAGGGAGCTAGATAGAGAGAGGGTACTACTGTCTCTCTCTCCTTGCTCCTTCAAGAGTTTGTCTGCTGCATCTACGGACTCGTTTCACTGATTTATGCGCATCAATAAGTTGCCCGAGTGCGATACTTAAGCGAAATGTGCCGCAATGAGACGTGGACAAGCAGCTCAGGCAGAGATAGCTGTTGCAAGAGGAAGTGAGAGAGCAAGAGGGGAGTGCAGGCAGACAATGGCAGCCACCGCAGCAGGCACGTTCGCCTGCAGCAGCTGCTGGAGCTGCCGCTTTGCCCAAAATAATGATTTGCATTTTGCACTTCGCATTTGGATTTCGATTCGAAGTGCGATACGCGATGGCGTTTGCGCCTTAACTCGCCTGCTGTCACAGGCTTTCTTGCTCTATCTCGCTCTCCCCACCTCCTCTCTCTCTCTATCTGACACTCGCTCGTTGCAGCTTCAAGATGAATGGCCACAAGTTGCTGGCTGCATAAAAAATGGCGAAACTTTGGCGCCGACTGTGGCCGAGCAAAGTTTTTAAAGCGCCGCTAATGAGACGCCGCCAAGCGCTGCCTACGTTTCTTATCCACGTCACAGGGTAGTGGCAGCATAAATGGGGAGTGAGTTACACTTGCACGGCGCAGAGATACCCTGCAGAGAATGTCTAAGGAGTTGTTGGGCTGAGCAATCGAAGAAATTGATTGAAAGTTGCGAAAAAACTGAACAAAATTGTGTTTTTCGAAATAAAATATATAATTTATAAGTAAATTTAAAAAATATAAATAAATACATACATATTAATACATTACATTTAACCTTATCCGAGTAGTCTTAATAAACTTAAAGAAACAGCGTTTATTTAATGTCATTTTCTTTCAAAACTAAACTTCTTTAACCATTTTTATTTCCTCATTAATTTTGTATGGTTAAAAAATGGCAAATAATTGTAATATGGCTATATTGATTTATTATAATGATCTAAATTTGATTATTCTCTAATATTTTAATATATGTATATATATATGTGTTTAGTTACATAATTGTGGAGAAAGATAAGCAAGTTTTACTGTATGTTATGAATTCAACTAAGTTTAAAGCCAAACTGTCATTCTCTGCCGTAGCGTACCTTTTATTCACTTTCATACTTATCGCATTTAATACCGAAAATACTAAACCGATATACACTTCATTTTTATCAATATTTAAAAGCTGAGTTATTGCGCATTTTCGAATTGGACATACGTTGAAATAAATAGTTGTCGAAAAGTTTATATTTTGTCATAAAAGCTCTAATTGTATAATTATACATAATTAAATAAATAATTTATACTACCAAGGAGTGGACTATTATATTTTTGCGTTGTCTAAAGTTGTGACTGTGGCCAGGCGAGAACACTATATATACAAATATTTCACTACGTTCACCTTCTGGCATTACCAGGCCAGCCCACACCACTGCCTGCTCCACTCGCCTACAGGGTATACAGGGTATTCAAATAATTCATTTTTGGCGCTTTTGTTTGTCAGCCACGTTTCGGTTTTGCTGCCTTCTCCTTCTCCTTCTACACTTTGCTTTCTTCTTTCTTTCTCCGACTGTTTTTGCTGCTGCTGCCCGCTTATCTTAATGGTTCAAAGGTTACGTCAGCCCCCCATTTTGTGCTTTGCTTCCGACACGTCGCCCGCTGTGCCGCCGGTCAGTGGCATCTGCATGCAAAATGGCCCACTGTGTGCCGAGGGGGGTGGGGAGGGGGTAGCAGCCTCGTCTGTCCGTGTCTGCGCTGACTTTGCCTTGTAAATAGGCTTATGAGAGGCCCCGACGATGGGGCCACAAAAATCATGTGGCACAATTAAGTGTGAATTGGAGTTGGGGGTGGCACACACACACACTCTCTGTGCAGCTTGAAGTTGCATGCAACATGCAATTAAAATCGCACAGGCAACGCGCATTTAATTAATTTGGAAATTACGTTTCATATTAAGTGCTGCAAGTCGACGGCTGCCGCGTGCCTGCCTGCTTCACCTGCCTCACTGCTTGCCTTGCCACTTGCCACTTGCCACTTGCCGCACTGTTTGCCCCATTGCCCTGCCACACTTGCTCGTCTGGCTGGCGCACTCAACTCATTTGCTAAATCAAGCATGCACCACTTACATTTTCATTAGACTGTTTTCTTTGGCTGTGCCACGACACCCCCACCACCCCCGCACCCTCTGAAACCGCAGCAGCAGGCAGAGCACTTTGTCTTAATGATGTTAAGTTGAATTTAAACTTACGTGATTCTTACGTGCACCTGCAGTAATTGCAACACAGGGTTGCAGCCCTGCACCACCTTAGGGTTGCTGCATAGATATATACATATCTCTAGATATCTGGCATATATAGCGGACATATGATCTGCTGCTGCTGTTCGAATCATTCGCACTGATTGCCGACAGCGCTGCCAACGACCTGCAGCAGCCTGTGTGGCATGTGGCATGTGGCACATGAGCGCACGTCTTGCCCATAAATAGCAAAGTATGTGTGTGTGCGTGTGTGTGTGTGTGTCTGCGTGTGGCACGGTGGCAACGAAATCGAGCCATAAATTTAGCACGTTTCAACATGTGCGACGCAGCTGAGCCAAAGTCGCCGCCAGAATCGATATATGCCAATCCCCCCGGTGCCGTTGGCTTCCTTTAGCGCATTACGTATACGTACGATTTAGTGCATTACGTATACGCAGCGCCGTTTTTCACTGGCTGCGTTTAACACCCACAGCAGTAAGGTGAGCAAGGGGTGGGTGGGGTGAGGGGGAGAGAGGGGGAAGGCAGGGTACTGAATGCAGCTTGCAGCATGTCATATGCAAAAGCCACGTGCCGCGGCGCCGTTGCAGCTTGCGTGCGCCAATTGAGGCAGCATTTGAAAATACCAGCGAGTCGCAAGTTGCACACGGCAGCCAGCAGGTGGCAGTCGGCAACGTGTGGCATGTGGCAGACAAGTGCTGTCTGTTTGATGTTTAGGCGCCTAAAGTTGACCATATCGAAGGGGGGGCCTGCCCCCGGGCGCAGTGGCGGGCAACAGGCTCAACGGGTGTGGATTGGCTTCTGGGCATAACCGCAGCAGAAGCAGCACCAGCACTGGCAGTGGCAGTGTCAGTGGCAGCAACAGCTGTGGCAGCTAGGGCGCCCCCATTGGCAGCAATTTCAGCGCTGTCAGCAGCAAAATGTCAAGGAAACGCAGCTCAGCCGCTGTTCCCTCTGTTCCTGTTGCTTGCGGCGACCGAGTGAGGCTTAGTGGCACTTACACGCTTACCCTCTCCCCCGCCTACCCCCCCTCTCTCTCTCTCTCCTACACCCCTTGCTGTAGGGTTGTGCCTGCTGCGCCTGAATTAAATAAACAGCAAAATCAAAGCACGACGCTGAGTCCAAATATTGAGGATTTTCGAGCTTTGTCGCATGCTTAAAAGCGGATTTTCCACGCCCACGCATCTCCCTCTTCCCCCCCCACTGCTTCCTGCCACCCACGCCCAGGCACGCAGCAAGCTTATCGAATTGTACACATTATCGTTAGATTTTAGTGGGCCAAGGAAATTAATTTCTCGAGGCAAACTCAACTTGAAGTGCTCCCCCTTCTCCTCCAGCGCCTCCGTTCCTGCTGCTTCTGCTTGAGCAGCTGCCCTGACATGTAATTTCGTGTTTTTGCGGGGGCAGACATGAGAGGGAGAACTGGAGGGGGGGCAGGGGCTGCCTGTGCGTTGTTATCGAGTGTTAAAAGAACGTAAATTCATGCGAAAGTAATTTGAAATTGAATTCACTCGCAGACGCCGCAAATCCCGTTGATGTCGATGCTGCAGCACATTCATGTTGCACATAATTAAATTTCGCCCGGCTAATGGAACATGCAACAAAGCAAGGCACGCAACAACAACAACAACAACAACAACAGCAACATCTGGCAGGCAGGCAGGCAAAGCTGGCTGTAAATCTTCGTGGCTTAGGCCAAGTTGCCTTCAAGCCAAAGCAATTAGTTTTCATTGACAGCGTCAAATCTGTGCCGCGCCCTTCCCCCTTTATAAGACCATCATAATATATGGTCTTGGCAGCGACATTAGGCACATAATTTCACATTGAGCATCAGTGGATGTCAATAAAATGGCAAATCACATGACAACAAGCGGATTTCATGTTACCCAACTTCAAGCTGAGCAAACAACAACAACTGTTCGACACATGTTTACAAGGGGGCGTGGTGGTTACGAGTGAGGAGGGGGGGGAAAGGAGAGTGCCTGTTGTCGTAGTTACTTTAACCAAATATTGCCATTATTATGATTATGGCCAATGGGCTGTGCGCTGTCTGTGTGTGTGTGTGTGTGTGTGTGTGTGTGTGTGTGTGTGAGTTGTGGCTTAGAACTTTCTGTCGAAAATCAAAATAAATGACGACGATCAACAACAATTGTCATTTGTTATCCTATTATGCCTGGCCAGGCTAGAAATTGGGCCGCTGTCGATGCTGCTGCCTGCTGGCAACATTAATGCAAACGCGTCTAATGGAAATCGACACGAAAGAGAGAGCGCAAGAGAGAGAGAGAGAGAGAGAGAGAGAGAGGGCGACTTTTCCAAGTAATAAAGCAATAAATGCGGGGACGACCACAGAATCGTAGCTATTAAATTGCCCACTGATTCATATGTGGCACATAAATATCGTATGCGCTTCGTATATAGTATCGTATGTGCTGCAGAGAGTCCTGCTAAGTGTCTGCTTGCCGCCCCCCTGTGGTCATTTTTCAATAACTGCTTTAATGGCCCTGCAGCAGTAACCACCTGGCAACGAGTGGATAACAATAGAGTACACACTCGCATGCCAGTTCCTGTTCTAAGCATAAAACCAAATGGAGCTCATTAAGCAAAACACACGCGCGTTAACGGAAATGCAAATATGCCAACGGATACCGATAACGGGCACAGCAAAGAGGAGGACATCATAAAAAACTACTGCATGCCACACACAATGCTCTGCCATAGATAAGTATTACGAGTTCGAGTGCGGTAATTGTGCATGAGTCCCTCCTCCTCCTCTCAAGTGGCTTCGTGCCAGTTGAAGCAGCTGCTGTTGGGGGCGAACTTGAGAGGCTCTTCAATACAAGTTTGATGTTGATTGATAATGTGTAAATATCACCGTTGGGATTGGTCAGCTCCAGTTCGCACGGGGTCAAGTCTGTCGTTTAATGAACCCATCTGCATCTTGATTTATTTGGTCTAGACTCGTCGCTCTGGCTTAACAATTTATTTATAATTCTTTTGTCTCTGTGCACAGGCCTAATGAATAAATGCATATATGTACATGTTCGGGTACCATTGTGTACATATGTACATACACATGTACATACGTTCTTCAACGCGGGCGGCTTTGTGAGTTCAGTTTTCACTTTATAAAAACAACAAATTACCAGAGAATTTCGAATTTTATTGTCTGTAATAATAAATTGACTAGATAAATTCCCCTTAGCGTAGCTAATAAATAATAAATATTTGTTGCTTTTAAAGGAATTACAGCAAAAATATAATAGATTTAGCTAATTTAAGCTGCTTAAATTGTGGCAAAAGTTTATTGACAGATGGCTATCGATTAAATGCGATAGTTATCGCACTGATTATAGTTTACAGATTATTATTAGTATTTTTGTCATTCACCTAATGCAGTATTTAGACAGATCGCGTTGACTGGTCACACTAGCATAGAATGCAATGAAAAGTGCGCAAATTGAAGAGTAAATTTAATTTGTAAGTAGATTAATTTTTATTATTATCACTATTTATTATTTATTTACTTGACAGCTGTTTGTTCATTAGTTTCCAGTCATTTTAGGAACACACCTCGCACACAGTCGGGCCAGTTCAGGGTTCACATCAACTTCCACTTGTCTGACCCAGAGTGTGTGTGTGTGCTTCAAGTTGACTTTCAGTCGATTCAAAATGCTCAGATTAGTGGCAAATTTGTCAACGTACCCCAGAGCAAGAGAGAGGGGCAAGTGCGAGGTGAGCATGCTCCAGTGAGCAGTCACCATATGGCACTAAGCGTCACAATATGGCCACAGTCAACAGTGAGAAACGAGGTCAACTATGCCTGAGCCTCGTCTCATGACCCTGGACCTGTCTAGAACTAGGCTTGGCCATGTGCTGGCCCAACTTTGTCAGCCGTTGCCAAAGTATTTTAATTGGATTTGAACAGAAAAATAAAAAACAACAAGAACACACAACCTTACACAATATGCCACAAAAGTCTGCGGCGCAGTTAAAAATTTAACACAAACATTTATAATAAACTAGTTGCTAATTTACTTGGCTAACATAAAATTGAAAAGCCAAACAAAGCCGGGACACACAGAGAGAGAAAGAGAGCACAGAGCACCTGCAGTTATTTAGAGCTTCGATGGCACTTTGCCTGCTGCCTGTTCGAATCAAGGAATGGAGGAGGAGCAGGAGGAGGAGATTGCTGCGGCAACTGTTGTTGGGGCGAGGCAGACGGCCTTTTTATGAGGCGAACAACAGTTTCTGGTTGTCTCCGCTCGACCGGACTCGGCTGGTGGTAACCTTTGTCAATTTATGTGTTTCATTATTAAACTTTGCCACCTGACGCACATTTCGCAAACGCACAAGGAACGCACAGCGTGTGCGGAGAATAATTGGCCAAGTGTTTGCGTTCTTTACAAATAACAGCTGAAAATCAATTGAATTGTAGATACGGCGGGTTAAACTTAAGCGCAAACACGCGCCCAGGCCAAGTAAATAAAAACATCGTAAAGTCAGAGAGGAGGTGCAGAAGGAGAAGGATAAGGAGGGAGGAGGTGTCCAGACTACTGAGCTAGTCACTTGCCTGCTCGGCTACTCTGTTTCCTTTTACACACACGATTGAATGCGGAATTTATGCGGCGTAATTTATGAAAACAAAAACCGGAAGCAATATTTTTGTTTGCACTGTGAGACGGAGAGAGAGAAAGAGACACAGGGAGAGAGACAGAAACAGTAAGAGTGTCAGCCCGTGTTTGTCTATTGAGTGGCCAAAGGCAGTGCGAGGCACTGAGACCATTATCCTCACACACACACACATACACACACACATACACACACACACACACAGTCATACACTCGCACTCGTGGTTACAGTTATTTATGCCATGCTGTGTGGCCAGTGTGCTGCAACGTCATCGTCGCCGTCGCCGTCGCCCGTGTGGCTGGCGGAGCACACTATGGGACGCGATAAACAATGGCGAAGTATTAGGGCAACAAATGTGGCACACTGACTCCGCTTTTGCTTCATTGTTTGCGCACCTGTAAATTGTTTTTTATGGCTCTGCTTAACGGGCTTTAATTTCGAAATCAATTGCAGTTAAAAGGGAGAGAAAAGTAGACTCTTTCATTTCCTCCTCTCTCTCTCATTTGCATTGCTGATTACACAACTCTGAAATGAAATCATATAAAACTACGCGCTGCCTTGAGTTCTGACTACAGCAGAGAGAACTCGTATAAACTATGAGAACCATTTCCGCAAATGACGGCTAAAAGTGACGCCTCGAGCTGTTTGCACAATGGGCATGAAACCAGCAGGGTCCGACTCGTTGTGCCACCCTCCTCCACTTACCCCTTGCACCCGCTTTGCTTTGGCTAAGTCGCTTTCCGTTTTCCGTTTCGACTTTTAGTCGTTTATTATTTCATTCTTTCTTTATTTCATTTTCTTCTCGTCGTTGCTTTTTTCTCTTTCTCCCTCTGCAGCCCTTTTCCTTTGTTTGCGCTCGGGCGCAGGCATAAAAATCACGCACTCCCAAACAAATAAAATGCTGACAGCATTTATTTCCGTTTCCGCTACAGTTTTGAGTTAAAAGCACAGTCTATGTGTGTGTGTGAGTGTGGGTGGCACAACGGATGTATTACAATTTCGAAATGTCCAAGAACGCACATTTATGGCAAAGGGATAAGTTGGCAGCCTTAGGGATCCGCATGTGTCTGTCTGGCTATTTGTTTAACACACTCGCTGCGAGCCCATATCGTGCATTTGATTTTAATGCTAATGCTGTTCAAGATCCTCGTATCCTTTGTGTCTGTGGGGCACAACTCAAAACTAGCAGGCGGACAATGGCTGTGGGTGGGTATAGAGCAGGAAGTAGTCTCGGCCACTTTAGCCACTCTTTTGTGCCACTAAATTAGTGACGACACATAAATGGATAGATAAGAAGTCGTAAAACGGCAACTATGGAAGACTTTGATGCGCCAGCTTTAAGATTCCCATACCCTGTAGTCGTTAAATAAGTAAGTCTGCCAACTCAGCTTATTCCCGGTCAAATTTAGCTTTTTTTAGTGTGTAGTTTCAAAAAGTGTTGCATACTATGTAAATAAAACTGGTGCATAGTGCACTGTCATATCAAAAACTGTAACATACTTGTGCGCTCAATTGATTAACTGTTTACAGTGAAATGTTAAATTTTTGAATTTCCCCGCCCTGCCGCCCCCAGGCGCCAAAAGGGGGGTTTTAAAACGGTCTTTATTTAAAACAAAGGAGAGAAACTCAAAAATAAGGCTATACCTTTGGAGCCTTTTCCTGAGAGAGCTGTACACTTAACGAACTTGGAAGAAGTGTGACTGATAAATGAAGAAAAAAAGAACGAAATGGAAAAAAAGTCAAGTCGCTATCTTCTCTAGTTTCGTAGCAATTTCGAATTGAAAAACGAAAAAATTGACAACTAACAGAAAGAAGGCGCTGCACGGTATGCAATACAATATATAAAATATTTTGTCAAGTCATCGGGAAATCCATTACCCCCCTTAGTGTCCTTGTCATATTAATAGAATTAATATTGAGCCTCATTTTAGGCGCTCCGGCTAACTAACTATAGTTAGCGTTATCTATGTAAGTCAGTTTTTAAAAACTGTACCCCCTCCCCCGGGATTCGAACCCGGAACCCCTGTATAGTCAAACGCCTCAGACGACTCATCTACAGGGGTCGGCTAATATTCATAAGTAACTCAAAAACTTTTCTTCTTTAATTGTTTTTAATCAAATAAATAAATGCCTAAAAAAATACAGAAACGTACTGCAAAAACTCTACTATAATACTCACTACAGGGTATTGCAATGTCATGCAGTAGATGGCAAAGCGCCACATCGTGCGGCAGCATAAAAATTCCACTTGGCCACTTTTGGCGCTTCGATTTGATTGACGCTAAGTTTTAGAGCAAACAGCATCCGCCGCGTGCGTGTGGCAAATTTAATGGCTTTCGCAGCGTGTTTGTAAATATAGTTAATTAAATTTAAATATTTGCATTGCGCCTGCGTGTGTATGTGTGCGGCACAGCTGCGCCTACACGATACGAGGCTGCTTGGCCTTCTCTCCTTCTCTTCTTCTGCCGCATGGACAATGAGAGAAATAAACCGCAGCGTTAACCACGTCAAAATACTCGCTGACAGTTTTTCTTTTTTCTGTCACGCTCGCTCCTTCTTTTTCGGCCAACAACAAATACAATGCGGCATTAAATTTTGTTATTGTCTGGCCATAGTTGTTGTTGGCATCGCTGGCATCGTTGGCATCGTTGGCTTGCAGGTGTCGGTGTCAACTGGCCGCCCTCGCAGGCCACAACGTGCTGTGCCTGCCATAAACGAAAAAGTGCTTTCGAAAATTTATTATGAAATAATTCATAAAAACGCATGCAGCATTGTCAGGCTGAGCTTCAGGTGAGCAGAAAGGTTGCAAGTATACCCTGTATAAGTGTGGTGAGGGAGAATGTGTTGGCCGACTTTCTGCAGTAATGTCAAAAGAAAGGCTGCAGTATACCCTGTAGGTGTGTCTAAGTGGAGTATAAGATAAAGGCAAATGTAAACTATCACTTGCTCTACACATTTGCTGAATATCCGCTAGTCGATCCTCTATTGTACTTGCTTATACTTTTTGGCTGACCGCTTGCCACAGTTGGGGCGCGGCACATGCTGCTGCCGGCATTTACATTGCGTATGCGTGTTGTGACCCCACTCGGCCTGCCAGGCCACACACACCCTCCACTTCCCCCTTACACTTCCCTCCCCCGCCTGCTTCACACCTACCGCATGAAAGCAGAAAGAATTGTTAAATTTATATTTATTGTTATGGCTTGGCTTTGTTTCAGTGCAGCGCGCTCAGCGTGTCTCTGCGCTTTATTTGCCGCATTCAACATTTTTAGTGAGCTGGCATCAGTTCAGCTCCCCCCTTCCCTCTCTCTCACTGCCCCTGTTACCCTCTGCCTCTGCTGCCGCCTTCTTTGCCAGCCACTTAACTGTTTGCTGCCAGTTTTACAAAATACATGTGCGTGTGTGTGCGGCTTTTGTTTCGTCTCTTTGCAGTTCCCCCTGCCTACCTCTCTCCCACCTCGTTTTGTGTGCTCTGCACTGTATTTGCAACTGGCCGGTTAAATTGCGTCGCTTTTCACCCGTTTTTCCTCTTCTTTTTTCCCCCTCTTTCTCTGTTTATTTTCGACAATTTTTACTTTATTGGCCAACCGTTTTTCACATTGGCTATGCATTTTTTGGGTCAGCAAATGTTTGCGGTTTAACTTGTCAATTTGAAGTGCATTAAATGTGCGATATATACCTGCTTTCCGCTTTTTGCACCTCATAATCCCCACTCCCTCAACCCCTGTCTTCCCTCACCAGTCAGATAGGGCAGGCCAGCAAACTCTAAAGTGGATTTCGGGCAATAAAGCCCGTTTTAAAATACTTAAACATTTTGCTAACAACAATAAATCATTTGAATTGAAGCATTTGAATGCAGTCAATGCTGCATAGAGAGCTTTGGGGAATTGATAAAAATATATTAATAAATAATATTAATCAGAAATTTGCAAGGAATCATAAATGTTGGATTAATCCATAAGACAAGCTTGTGGCATTTATAAATTGATTTACTCTATGGTATTTTTTAAGCATAGCTTAGCTTTGTTTATAAGAACTTCTGGAAAGCTCATTGAAGCTTAAGACATTGTTAAAGCTCTTATTTCAATAAGCTATTGCATTTAAATTCTTGTTATGCATTAAGTTATTTATGCAAATCATAATTGAACACTATAGAAATTGAATACTGGTGATAAATATAGAGATATAAAACAATATTTTATAATACAATTTTATTTTTTGACATTTTAATCCATAAAATAAGCCTTTAAATATGTGATAAATGGATTTAATTTATAATATAGCCTAAGCACTGCTCAGTTTTCTATGAAAGCACATTAAAGCACGCCAAAGCTCTCACAAGCTGCAGTCCAAGGGAAAGCCCTTATTTCTTTTAGCAACTACTTTTCTATTTTGTTTTTATTTTATAATCATTTTTCTTTAACTAAAATTACATTATTGGCGCTCTAACGATCTTTTTAGCTGCTTAAAGCTTTCGCATTCTTTCAAAGCCTTAACAGCTTTTTGGAATTGGCAAAAGGTTGAACATATTTTTCGTTCTTTCGCCATAATACATAAAGCTCTTATCTGCTGGCAAAACTAATCTGATATTCTAGGATTATTTTCGGCTGCTGGCATGGCGACTGGCCAACTGCAGAGAGACAGGAAAAGAGACAGAAAGGGAAGGAGAGACCAGGAAAGAGATAGAGGAACTAAAAGGGAGTGAGGAAGAGACAGGGAGACAGGGCAAAGCAAGCTCAAATGGCAGGCGAAAAAGTGTCAGCATACACGCAGTGCAGTGTAACCAAACACAGCATATTGTGTGTGTCCCAAACACATACACATACATATACATATACACATGGCAATGTTTTGTCAGGTTGATCAGAAACAGCCCGAGTCTGCAGTTGGAGTCTTGAGTGGCTTATGAATATTCACGAGCGCGAGCAGAACTGGCAGAGTCTTCAAAATTCGGTGTGTCATTTTAGTTGTAATTTAAATTCGCAATTACGACAAGTCCTACAGGCAGTCCGAGTGCGAGTAAGGTAACAAAGTTCTTCAACGCATGTGGAGTGTACATATTTATAGAGTGGTTGCCCTGCAGTGGAAGAGGGGGTGCAGTGGGGTGAGCAAACAGCAATAAAGCAAACCGTCAAGCGAGTTGGAGAAACAAACAGAGAAGCGCGAGTTGACTGAGCCGAGTGAGGTATCCTTTCATGCGGCAGTGTGCTACAGTACGAGCTGCAGCTAAGTCGTGGGAGTGGGCGTGGTCGTAGGCTATGCTGTGGTTATCCCAGGGAGGGGATGTGGGTAGAAGAGAAGCTTCTGCTGCGGCTCTCACACAACATCATTCACAATTTGTTTCAATTTAAAATGCCTTGTCGCGTGTAGCAAACCCAAACATAGCTGCTTGAATGTTGACTGCGCTGCACATCGGTGTGTGTGTAGTTTTAGCGGCCACTGTGTGTTTTTAGGTGTGTGTGTGTGTGGGCGTGCCTTTGTGCCTTTGCTGGCACTTCGCTGTTGCTGCTGCTGTTGCGCACTCAAAAAAATTACCACTGAAAATGTTTCGACGCTGCGTTGGAGTGCGAAAAGGTTGGACCCGCACTTAAGCAATGTCAACGGCAATGGCAACGCGTCCTAGTAGCAGCTCCCAGCTCCTAGCGCGAGAAAGAAATGCCCAGCGGAAGCTCCGGAACAGCGTGTGTGGGTTGTTTGTCGTGCTCCTCGTGCGCGGCATAAACGTATTTGCTGAAAGTGTAACGCTTGTTAAAACAGATAAGAGAGCGCACAGGATATATGCACTCCCAGCCACCCAAGGTATCTGTTTCTCTGTGTGTGTATTTGTGTGCGTGTGTGTGAGTGTAAAGCAGACACAGAGGCGTTGCCTGGTGGTCTGACTGGCTCCCTGGCTGGGCGGACTGGGCTGACTGGCTGTAAGTGCCAGTGCCGGCATGATAAATGACATGTTTCATTTGACATTTTAACAAAGTGTTGAATTTTTGCTGCTTGAAATGCTTTTTGTGACGTGACAAACTTTTTCCCTCGTCCAACTGTTAAATAAGAAGAAGAAGCAGCAGCCCGCTCCAAGGACTCCACAGGCAGCAACAGCAGCTAAATGTGTGCATAATTTTTCAAGCACTCCACGCCGGAAGCGAGCGAGGCAAGCGTGGCAAGCGAAATGCCATTTGACAGTCGATTGTTTTGCAGTCACCGAGCGCAGAAGCAATCACTAATGATATAAGTATTTATACCCTCGCACAGTGTAGTTGCTGATGAAGCTACAACTGGGTATGATGAGGAAATTGTTTCGGCACTGGAATAGGCATATTAGCTCTGCTAGACTAGCTGTTTAAGGATAAATCGATAATGATTATAATGTATGAAATAAAATATATAAGATATATGTACTGTAAATCATTGATTAACTTTGCCTAAAACTGATTTATTTATATTTAAGTCATTAATTGTAACTGATTTGTGTAATTTGCATGTCATCGCTTCTTTTTTTGTTTTTGTTCTTTGTTTACACCCGATTGCTGGAACTTACTCAACACTAATCTTTACAATTAATAAATAAATTATCGAAAGTGTGGCGGTAAGCCGATATATAAGATCGAGGCAATTGAAGCTAAGACGGCAAGGAGCAAAAACAGTTGTCTAGAGAACTTAAAATAAAAACATAAATAATATGAAATAAAATTAAATGAACAAAAAAACTGGATTATAAAATTATTATAAATAAATGCCTAACATAACATATATGAATTTACTTTATAAATAATATCAAAACTGTCTACTTTACTAGGGATATTGCACAGGCTATACTATTTTATAATCATAAAAAGCGATATCTTGATTAAAGTCGTAATTTAAATGGATGTCAATTTTGAGTTTTTAATTGAGTGGATATCTGTTAGTTACAATGGGAATAGTAAGGTATGTAAAAAGAAGTAAGTAATATGTCATCTATATTATATAATTATTCTTATTTTATATTCTATTATAAAAAATGCAAAGCCTGCTGGAAGTTTGAATGGTCTGAGAGAGAGCCGGAGATCTGCCGAGTCAAACCTATTTAATAATTCTTTTGCCTATTGCAGGGTATTCATTAAATGTCTCTTTAATCTCGTTATTGATTTCGATTGTGCAAATATTTTGGTTTGATCAAACTGAATGTCAGTTGGCTGTCAGCAGGGCAATTAATTGCCATTTAGGAGTTCTTTAGAGGGGAAGCTGCAGTAAAAAGTTTGTTAATCATTGCAGGCGATGACACTGCTGCTGGTTTTGCCGGTGGCAGCTGTCGCTTGTTACTCATACGCCGTGTTGAGCATTTAAAATGCATTGCGAAGAGAAACTGGCAGACGGACGGACGTGCACGCGGACAGACTGTGGCTGTGGGACATAAAATTATAGCACGCATTTATCAACATTTAAAAAGCGCTGATGACAATCTGCCTGGCTGCAATTTAAATATGCAAATGACAGACTGAAGCGGAAGCTGCACCAGCAACAACAACAGCAACAGCAGCAGCAGCCCCAACAGCAACCTCCCGCCAAGCACCCGCTGCAGATGCCACTGCCACACGCCGCACATAGTTGAGTCGAGTTGAGTTGCGTGGAGTCGAGTCGACTCGAGTTGAGCTGCGTGAGATGCTGCGTGTGGGAGGCGGGTGGTGGGGAGGCGAGGCCACATATTTTAGAGTGCACTTAGCTGGTTTGCTGCCGAGGCGCGCCTGAATGTATGCTATGAATACGGCAAGCCAGAGATGCAACAATGCAACGTTGGCAACAGCCGGCAGCCAGCAACTGGTCCATCGAGCAGAGCCTGCTCGGTTTGACCTCGTGAACTTTAATTACAATCTACGCTGTTTCTCTGTGTGTGTGCGAGCGTGCGTGCAAGTGTGTGTGTGTGTCTAAGTCGAGCACTCGAAGGTTGCCGCTGGGCAAAGCTTGGCATAGAAAATATGTAAATCATAATAAGCGGCATTTGCCTTGCCGTCCCCGCCTTCCCAGCCCCTTCCTGCATGTCCAAGTTCTGCTCTGGCAGTGGCTTTACTTTTGGGCTCTGCTGCGAGTATAGTTCTGGGCACGCATAAAGCCAGAGTTCTTGCAGCAGCAAACCGCAAATTAAAAATTTCTGCACGTCTCCACATAAAAAAGTTTCTCTCTCTCTCTTGCTCTGCCCGTCAGTATGTTTATACAATATATATATATATTTTTTTGCTTCTTGCTGCTCGTTTGCCAACTTGTTGTTGCTGCCTCAGCCTCTGCTGCTGTATTTTTTATATGCTTTCGTTTAGTTTCTGCTGATATTCAGGCTGACTGCCTGGCAGCGCTGTCGCCGGTTTATTTCCTTTTATATTGCTTTGCTTTATGCGCACACACAGTGTAGGAATGAAACTCATACCAAGGCAGGCACACTCACGCCCACTCTCACACACACTTGCGCAATATGTGCCTCGGCCTGGCACTTCAAAGTTTAGCTTTACAGTCATGTAGTTGCAATTGTGTTTGTGTGTGTGCCTGGTACTCGCCTCTATTCGAATTGTCATGCTGCCCGCTGTGTGTGCGTGTGTGTGTGCAAGTGTTTGCCGGCGACTTTCTTTCATTTCGAGTCCCTTTTTCTAACCCCTTTCTCGCAGTGCGTGCAGCAGCTAACACAACAGTCCTCACTCGTTGATTGTGTTTGCATATTATGCACGCCCTTTTATGTCCTATGGCAATATGAAATTTATTGTGTGCCTCACCCACATCATTCTCTTCCTGCCTCTCCCACCCCCTGCAGCCTTCAGCTGTTAGCCTTCCCTGCCTGGCCCTGACAAGCTGAGTGCAGCAAGGCGAGGACGCTCGCAGGACATTGATTTTAATCTCAGTATCCCCTGACATACACAGCAACAACAATAGCAGCAACTACATCAGCAGGATATTTTTAATTAAAACAGCAAAATCACAGTGAGCAAATAGTCCAAGCTCAAGGCACAAACTCGACTGAGCTCTTTACAATTTGCCTGCTAACAGATTCAATACATTCAATTCGATTTCCCGCATTGCAAAAGTGCCCTTAATAAATAGTAATAATAAAATATACATATATATTCTTATATATATATATACATACATATATTCTTTTAATATATTAAAATAATATATAATAATATAATATTTATTGCAGAAAGTTAAGGCTGGCAAAGTGACTTGGACTCAGAACTGACGATGGTTGCTTTGCCAAATTGTTGTCCTCTTCGGGTTTGAGTTATTGTTGACATTTGAAAAATGATCTTTAAAATGTCTAAAAATGTGATGTTAAGACTTTCTAATGTATAAACTTTATTCTTGATTTAAATATATTTAAATTTCATAATGGTGACAGTTAACCTTAATTTGAATGGATTGTAAAGTAACGGTCGGAACTAGAAGAGCTTGCCCACAAGCAGAAGTCCTCTTTCCTCTTCTATGGAATATACTTTTAGACGATCTACTATTAATTAACGTTTCAACGAACGGAGAATACAATATCAAGACTATGCTGATAACATTGGAATTATCACCCAGAGAAACAATCGCCTTAAATTAATATTTATAGTAATAAATACAATTAATAACACTTGGAATTAAATACAGGTAGATTTCTGAACATGTATTGAATTAAACTAAATTTGAAATAAAAAGGCTTTATTTTCTTTTTTTATTTTTTTATTACTTATATTATTATTATTTATTTATGTATAACAACTACTTGTCTGTTCAAAATATAATCACGGCGTCATTAGTTTGTCTTGCTTCATATTCAACTCTATAAACTATACAATAACATAGTATTTCCTGTGATTGCTCGCTAGTTTAACTAGCGGCTGACATGCTCGGCATGTGGGACACACTAGAAATTATTCTAGCAAGAAATTTCGGGGTTGCAAATATACATATACAAATTTGTTGTTAGTTGAAATATGAACGAACACGGCGAATGGACTGGAATGAAGTATGGATATGGCGTGCCACGCTGGGCTGCACTGCGATTATTGCAGGCACATTAAATGACCATTATGGCTTCCGCTGAGTCCACTGAAAGCGCGGTCCGGGAACGAACTGCGCCATGGCGGCCACAATGGGCGCATGCCACAACATAAACAAATGCAGTCGACCGCATGCACATAGAGAATACAGAAAGACAGAGAGACAGACAGACAAAGGATGCGCAGACAGGGGCTAGTTTTTGCCACAGCAGCCACAAAAAGTCTGCTACGTTGAAACAAAACATGAACAGCCACAAAAAAGCTAAAATAAAAGTGACCACATTAGCAAAAAGTGATTATTGCGATGCAGTTATAACACGCCGATTTATGCGACAGAGCGAACCTGAAACTTGTTGTCCATTATAAGGGATTGATAACGAGCATAATGAGAGACAGACCGGGGATGGGGGGGCAGATGGGGGTGTGGATGGCTTTGGTTTTGCGAATTGATTGTATCCTTTTGTCTTCTAATTATGCAACATCATAATTCGCTCTGATTTTGTGGTAATCATAAAATGTGATTAATATTTAACTAATAAATTAGCGAAACAACAAATAATTGACAACATATTTTATGCTTTAATTGAAAACAATGCGGCTTTTGCGGCCTACGCACGGCTCTACGCTCTACGCCACAACAATGCCACGCGGCGTATACGTAATTGAATTCATGCGCAGGCAACGCGCAGCTTGGAGCGCGAATTACTTTTTCAATGCCAGCAGCATTAAGTTTCGATTTATTTCAATCAGCGAACGCCATTTGCGCCTCTTCTGGTCTCCATAAAATTGCAGTAAATTAAACAGTTGTAAAGTTAAATTACGTATTCGATATGCATGCGGTATATCTACGTATTTTTTCGCATACCCTGTTCGGAAATCTGTGTGGCAAGGGGAGGTGTATATAGTGACCAGCAGAATTCTTCGTATAAGTGCATTTAAAATGCACAATATTTAATTTAAAATAGTAAATAAATTAGGCACATGCAAAAATATATTAAAGAAGTTGATCAGAGAAGGAAATCTTTGTAAAATGTGCAGACACTTTGAATGGTTTTCTTTCTGAAATAAGTTTCTTTTTCGTTTCTTCTAGTGTTGTAGTCCTCATTGCTCCATATGCCTAAAGGGTATTTTCTAGTCATGCACTCTTTCACTGTTCATTTCCTTTCACTCCTTTTCAATTTACGCCTGGCCGCGACTGCGACTGTTGCGCATTTAAATCCAATGGCATAAAATTTTCTTCTTCCATTACTCCGTTGTTCACTTTATTCCCTACTCCTCCCCTCTTTCCTTTCCTCATCTCTGTCGACAATTTAATGGAGTCAAAGCTTCGCGCATTTGCGGCTAAGATGGCGGTCCGCAAAGTGTTGACTACCGCTAACCGCTTACTTAGGCCATTATATGGACCCGACTGAGGCGACATTGTATTAAGCGCACCAAATTTATGACGCCAGCAGCCTCTGCAAATGCTTTAAGAGACTCTGCTAAGCTGCAGCTAGAGCCGCGCCTCGCCAGTGCCACTGCCCCTGCACCCACTTTCTCTGCCAAGTGGTAGTGAATTTATGGACACCGCCTGCGGTGCGGCGCGAGCCTGATAAACCTGCGCAGGGCCTCCTTAAATAGTTAATTAATCAATGAGCAACGACGCTTGTCAATTTACAAACATGGCCCGCAGGTCAGGTACGTTGATAAGCACTGAGACGGACAGTCTTGCGATGGACAGGCGAGACGATCGTTTCCTTCAATCGTTTTATTCATCCACTTTTTAAGAAGGCCTTCAGGGCATGTTCATAAATTCACAAGTGCGCCCATTAGTGTCACCCCGGTCAGCAGCATCTTTTGAGGCATTGATGCTTTCAAAGTTTTGCGAATAGTTTTAAGAAAGTTCTGAACCAAGAGGGAGTGCGGTGTGTTCGGCAAGTTGCCAATTTTAAAGCCTTAACTGATTAAAGGATTAACAATTTCTTTTGAAACAACCCTCGCACATATTGTTGCGATTGTATTGAAGCTGCGTGTGGAATACATTTACCCATTTGGCACGCGTTTTATGGCCTCACATCTCACACCTTTGCCGCACTACTGTACAAATTACAATTTTTATAGCATGTGATTTTCTTTTAAAAATGTATGCAGCACATAAAGGCAGTCTCGGCACGTGCGCGAAGACAGTCAAGTGCAAGGTGGAAGGGGGGTTGAAGAGAGAGAGAGATAGAATATCCCGTTCGTACTTATTCTGAATTAATGCTTTATTTATGATGTGTTAAAATTGAATACGAGCTCCGTACGTTTCTGGCATTTGTTTTTCTTTGGCCTCCTTCAGTGCAATTCCTATTTTGAGTTCCGTGCACACAAATTGCTACCAAATAATGTACTTCGTTTTCGGCATTTAGTTTTATTCGGCATTATTCAGTTTTTGTTGTTCTTTTCACAGTTACATATATTTATTGCGAAATATGCGCAAATTGCAGACAAACACGCAGTGAGTTCTTTTTATTAATTTACTGTGCCTTGTGTAAAAGAAATGTCCGCAAAAGTTGTTCAACTGTTGGATAAGCGAACATAAAATACGAATTTGTTGGGGTATTTCTGTTAAATATGGAACAAGGTAAATTCACAATTAACATGTCCAAGTTCAGCTCTGCTTATGGTAATATTCAACTTAGCTAGTCTTCTTTAAGTATTTAATTTCTCCTTGAATACATATCCAAGTAAGTAGCATATTGTGTAGTCGATCAGACCCGCCTGGCATCATTTATTCACTAAGTTTTTTTGGTGTGATTGCGTGTCGTTTGTCGTTACTCTGTGTGTATGTTAATTTGCTGCTGCAGTTTTTATTATGGTTTTTTGTTTATTAAATATGCATGACATGCAAATGGCGGTCTCAGGCCAATTAACTTTGATCGATTCAACAAAGTGGGAGGAAACGTTTTATGAGCAATTAATGTGGTTACAACCACTGCAGTGGTTATGCTGGAAAGGAAACTCAAAGCCGGCAAATTGACTGTGTGATGTGACAATCAATGCGTGATATTATCAACTGATCTTATCAATCAATATATTTGGGATATATAGTAAATGGAAAATAAAAATAAAAATCAAAGACAGCAGCACAGCAAACAAATCAAATTGAATGTGAACGTCAGTCCCGCTATAATTTATGGGAAACTCGTTGAATTCATTTTGCGTGTCAGGCTGCATATCTGAATAATTAGAATAATATGCAAAAAGTTAGCATTTTGGGCATTAGGAAAGTTTTGGAGAGGGAACAGACGGACATATTTGAAATACATATTGCATGAACAAAACTGCAATGCAAAACAAAATGTTTCCGAGTTGTGCGCATGTTTAACGCTTCGCTGACTGCGCCAGCAAAATGCATAAATAAATTTGGTTGATGTGCGGCGCATTCCCGAAAACGCAAACAAAACAATTACGAGAGCAATCAGCGAACCCCCAAAATGGCGCCAGCACTAATTTATTTGAGCGAGCATTGGATGTGCCGAAAGTGCTGCATACTTAGTGGCTCCTGAAAAATTTAATGAGTGTTGCCTGCATTTCAGCGCCGAGTTGTCACTGTTGGCACTCGCTGCTGTTCTTTACGCCGCTGTGCCACTTCAACGCTGTCCCCGTTTCTCATTATTCTTGCTGTGCTGCCATTATAAGAATACTTTTCTGCTCTGTCGCTGTCGCTGCCATTGGTGCTGTTTACTTAGTCAAGAGCAATTAACATGCAAATAAGGCCTATTAGTTACCCGAACGTCAGTCTGTCAGCTGATGTGTCTCTCACAGTTACAGTCAACAGCAGTGCCACTTGCCACTTGCCACCTGGTCGAGACTCTTCATCTCATTTTGGGGCACCTTTTGCGTTGCTGCTGCCTTTTGCCTTAATGACTGACTAATTTTCAGTTTGCTGCCACTGTGACTTCTGCTGTCGTCGCCCAGCAAGAATTCTTAATTGCCCGTTTAAGAGAGATGGCCGCTTAGCCGCTGGCCATTCGTATCGTTAAAGTTAACGATTATGTTTTATTTTCAAAACTTTTTGATTTCCATGAATTTTATGGTACAACATTTTTTTGGTATCCCTTAAAACATTAAGCGGATGAAGAGGCCTGCCCTATTCAATGAATACCTTTCGCAACTCTGAGAAACATTCGTATATATTCTTTACCTTAGAGAGTTGTAATGACTTCTCTTTTTATTCATATTATATTTTATTCTTATACATTCTAAAGTCGTATAAAGAAAGCAAACTCGTCTTTATGTCGAGTTAAGCTGCTTTAAGGGATATCTCTACGTTGAGCTGCTCATGATTATTTCAGCTAATTTCGCTTTTTTTGTTGTTAACCCTTTGTCCGAATCTAATCTAATTTTTTCTTTTTCTTTTCTTTTTCTTTTTCTTTTCGTTTGGCTCATTTATCGAGAGCTCTTTCCGGTGATTGGCGCATGAAATTTTTATGAACTTTGCCTGTAATTAATGTTAATTGATCACTTTAATTTGAGCATTTTCATTAAAAACTTTTAACAGCTACCAGGCACAGGGCAAGTCCAGTCAAAGGTTATCGCTTGGCTGCAGTTGCTGGTCAAGAATCAGCACAGCAGAAAAAAGCAAGTGGATGAAGACTAGTTTATATTGGCGACTATATGATACTCAGCCTCTCAACAGTCCATGTGCTCTTATTGATTGTCTTTCTTCAGTCTGTGGATCGTCGTTGTCATAATGACAACGAATATGCTCCCCTTTAGTATTCTTGATACTGGGTAGAAAACATTTACACCGATGCACAGGCTAAGGTCGTGGTGTAATTTATGGTCTGGCCAGGGCAGATTCACAATGCTCGACTCGGGTCCAGTTACGTTGGCAGCAACTTTAACACCAAAGCAGGCCGCAAATCGCAAATGGAGTGAATGTGCAGCACCTGCAGTATGTCCACAAACATACACATATACACACATACACAAACACACCAAGAGTCACCTACCCGCACACATTTGCAGCAACGAGAGAGCAAGAGACAATGGCTGAGTGCTGTGGACAATGAATGCTGTGGGTGATGATCCAACTTGATTTATCTACTGGAGCTGAGGTTAAAAGTTTTGCGCATACTCTCATTGTTTAGGTCAGATTGCCTTTGTATGCACAACGTGTGCAGCCACACCCGTGCACTCACACACTCGCGCACACACACGCACACATGTGCGACGGTTATGCAAATGTCCTCCGTGTCGAGCTGTCAGACTGCGTTGAATAATACGGTAGTTCCTCAGCTAAGGTTGAATGTTGTCCGCAATTATTAAACTTTTCGCATGCTTTCAACTTCATTTCATAACTTTTGCTTTAACTATGATTATTTTAGCGGTGGGGAGAAGCTTAGACGTGGTAGTACTGCTTAGACGTTTAACGAGATATCAGATCCCTGGCGAGGCAGGCGCCACAAGATGTTGACAGCCAGCTCATTATTTAGCCTCGCCGAGTGTAACTAATTATTGCTGCTCGCTTTCGCATTCGCTTTCTCCTTTTCCGCACTTATTGACAGCCTTGCCTACACCCCAACGAACCCTCTACCCCAACAGTGTGCAATATTTTGCTGACGGTTTACTCAGATCCATCATTTTGTGCAGCCGTCTGCGACACGTGGTCCTCAGATGGCTAATAAATCTTAATCAGCCGCTGACCAAGTCAAGCCGCAACGCTGTGGGCGTTGCCAATTTGTGGCTTTTACTGCTATAAACAGTTTTTTTTTGCTAGCCCCACACGGCATTTTCTTGTGTGCCCGATACCTTATCATATTACTCTACATTCATTGGTCCGCGCAGACCTGATTAAGACTGCTCGGCTAAATGGAACATTTCAATGGTGATCAATTTATTACTTCACTAGTATTTGGCTAGCGCTAAATTGAATTTAAAATTCAATTGTTTTGACAAGTCTGGCACTGTTATTTACAGGCCAACGTCGTGCAGAAGTTTGTCCCACCAACTCGCCGTGGTTGTTGTCGTTGGAATTTCAGTAGTGGTTTCATTCCAGTTCGGCCCCAATGTTGTCTGGTTCCAGTTGGGGGGTCGTGGTATTCCACTCTGGCCTTAGGGTCGTTTCGTTCCAGCTTGGAGTTGTTGTATTCCAGTTCTGGGTAGTCTCATTCCAGGCTGGATTGATGGTGGTCTCATTCCAGTTTGGATTGATAGTGGTCTGATTCCACGATGGAGTTGTGAAGTTCCAGCTTGGGGTAGTCTCATTCCAGTTAGGAGTAGTCTCATTCCAGGATGGTGTAGTAACGTTCCAGTCAGGGGTAGTCTCATTCCAGTTAGGAGTGGGTGTTGTCTCATTCCAGGACGGGGTGGTTATGTTCCAGTTTGGGGTAGTCTCATTCCAGTTTGGAGTGGGAGTAGTCTCATTCCAGGATGGAGTGGGAGTAGTCTCATTCCAGGATGGTGTAGTAACGTTCCAGTTAGGGGTAGTCTCATTCCAGTTAGGAGTGGGTGTTGTTTCATTCCAGGACGGGGTAGTAACGTTCCAGTTTGGGGTAGTCTCATTCCAGTTTGGAGTGGGAGTAGTCTCATTCCAGGATGGAGTGGGAGTAGACTCATTCCAGGATGGTGTAGTAACGTTCCAGTCAGGGGTAGTCTCATTCCAGTTAGGAGTGGGTGTTGTCTCATTCCAGGACGGGGTGGTTATGTTCCAGTTTGGGGTAGTCTCAGTCCAGTTTGGAGTGGGAGTAGTCTCATTCCAGGATGGAGTGGGAGTAGTCTCATTCCAGGATGGTGTAGTAACGTTCCAGTTAGGGGTAGTCTCATTCCAGTTGGGAGTGGGTGTGGTTTCATTCCAGACTGGAGTGGTAGTCTCATTCCAGGAAGGAGAAGTAAAATTCCAGCTTGGAGTTGTCTCATTCCAGGACGGAGAAGTATTAATGTCTTTAGAAATACAGCTCTCCAAGCTGACAGTTGCCGCTTGCAGGTCCCGCAAAGTCTTGCCGATTTCATGGATCACACAACGCTCGGTCTGCCAGAAGTTTCTATGCATCGGGATGACGGCATAGAATAGTTGCATAACCTGATCTGCATAGCACTTTCGTGTGCTGCAGGCGATCACCTGCTGCTGAAAGGCGGCCTTGACACCAGCTGAGTGCCTCTCCTGCAGGTAGTTCTGGAGAAGGCCTTCATCGACATTGCTGCATTGACGAATCTTGATGCCAGCATTGATTATGATCTCCACATTTTTCACAGTGTAAATTGCAACACATTCATCCACAGTTCCTAGATCCCCGGGTTGAGGTAACTGCAGCTCTCCAGTGATGGCGTCAAAGAGCAGGTTTCCCAGACTGAAGTCATTAGTCGCGTCATTTGAATAAGCTGGCTCAGCGGCCGAATTGGTCTGTGGATAGGCACAAAGAGATGCAAAGTAGATTCTAGAACTATCCGACTGAATCTAAAAATACTCACCGCAACGCTGAATAGCAGTGCCAGAAACACTGCGAATTTATAAAGAACCGCCATGTTGGGGGTTCTGTTCGGTTCTGAATTATTTTATGGGTCTGCTGACCATTTAAATTAAAGTGTTGGCTCAGAATTGATGACGGCATTAGTTTTGTTTTTGTTTTCGTTTTTATCACCAACAATTCCAAAAAACCCTCAAGCAAGTACTTTTTGTCGAGGCTTCCGCTCGGTGATAACGTGATAAAGCCACCTGATGGATGATTGAAGTTATCTGCATACAATGTATAGTACAAATATACTACTTTTTGTAAGATATGATATTTGTACACGACAAATAATCCTGACTAATCCCAAGACGCAGAATTTCGCGAACTGAATTCCGAACTTGTGCCCACCAATCAGCGCAGTTAGTGTGATGATAATCGAAGTCAATTGATATTTATAGATGCCATTAAGGTGCGTGATTGCTTTATCAAGACGGCGATAGGCATATTGAGAAGGTCAAGTAAATTAAATTTGAAAGCTCTTTATTGGGCGCCTATTGTGTTAAGATTGGCGATATAGTCTCCCTATCGCATTTAGTTGATAGGCTGCTGGGGCTGCTCGGGTCTTTCTTCGGGTTTCTGCTCGGGCTTTTGCTCTGGCTTCGACTCGGGTCTCTGCACAGGTCTTTGCTCCGGCTTCTGCTCTGGAATCTCCTTGACTTGCTGCTGCTGTGGGACGACCTGGTCACGCTGGTAAGCCAGTTTCTGCAGGCAGGCATCGTAATTGTTGGCGGTCTCGATGGACTTCACCTTCAAGGAGCTGACAGCGGCACTGATGCAGTTGGTGCGCTGAGCCTGAATAATGGTTGAGTTGGTAGCAAACTGCGACTGGGTCTGGTAGGCCAACGAGTTGGACTCATCCAAAAGTTTGAGGTTCTTGTCGAACTGCAAAGTAAAGTTTAGTTTGTATGCTCAACTTCTCCAGCAACTTAAAGTACTCACGTGAGACACGGTGCAGTTGATAAAAAGCTGGCTGTCTGTTTCGTTTCTGCACTTCTGTAGGTTCTTCTCCAGCTCCAACAACTGGTTACGGATGAGGGTCACCGTGGAGTTGGCAGTCTGGCTGCTGCTAAACGTGGTACGGTTGGCAGCCTCTTCACACTTGCTGGTGGCATTGCTCAATTCCTCAAGGTTCTTGTTGGTCTTATTGTTGTACGCGTTGTAGCAGGCCGTCTCGCCTGGCGACAGGGCACGCTCCTCCCTGAGCGAGCTGCTCACCTGGGCCATGACCATGCGAAGCAGGCTCTGCTCGTCATCGATGTGGGGCCACGCGCTGGCCTGTAATCAAAGTCAGCGATAAGTACCTGTCAAGTGCCAGATATCAGAGTACTTACGCCGAGCACTGTAACTGCCAGCAATAAAACACGTGTAATCAAATGCATCTTGTGGTTTGGGATTGGGATTGGGTTGCTTACTACTTCTTCATCTTCCACCGCGGATGCTTTTATAGCTGATAATTGGGAGCATCTCGAAGTTTGCAGAATATTTCTGCAGCTTGCGATAAGATAACTCTCGGTACAAGACAATTTCGCCTCTAATTAGCTTTCTGCAGCTTAGATATGGAATGTTTGAGGTTACACTGTCATGTTGTTGTTTTGATAAATTGCCAGAAAGCACTAATCAGCGACCGTGTCTTACCCTACCCCACCTTACCTTATCGCATCCAACGGTGTCTGCATGTCTGCAAACCTTATCGGAACTTTGAATGATATAAGAACTTATTTTAAACCCTTATGAATCACACACGATACCACAATCGGCACTAAATTTACACTTGTGTCAATTAAAGCGGCCGCTTCAAGTGCCAATTGAAAATTACAAGTTGAAGCCGTAAATTCACTGGGGTTTTCTATGGTGCCTCTCATTAAATTCTCCTCAAACACTTTCCCAGAACTGATAGGAAATCGCCGAGGCTAACTGGCTTCTGTTTATTTATGATGATGCAAAAGTCGTTTCCATGAATTTTCTTATCATATCAAATATTTTGAATCTTGTTTACAGCTATCAAATTATGAACCGATTGGAATAAAATGTACAAGTTTATATCGAAATACATAAATAGTGTGGTCGAAGGTACAATAATTTGATGGCAACAAATCGCTCAAAAAACTACATTCTTATGGGGCATACTGTGTCCTAAACAAAAAAGAAAAGAAACCAAAGAAGAATGGTCTACAGAATGGTATTCTATTTGGGATTAAAGAGGCACCTTTAACCTATCTACCTTTATCCTAAGTAGAATTAGCAATTCCAATTAAAAGTTTTTGTCACACATTTCATATTGTACTTAGGCCTATTTGAGCCTTCATTAAAGGTAAATGAGTGAAAGTGGCAGGGGAAGGAAGAAGCCTTCCACTTTCGTCAATTGGCTAACAAAGCAGCGAAATTCAATTCATTTTTCATGGATGGGCCAGAAATCAGGGCGAAGATTGCCAAGCTTGAAAGCTGGCAAAACAATTTTGAAAAGTGGCTGAATACGCAGTTGCCAACAAATTTATCACAACATGCCAGCAAACACACACACGCCCACACACGCCCACACGCACACAGGAGTGTCGTAGGTAGATGCGTGTGTGTGTGTGTGTCGCTCTCATATATCATGCGACACACCAAACAAGATTTATAAGGTGGAACATTGTTGGGGCACCTCTAGAGAAATAATGTCGACGGCAGCCGAAAGAAAATGTATTTCGGGGCGGCGGGATAACTCGAACGATTAATCAAAAGTGTAAAGTGCAGACGGGGTGCAACTTTACAGAGGCGTACCGAAAAGGGGGTAAGGGGACTTGAAGCAGCTTCTGCGGCTGCCACACGAAGCTGCTTAAGTTGCGACAGCAACAGCGACAGAAATTAAGACTTGAAATTCAACACAGACCGTGTACGCGTATCACGTGTTGGCTAATTTCCACTCCAGCCAGTGTTGCATAAGCTACAAGTACTGCGGCTTAAGCGAGCTGTGAGCTGTCGTCCTTGAAGTGTGACAGCTGCTTTGAGGCAGTGGCAAGCCCCTTGCTGCCGTGTTGTTGCTTGTTTGTTTCGGTGCGAGGATTGTTGATTTTCGATGCTCGGCACTTTTAATGACACCCATTGTCACCTCTTCAATTCTCCCCCTGCGACCCTCTACCCTGCCTCGCTCGAGTGGGCGTCATGTAATGCGGCTTGAAGTGTCATTTACACGCGCATTGTGGTGCCACATCTGCCACATCTGCCGTGTTGCCGACTCCGACTCCGATTCTGTTCGCTTTTAAGTAGCTGTTAAGCATTTTCATTACACACGCCAAAATGCACAATGATTTATGCGCGGAACTGAACTGAACCTTCATCACGTGTGCGTTCTGCTGCGGATTAAATGCGTCCATCCCTCTCTCTCTCCCTCTCCCTCTCCCCCTTCCTCTTCCTCATTCTGCGGTACCATTTACTCCGTTTGTTCAGTGCCAACTGGTGCCCTGCGCCAGTTTATCATTAAAAAATGGCATTTCATGCCGCATGCCGCATGCCTCACATGCCACGCGCAGAGATGAGTGTTGCGCATTTCAAGACCAACAGCACTGACATTGCACATTGTTGCGCAATGTTTGCAGTGCCTCCCATTGCTGCCACGTTGTTGTTGCTGCTGCTGCTGCTGCCGTTAGTGGGGTTTCGCCTTTGTTTACTGCAGCTTTGTATGCAAATAAATGGGCGGTCTAGACGGGCACGCACAATGGCAGTTTTAATTTGAAAAGTGCCTGCCAGCCGACTGCCTGCAGACTGGCACAGCAGCAGCAGCAGCTACGGCTGCAACATGTGCAACAAAATAAAGAGAGAGAGTGTGTTGCAGACCTTTTTGTAGCAACCGCATAACGACGCCTCATGCTCCATGCGAGCGACGTGTCGACATTTGTGGCCAGAACAGAATTTCACAAATAATTAACAATTAAACTAAAAACAATACCTAAAATTGAGTTGTTAACACGAGAGTTTTCAGTTTGAGTGAGTTAAAATTAAGTAAATTGCAATCTATTTCAAGAGCAGGAGATCGAAATTGCAGGGTCAATGGGAGTAGTAATGATAGAGCAAGACAATAAGCGCGATAAGAGAGGGAGAGAGATAGTTTACAGCAAACTGAAAGTATCTTTCAGATTCACTTTCGCACTGCACCTGCAAATTGGTGTTGAAGAACAAGTGGACACTTAAAGCAATTAAAGAGTCTCTTCTTCCAAATAAATAATGGATTTTGCTTATCTCATTGAGTTGCGGCCCTTGATAATAATAGATTAATTACGGGCAAAGCAAAAGATGAAACATTTCTTGCGATTAGATAAGATGATAAACACATTAGTCGAGTGAAATTAATTAGGCTCACACTACTATGCGAATCACTTTAAAATAAACCATTTCTATTTGAATTGTGTGAAAATTAATTTAATTTCATATTCAAATTGAATTGACTTGCCACGGCTTTGTTTTTGTTTTGTTGCAGCATAAAAAATTCCAAACAATTCAGGAAAATATCATATTATTTTCATATTTTTGTTTCATTTGCCATCGCAATTGCAAACATTTAAAAAACATATTTTAGCGGTATTATTCAGAGTAGACTACAAAAACAATTGTTTATTACATGCGCTAATGCAACGACATTGACTTTTCACTTTTCCTCCACCCCGCACAGACTTTCCCCTCCCACCCGACGGGGCCTTGTACAGGTTTTTCATTGTGGCTGCATCCTTGCAAGTTCCTGCCGGTCACCAAATTGAAATTCATAATGAGTTTTTTATGCAAATTCGCTGGCGGCGTTGGCGTGTAAAACTTTTGACTGTCACATTTTATTTCATTGTAAATTATTTCTATACTATGCGAGGTTTTTTTAATGCATTTACAGAGTTGAACAAAAAATTACGAAAATTTTGCGATTGTTTGCAACACAAAATGCCCTGTAAGTGAGTTTAAACAGTCACTCACGAAAGCAAAACTGATACACAATTATCTGAAAATCACGATATATTTATTTACAATGTTTATACAAAATGAAATGAGACCTGAACTATCTGCTTACAAAATATAAACATATATAAACTAAAATTCGAATTAGTTGATGTATGTAGACTGGCAGCCCTGGCACCGATGCTTATCTACTCATCTTAAAATGTTAATGTATAGGATAATGCAGCCCGTGCAGCCACCGATATTTACCGATGCTTATCAAATAATTAGAAAATGTTGATCGATAGTATATCGTAGAATAAGTTCGCCACTAGAATATGAAAGAAATTATGAATTGTTGTGGTGCGTCTTGACAAATGTAAAATGTGAAAAGAAATTTTGAATTGATAATTATTCTATATAAGTTGCACTATTTTGGGCTTTGATCTTGTTATACATATTTTACATATTTTACAAATTTGATAAAATATTATACATATTTTAAAAATGTGAAAAGAAATTTTGAATTGATAATTATTCTATATAAGTTGCACTATTTTGGGTGTTGATCTTGTTATACATACATATTTTACAGGGTATATCAGCGACTTCAAAACAAAACATTGAAAATGTGTAACTTGCCAAGCAGTTTTTGCTCTGTTTCTTGTTTCAGTTTCAGTTCTACATATGTAGTTATTTTTTTGTTGTTGCGCTGTCGGCACGCAACTTTGTGTCGAGTTGTAACGGGATTGTTATATGTTAATTCAATTCAACATTTTGCGTGCCGTGTTGCATGTTTGTATAAATAGTCACACAATGCGCCACATGTGCTGATTTCCAAAAAGAAAAACTTCACCTAACCGAGAGCCACAAAACACTTTTCCAACGGCTGAGCGAAACAGCTAGCATTTGATATTGTTGCTAAAACCAACACGAATAACAACAACAAATGCTCACCCACACACACACACACAGAGAGAGAGAGGGGCACAGCATTTTGTGGCCTAATGGCAAAACGGCATTTGAATTTAGATTTAATCCGATTGTAAAATGTGATTCAAATTTACCAATGGAAACCTTGGAGAGCCATGCGATGCGATGGGAACAGGGGTGAGGGAGGGAAGGGTCTGAAAATGAGATTTGCATTTGAAAGCGCGGCGTTTTTATGCGAGCTGCGTTCGGGAAATTTATTAAAGCTTTCATTGCACGTTGGGGAACTGGGAACTGTAACTGAAACTGGAACCAGAGTATGGTCAGGGCAGGGACCGGGGCCAGAACGGAGCAGAGCCTGGACCTAGCATGGCCTTTGTGTGTCGCAGATTTACAGTTGGAGTTTATGGTGAGTTTACAGTTGATTTTGCAGTCGGGATAAGAACTAAGTATATTACGTTTTAGTGCTCAGCAGCTTTTGTTAACATTTTGAGTGTGTTTAAAGGCCTCGACTTGGCTCGGGCTTTAATCAGGTTAAATGGTTCGCAGGAGGCCACTTCTCTGGCCTGTCTATGCAGCTCACAGCAATTAAAGTCTATTGACCACATGATGCGTTTTGCACTTAAACCAATGCATGCAAGCACACGCACAGACATGCACACACATGCACACACATGCTCATCCCGCTTGGCACCTGTGTTGCAATCAGCGAAGCCTTGCAACGCGTATGACGCGAACGTGAAACTGCTGCACGCAGTATACGTATCCGCATCCACATCCGTATCCGGATTCGTTTCCGGCCAATGTCCACCCACGTAGAGGAAATGCATCGTGTATATGTGTGTGTGTGTGTGTCGCTTGCCGACCCATTGCGTCAGGTTAGCGGACACGTGTGCATCCCAATGAAAACTAATTAGGCCGCTCGTCTGGTCTGGGCCACCAAACTGGCCTGGTTTGGGCAGGCCCGTTGACATTGGCCACATCGTCAGCTGCACTTGTGTGCATGTGGCAGCGGCTCCAGTGTGAGAGTAACAAGGAATATTGGGGGAGTACTGCATGTGCAGTACAGTAGTCCTATATCATTACAATATATTATATATAGTATACCATCAAGTGTGCATTTCCTGATTCTTATACACAGGAAACATTTGCAACACTTTGTCTTTATTCCAGTTCAACATTTCACTTACTAACATTAACTCTTCTGGGTTTTCCCCATATTTAACCAATGTGGTAACTGACTAAAGGGAAACATTTCAAAACGTCTAAGTAAGCTTTAAGGAAACCTTTTATTTCATAGGACACCTTTAATGTGCTTTGCATGCGTTCCTTCCGTGTGCTTTCAATGCCTTAATTTGAATAGTTGTTAACTCTTTTCTTCCCAACTACTATGTTCTCGCTGAGTATAATTCAGTCAATACGTTTTGCATTCTACGACATGTTCGCTTGGCATAGATGCTGTTTTCCCTTGCGGTCTCAAATGCACAAATATAGCCTGGCCGAGCTGGCAGTGTAACTGTTGCTGCCATTTTGTGTGGCAAGCTGCAACTGTTGCTGCTGTCATCGGTCTCTGGCAGGGCTTGCCTCACATTAGACATGGATGCGCATCAGATGAGGCAAACCCTATTTCTGGTTTGCTCTGTTCATGGAGAGAACTTCGACCTTTGGCTTTGAATTTGACAAGTGTCACAGCAGGTTGCGAGCTGCGTCTGTTTCAGCTCTCAGCTTTCTTGGGGCTGCTGCCGAACACGAGAATGTTAAATGTTCCTTTAACTGACACACAAGGAATTTAATTTATTTATATTCTCTTTCTTTCTCTTTTGTCGGGGGGCGACAGATGTCAAATTAGCTGCCTAATAAACACACACGTGTGTGTCCTTTTTCGCATGGTATTAAATGCCTTAAAGCAGGCATGTGTAGCAGGAAAGGTGGGGGGGAAAGACAGAGTGGGTGAGGTTGTTTTATAAATTTCCATTTTACTGAAGAAATTTGCTTGTTGGGAAATCGTGGTTCGATATTTTCTGACTAATTGCAATGTTTCAGCAGGTGAACAAAACGCCTACTCTGAAGAAGTCTGCGAGTTAGTGTGTGTGTGTGTGAGTGTGTGTGAGTTAGTAATGAAGCGGCTTAAGCGGATATAAACTCAGCCATAAGCCAGCTTTAGACTTTTAATTTAAAAGTTTTGCACTCTGCCAAAAGGCAGAGTCGACAACAAAACGAACAACAACAAAGGCTCGAACAACGACAACAAAGACTTCAACAACGACAGCAACAACAACAAGAAGACGAAGGTAATGCAATCAGTAAACAAAAGGCAATTGCCAAAGGACGAATGCTGCGAACAGGCAGAGTCAGTCTACAGCAGGAATCGAATCGCGGCGCATGCAACTCACTGAAATCATCAGCTTCATCTTTTTGGTCGAGGGCTTCATTGTCTGCCAGAGAGGGACTGGTTAAGCGCGGATTATGTCGTAAATTGCAGCATTTGGACATGAGCAAGGTGACTGTGTGGAGTGGAAGTGGAAAATGAGAGTAGCATGATAGGAGAGGGGAAGGGGAAGGGAGGAGGTTGAAAGGATCGGCGCATTGTCATCATCATCAGCAGCATAACAGCATTGGTGTGCAGCTGAGATTGGACCATAAACGTGGCCATAACCAAAGTTGCTGAGCCACACTCAGGGGTATAATTAACAAGATATAAGGCAGAGGCGGAGGCAGAGGCAGCGACAGAGGCACCGACAAAGACAGAGGCATGCAATTTTCGCGCTTTCAGTCCAGAGTCGTTTAACGCTTTCAGTTTTCAGTTCTTCCTCGAGCTACGCGTGTTTATGTGTGTGTGTGTGGCAGATACCTGTGACAGCTTTTTAAATTAAATCACAGCGTTATAGGCCATAATTGGCCGTCAGGCGGCCTTCTCGGACAGAGATATTGTGTGTAAAAATAATTAACGAGTTCGCAGCGAAATGAATTTCGCATATGAAGCGAAGCGAAATCAATGCAACGACAGCCGCCGCGGGGGGTGGTGGTGGGGGACGAGTGGGGGAGACAGAGACAAGGCCTGGCTGTCTCAACTTAAGCAAGCGATTTATGTGCCACGCTTGTGTGCGACGGCACATTGTGTCGTTCGCATCTTTTGTTGCGCATACGCCGCGTTGACCGGCCAAAGCTGCCGTTTACACGTATAATTACGCGATTGTAACGTCAAAGCGATTCCCCTGCTGCGCCCACGCGCAGTTAACCAACCAAAAGATTTAAATTTTCTTTTGTTTTCATTGTTGTGTGCGCTGTTCTTTAATCTTTTGCGTTCTGATTTGCCAACTTATTACTTAAGTTTCTTTTTTTGTTTCGCCTCAATATTTGAATACACAAAAACTTGGCTATCTATGTACTTTTCTGGCAGTGGGCGAGAAGGGTGCCAAAAAAAAACGAAAATCGATGCCAACTGCCGAGCGAAAAAGAATCTAATTTCAATGTTTTAAGTCAGGCCACGACCGCCTTTCAATATAAATAATCGACAAAAATTACAATAAAAATCAATTTCCATATTCAATTTGGCTAAGTGGCGCCCACACACACACACATACACATAGACAAACTTTGACAACGGCTGAAAAATGAAAATGAGCTTGCACTGTGCGTGTGCGTGTGTGTGTGTGTGTGTGTGTGTGTGTTAAAAAAGTATGGCAAAAGTGCTGCGCTGCTATTTTCAGCTGGTCATTTCATGCCACGCAGCAGTGCAGAGAGTGGGAGGGGAGAGGGTAGGAGGACGGGTCTATAAATAATACGCAGATTTCTGTGTTGGTTCTAAATGAAGTTTAACTATTGCCAGTTCGTCAACGTCAGCAATTTAGAAGCCATCGCCATGCAATTTCACTTGACTGTAGCTCATTTATGTGTTTAGCACATTACCCAGGAGGTGATGCCAGAAGGGGCAGGGGGAAGGGAAAATGTTTTGGGACAACAAGAATGGCAACGACATTGTGTGACACATTTCCATTTCGGGTGGAAAGCGTTTTTCCGAGAATTTCTTCATTCTTAGCCTCCATCGTTGTCGCTGCCTTTATTTACTGCGGCTCTGTAATATAACAGAGAACTGAGAGATGAGAGAAGCGAGAAGCGAGAACGGAGAGCGAAGAAATGAGCGCAACAAAAGGCGAGGCGAGAAAGTGAAAAGCACAAGAAATGTTTACCAGAAAATAGTGCAAAGTTTTCCTTTTTCGCTTCATTCTTGTTGATTATTTCAATCTCACTTTGTTTCTTTTGCTTTCTGTTGTTGTTGTTGTTTCTGCTGTGTTGTGTTTGAGTGAAAAATACCAGCACGTTAAATTGAATTTAACGTGAAATGCAATGAAACGTAATGAAATTTTCGCTGTCAGTCGTCAGGATCTCAAATGAATGAACTGGTCCAGTCAAAAGAATGAGCCAAGTCCGAGTTGCGAAACTCTATTGAAAAAGCTGGGAATTATGCTTAGCAAGCAGAAAATACGAGCAGGGAAGGGATGGAGTGAGAGAGAGAGAGAGAGAAACGGTCCAAATTATAATGCCACCTAGCATAAACTGCAGAGTACTTCAGCTGAAGGATGCGATGCGATTCGATTCGATACGAATCGTTTCGAAACGAAACGAATCGAATATTTATTGCCTTTATTAGCGAGTCGATTGAAAAATTTACTACTCTCGAATTTCTATCCGGAACGCTTCAATTCACTTGCCGGCTGTCTGCGAGGCGCGGCAATACTTGTGCACAGACACGGACAGAGATGCAGACACAAACACAGACACAGACACCGACACAGGCACCGACAGGGAGTCGACAGCGAGTCGAAGCGAAGCGAAGAACTCCCCCAACTTGAGACTGCCAACAATTCATCTTGTTGCCAGCGAATTTCTCACGCAACGTTTTCACTTTATTTTCTTTGGGAAATTTTTGGCATGCAGCGCAAGGTGGCACTGTATGAAATTCGCTCAATTGCCAGTTGGTTGCAGCTTGTTTTTCTCCACATTTCACATCCAATTGCCACTTTTCTTCTCTGTGGACTGCCCCTACCCCAGCTACTCCACCCTCTCCCCCTCTGCCACCTTTTGCTGTTGTTCTTGTTAAGCATTTTGTTATTGTTTACTTTACATTGGCCTTTGTGTTGTATTTGTTTTCAATTTCAGCTGCTCCGACAGTGCTCGACCTGATTCTCTCTCAGACAGTTCCAGTTCCCGTTCTCGCTTTCCCCTTCTCTGCCTGTTTCTCTCGTGTTGAACAATTGCCACGTGACGTATACGTAATCAGCCAATTCTCGACCTGCACCTGCAGTTTCGGTTTAATACCCTCGTCCAAATAAGTGCGATGGTCCATGCAAGGTATGCTTGAATTCAAATGAAGGATCCTAATTCACATAAGCCAAGTAAAAGACTCCATTGTGTTAGACTTGATGATATATTTTCTTTAATCATCTTAATTTTATATTACCTTAAAGAAGTCCCTCTACCGCTGCAAATCTTGCAGTTGTGTTCACCTCGTATCAGCACTGTTGTTATTTGCTTTTTATTGAAATGTTCATAGCATTTTTTCCCACGCTTTTCGCCAAATGCGATTTGTGCAGTCATAAGTCGCAAGTAATTGCCCCTGTAAACTCTGTAAGTACCAGTCGAGCAGGTATTGGCAGGTAATGTTCATTCCATTGGTTTGCCCCATCGATCCCAAGCCATGCAAATAAGAGTAAGGAGCAAGACAATTATTCTAGGTCAGGGCAGATTACTTGTGGCAGCCTCTAAATACTCTAGTCTTATTTTATTTATTAAAAGTAAACTCAGAGAACTCGACGCATTTATGTATATTTACCAATTCAATTAGAGTGTATGAAATTAATAAAGATTATATATTAAAAGTAAATTGAAATTAATTCTTTGTATATATGAGATAATGATCTGGCAACGCCGAGATCAGAGGGTCTCAGCTCACAGTGGACGGACTGGCAACGACGTTAAAGAACAAGAAAAAGAAGAGACAGTTCTGTGACGACACGATAAATTAAGACGTGAAGGAGCAAGGCCGCAATAAATAAATAACGATCGAATTGATTTTAAGATTAACTTAACGATGACTTAAAACTTAACTAAAGAACGAACTAATTTTAATTTACCTGCATTCAAATATTACGAAATAAAATCATTTAATTTAATAACATAATTGTATTTTACTCAACAAATTTGGCTTGATCAATAACTTATACCCAAGTCCCACATTAATTAAGATCAACAGTAAATATGTTTTAATAAATTTAATAAACAATATTTAATTACTTATATAATATATTTAATATTTGTTTAATTAAATTAAATATTGTCTTAAGTTTTATTGCATGCAACATCTTCACACAAAGCGCAATTCAAAACGTGTTATTACACAATTCGCAAAGGGGAAAGATGATCTTCAGTGAGCCCCTTTGACTAATTGATTAACTTACAACATTTTTCATGTTAAAGAAAATCTTTTGTAAATATTTTATAAGCAACTTTTGACAAGTAAAATCTTTGCAGTGAGTTTTTAGCGAGAAATCCGGCGAATAAAGCGCGAGTTTCGGCTCGTAAGTCAACTTGACATTTGGTAATGGAATCCCCACTGTGTGTATTGTGTCTCAAACTTCGAGCCAAAGTTGTGCTGACTGAGATGCGTGTGAGGGTATGTGGGACAACAACAAACATGAGCATACGAATATAGATAGGCCCAAGCTGAGGCAGCTGGCAGACAAATAAACAGAGTCAGCTGCCAGACAAGTGCACACTTCAAATGCGAGTCGAAGCGGGACTCTCCAGTGATTGCAATTGTAGTTGTAGGCGTTGTGTACAAGTGTGTCTGGTAGTGTGTGTGTATGTGGGAGTGTTTGTGTGGGAGTGTGTGTGTGATGTTCATCTGCTTATGCTATGTCATGGCGAACATTTCCATGTGGTCGTAAAAAATACTTTGTGTGTGAATGCGAATATGAGCTACAATCGCCGAGTATTCACTGTCTGAGTATTTCCGATGTGCGTGTGTGTGTGTGTGTGTGCTTACCTAATTACATTCCGGAAATAAAACGTTGACTGATTGTGCCAATAAATGAAAATAATGACGACCCATTGACTGCAAACTCGCCAAGCGACGGAAGCAACAAAACGTTGGCCAAACGACGCTGGCGTCATCTCAACTCAACTCAGGGCCGACAAACTTTTGCCCGCACAATGACTGCCGCCTGTCTCAGTGTCCCCTACTCCTCTCCCCACCCTTTTTCTCTCTTCTCCATTCCTTTCCTATCCTCCGGGCAGCTGTGTAACTTTTCTACTGCCGGCCTTTGGCTCTGTGCGCTGTTAAAACACAAAACTCTTGACGAGTTTATTTCCTACGCTAACTGATTGTCTGTGATTTTCTTGTTTTTAGATAATGAAAGTATACAAACACACACTCGCACACACGCAGATAATGTGCTTGTGTGGGTATATAAAAGTAAGACTTGCCACAGAATGTAACTTTTTTTATGTGGCCCATTTATTTAGCGATGGCCAAAAAATTAACGTTCTCTCGGAATTGAGCTGCTGGTTTTGAGGCGAGCAAAATAAACGATATATCAGCATGCTGCAGATTTATAGAGAACGAGGGAGAGGGGGATCCAACCTCAACCAACTACAATTTGTGTAGGCAAGTGGAGAATGCTTTTAATTTTTCAGCCACGTCTAAACTGTGTCAATTTGTGTTGGCCAATGCAGATTGCAGCTTGCCTAGCCCTAAAAAGTATGCTAAACATTTGGCTATTTACCTAAAGCTCCAGACTATGCGTGTTGCCCCAAAACGGGTAAGAAGCGAGAGAAGGCGACGACGTTCGACAGGCGCCAAGGGAAAGGGAGAGCACAAAACGAAAAACTTGGCCCTTTACTAATTTCAGCACAATAACCCAAATTAAAGCGGTTTTTGGGGTTTGTTTGCAGCACTCGCCACACGAGTAGACGCCGCACACAGCCGATTAATGCTGCAACAGAGCAGCAGCAGAGCCTAAAACGAAACGAGAGACAGGCCGAGTCGCATTTTATGGCAACGTGCAATGCGCACAAGCGCAGAAGCGCCAGAGAGAAGCAGTATAAGAGAGTGCACAGCGAGTGCGAGAGAGTGTGAGAGAGAGTTCGCAGTGTTTGCTATAAAAATGTAACAGCTGTTCTTATTGTGCGCGACTCGCAGCATCAATTAAGTCGAGTCAATAAGCAAACAACCCGAAGAGCATCTCATGAGCTTCTTGTCAAACGAAATCAACTTTCTGGCTTAAACTCTGTTTCGCATTTGGATAGGTTGGAAATAACAGAACTAAAATGATTGTCAACTAAAGTAAGGGAAGGATTTGATATACTTCAATTGAATTTGGCAATAATTTGGTTTATTTATTGGAAAGTTAAAGCTTTAAAAGTAACTCTATAGAGATACTTTTGAATAAATTTTAATAAATAACTTTTAGTAAGCTGAATAAATAAAAAATCTTAAAAAAAAATAATTTTTTAATAAATGATTTGAGATTAGATTATTAAACTGATAACCAAACTATTCTAATGAAACTATGAGAGCAAAAATGAATATACTTTGAATTTTTTGAAATGTTACATCAGTTTATAATGTGTTTTTTACCAGTGTAATCTTCAATCTCTATTTAATATTAAAATATTATTTTTAGTTTTATATTGTATACTTTTATTTATTGTACTTTCAATTAATTTAATTTGTTTTTATTGTAGCTAAATTTTAGTTTACTATAAGTAAATACAAAAATAATTGTTAATTAAAAAAATAAATTAATAAATCATTATAATAAAAAGATAATTAATGAATAAATAAAGTAATTAAATAAGTAATAAAGTAATTGATTGTTAAATAAACAATTGTAAAATTAATGAATAAATAAATAGCGCTCATGCTTCGGAATAAGTGTTTTAAGCTGGCTGTCGACAGGCGAGCGAGCAAATACAACGTGCGCTATCAGATGCTTGTCCGACTTATCCTCCATGGACCAATTTCACGCACTGCGAGCGCAACGAAGTGAAGATGCCATAAACCGAGGGGCCAAAACAAAGCTGCCGAGTGGGAACACGAACGTCAAAGAGAGCGCGAGAGCGACGCTGGCTCTGCTGGCGCTGGCGTTGGCGGCGCTGCCTGTGCAGACGCACTGAGACTATGCTGGTCATTGTGATGTTTGCTGCTGCGTCGGTCGTGTCTCTGAGCCGCCATCGCCATCGTCAGTCGCTTGCGAAAGCGTAAAGTAAACAGACAAGCGTCGTCCGAGCATGCAAAAGCAGCAACGGCAACAACAGCAGCAACGCGCCGAAGTTTGCAAACGTCGCCAACGACAACCACAAAAGCAGCAACAACAGACAACAACAGCAGCGGCAACACCACCAGCAGCAGCAGCAGCAGCAGAGGCAGCAACAACGAGTCGAATCGTGTCGAGTTCGCTGACTGCGACGCTGGCAGCGACGCCTTTAATCGGTTGTACGCTGCCTGCCTGCTTGCCACATCCTTTGACGCCGCATGCAGTCAGTTAATTTCTGACCACAGCGGCAGCGCGTTGCGTACGCTCCACCAACGTGTGCGACTTGCTTCCTGCTACTACTACAACAATTCTTATCGTTGTTGCTGTTGTTGTTATTGTCGTCGGAGTTGAGATCGCCATTAAGAACGCGTTGAGTGCGAACTGAGTGCGAACATTGGCGGCATTCGACGTGGCGTATACGCAATGTGAAAGCGCTTGGCCATTGGCGAAATTAGCCGGAAATGGACCAGAGATTACAGCGTGAAACATGAGTGTGCAAGTGGCATATGGCAGCTGCCTCGTGCAGCCCAGCAAACTGGCAATGTGACAGACCAGACTCGAGAGAAAGCAAGTGATAACTAAACCCAACTTCGCGCGGGCAAATCCATTTCGAGTGTATCCAAACTAGAGCTTGCAACTATTTATTTAAAGTACTGTGCAACGAGTCCAATCAGTCTGTGAAACAATTTAATTCAATTTAAAAGAAATAACAGCTACAGCAAAAGAGAAGAAACAAAGCCAAATAAAGCATAGGCCGCGTGTTTAATTTGTGTGAAAAATGTCAATGGGAAATGTCAAGTGAAATTGCAGTGACACTGGAATTGAATTGAATTTAACATTAATAAATTGATTTACGTATGCAAAACAATTGAAGCCAAACTAAAAAAAAGGGAACTACAACAACAGCAGCGATTGGGAGAAGGAAATAAAGACAACAAAATGCCGGGTTCAAGTGGATTATATCGCATCAAGCACGGGTGTGTCCTTGGCGGATGGCAAAAAACCTCGGCATTCATTTTTATAGCATACATTGCGGCATGCAGCACTTGCGGTAAGTATAACACACTCACACATGCAAAGATTCTGATGTGTGCTTTTTGTGTGATTTTGGACGCATTTCTCAATAAAAACATTGCAAGAAAAATGTTAAACTCGTCTCCATTCGCTTGGATTCGATTATTATTCATGCCAATTATGACGTATCAAATTTTCATTGCTCATTGAGCACGTGCTGGCAATGCATACGCCTAATTAAATTCCAACGAAATATTCCCCAAGTTAAATTGTCATTGGGCATTTAAAAAATGCAAAATTACGATATCATATTATCGACGAAGCGTAAGCATCGCACGAAGAGATGGCAGAGGATTCGAATTTTATTTTCATTGAGTTTACCTTAAGTTTTATATTATTAAGAATATTTTCTTATATTAATCAGTATTTCTTTTATTCTTATGTATTTCTTTTGCCAAATTTAACTTTCTGATTGGACAATTCAAAATGAAAATTTATGAATATTGCTGGAAATTTATCATGACAAATGAGTAAATTTCCGACACTGCATCCATTTGAATTTATGCGCAATAAATAATAAATAATAATTTATCAATGAAAGCTTAATTTATGGCTATTAAATTTAGTGAAAATACATAAATAAATATTTATTTCTCAGTTGATTTTCTGTCTTCGGCTTCCTTTGTGTTTCCAGTGAAATGAAAAAGTTTTAGTTGCCGCCGTCGATTCGAATTAACAATCGGACTCTTTTCACATGAACAAGCATAATTTCATTCGTTATTACCTGTTCGAAGACTTTGACAGCGAATACCCCCTTGGCAAAGTAGTGGGTAAGGGAGGGGGGAGTGGAAGGGTGGCAATATAAGCAGATCGTAAATGTGTTACATTTTATTGGCAATGTCGCTTACTGACAGGTCAGCGATGTCGCGGAAATCGTGCATCACTTGTCAATGCCCGACAGAACAACAACAACAACAAGGCGACGCGACACGAGAGGGAGTGGGAAAGATAGAGAGAGAGAGGGAGAGAGCAAAACCAACAATGACAAGAACTGCAAAGCGAACACGAAAGCGAACACTTGTCTGCAGGGCAAACAGTTTGCTCCAGAGCCGCCGCTGCTGTTGGCAATTTGTCAAGCAATCAACAAAGCCAGAAATTGCCCAGGACGGAGGCGTGGCAGAGGAGAAGCGGGTGTGGAGGCTGGGGTGTGACAGAGAATAGCCCCAAGGTGGCAGCGCTTTGCGCTTGAGCCATGCGAATGTTTGTTGCCAAATCATTGAAACAAATAAAAGCAAAGTGCAAAAAAACCAACCGATCAAAGCGCTCACACACAGCATCATGTGTGTGCGGTTGTGTATAGTGTGTGTGTGTCTCTGTGTGTGGTAGCTGGCCCTCAGAATAACTGGAGCACTTGGTGGAGGAGAGCTCTATGTGGAACATGGGTGCGTGTAAAGCGCACCACTCTCTCTCTCTCCCTTTCGCACACACACAACACACCTCATCCCTCTCTTTGGGGGGCCGACAAAACGGTCTGTGAAATCATCAAATAAACCGACCCAGTTGCTGGCCCTGGAGCTGTGCACTTCTGGCACATCTAGCACATCCATTGTTGCATGTTATGCCAACTTATGTAGCCTGCTTTTTTGGGTTACACACACACACACACACACACACACACTTCAACTGTCACTGTCAATGTTGTAATGAAAAATTCACAGAGGACTACGAAAAAATAGGAACAAGAATAGCTGCATAGAGAGAGGGAGAGAAAGAGAGAGAGAGAGAGAGAGAGAGAGAGAGCAAGAACAAAGCAAACAAGGATTTGGTTCTTAAATAAAAACAATTTTGTGCCACGTTCGCAGAACACATATTAATATTTTGCCAAGCCGAGCTCAGCTCAACACTGGCAAATCAATATTTATGCATGTCAGTCGGGAAAGCATTGGGATTGTTGTTTTTGAAGGACAACTAGGAGGGAGCCCGTCCCTTGCCACGCCTTACCTCACCTCGAGTATTTTTCTCACTATTTTTCGCAATTGAAATGCATTTTTATGCGGCTCAAAGCGATGCGAATGTTTGCATGATTTAGAATAATATAAATACAAATTGCAGTTGTCAGCTGACACTACAGAAAAAACTCTCTGCCGATATACCCATTGATTTATAGCATAAATTATTATTATATTGTGTCGAAGGAGAGAGATTTCTTGATTATATATACTATATATATATATTTATTTATATAATATATCTAATATATTTGCTTTTTAATTTGAGTATGAATTCTTTATTCTATCAGAGGAATCTTTAAATCTTTATTCGAAAGCCAAAAATCGGATTGAAAATCACAGTCAGCATATTAAGCTAAGCTTTTCATATAAAATTCCCCTTGCAATGGGTCTTTGCTGCAGCAGCTGCTGGTGCCACGTACGTGCTGTCCTTTAAAATATTGAAATATTGACAAATATAAGCGTAAAAAAACACAGCGATCACGCGAAAGCCGTGTGACGTATACGTGATGTGCGGCAATTAGCTAGCTTGGCGGCAAATCTGGTTAATTACACAGTCACACAGGGCGAATTTGATTGGCCCTGGCTAAAATGCGCTAATTGCCAAGATCAAGAGCACTTGGCCACGGCCTTGGGGGCGTATGCTTAACGCACGCAGCGATTTAATTGATGATTTAATTGAAACTGTCAAATAAAAGCAAAAAGCAATTCCGCAAGCGCATTAGCTTAATGGCGCCCACCGTGAACCTCTGTACGTGGACGTGTGTGCCAGTGGGCGGTCGAGCATGTGGGTGTGTGTGTGCGTGAAGCATGCCACATACACGTTGCACGTACTTCAATATTTCTTCATCTAGAGCGTAATAATTTTAAATAAACTCAAGTCGGCCTGTCAGCGCGCTTGGCCCCAGAGCGCCCGTCAGACGGTGGTAGGGATGGTCATGGCAGGAGGGAGGGAGAAGGGGCAGAGAAGGAAATGGGTTGAGTTTGAGCCAGCACACGGCACGGGTCAAGGCCTACAAGCCGAGCCACATGCTCGCACACACAGCCGATATGCGCGTTGGCAAGCATAATTTAACAGCAACACACTCACACACACACACAGACACACACGCGCAACGCTTGCAAGGAGGTCTGTGGCAACTGCAACGGCAACAGCAACAGAGCCATAAAGCTCACCTGTTACAAATGCAACGACACGTGGGCGTTGCTGCTGCGCCAGCCATGGCACCCATAATAATCAGCACAAAAACTAATGGTCGCACACGCACACGCACACACACACGCTTCACACACACTCACAGGCACACACACACACACGTGTCAGTGCTGGGGCTGAGTCTGCACTTTCGCCTGCATTTCGACCTGGCACTGAAAGCACGTAGATTCCACATAATTCAGAAACGGCGCCACTTTTTTTGGCAATCTCAATGGCTATGCGAATGTGGACACGGATGCGGATGCGGATGTGGAAGGGGATTAAGATTGCGGATATGTTGCTGTTCAACTAAACTATGCAGCAGCGGCTTAAGTTTTGGGCTATGAATAGGAATTACAAATGTGCGGATTGAGATCTGTTATTAATTAGTAGAGAGTTGTGAAACTTGGCAGGCTGCTGCTGCTTACAATACGAAATGAGAAGAAAATTCAATGCAATGCAAATATGATTTACTAATATATAATATAACTATTGTCTAGTTATTATTATTATATTATTATTATTATTTACTGTGGAGAAAGATGTACTGCGAGCTTGTAGATCTATTGCATCTCTTCTGGAATTATGGCTTCCATTTCTAGTCCAGTTATGCTAAACAAATCTATAATCTTGCTAGGACTAGTCGACCCTATCCTATAAAATCTATAGATAAGTTATTTATAGTTAAAGAAGTATAGATAGTTTTAGACAAGATAATCTATGTGTGAATACTCGCCTCTATTCAAACTTCAATATCTGTTGTCAATAAGGTTAAAACTATGAAATCTGGCATTAGCTGCTGTTTACAATATATAATGGAAACTGTATTTAATGAGTTGCAAATTGAATATATATTATAAGCAATTCCCCTTCCAAACTATCAATTCAATGCATGACTGCAGCTCTACTTGGTTTCCTGGCTGTAATTAATTTAAATATTCACATAAATCATAAGAAAACGATGCTCAATTGCAATTCTCAGTAAAGCATGTAAATTTCTTTTAGATTACAGGGTATTACTTTGTTCCTTTCGCGCTCAATTGCATTGCAAATACTATCCTTAATATACGTTATACTTATGTCAATTTATTCGCAGCAGAAAGAGCTTTTGTGGTTTGCGCAAATCATGCAAATCCATTAAAGACAAGCAAGGAGTCAACTTACCTGGCTGACGGCTACTTCAGCTTGGCTTGCTTATCGTATATGCAAATGATTTTCTGATTTACCTAACATGCTACTGCGGTCCCCTCTTACCTGTCTTCCCTTTTTTCCATCTGCTTGCACTTCGCTTTCTTTTCGAGGTCAAACTTTCAGCTGAAGGTGATGAAAATCAACGGGATAATGATGATAATGATGATGATGATGATGCTGTGCACGACCCTTTCGCTAACGAGCTGCTGTGCGGGCAACTTTGACAAGTGGCTGCTGCAGCAGGCCCACTTTCCCTTCTGCCCTTCCCTTTACCAGCCTTGCCTACCTTCTCTTTGATTGCCTAATTCAGAGGCAGACGCTGCTAAGCCGCTCTCAGAGTTAGCACTTTATTTGCGCAATTAATTCGACTGAGTTGCGCGCCTGATTTCATTTGTGTGTGTTCCGCGTCACTTTTGACGTGCCTCTGCTGCCTTAAAGTTAACTGCGGGATGGAGCCGAGAGAAAATCCCGCTGACACAATTTCATTACGAAAGTTGTCAGTGGAAAAGGCAAAAAAAAAAAACGCCGAAAAAGAGCTGAAGAGAATTTGCCTATCATTTGTCTTGAAACTGGAGAGGCGAGTACGGCTGGAATGGGCTCACAACTGGCAACTGGCAACTTGCAACATGCGACGCGCTGCGCAGCACAGAGCAGCAGAGCTGGCAACTGGCAGAAATTGAAACTTTTCAAAAGCAATTGCTTGAATTTCAAGTAAAAACTTTCTGGTTGTTCCTTTTCTTCTTGGCCAACTTTCTTTCTTGCTCATACTGTATTTGGGGTTTGCTGTGCGTGCGTGCGTGCGTGTGTGTGTGTGTATACTAAGTAACTGCGCGTTGAAGCAACTGGAGCAGACCGTCTGCGTTTTAAATGCCAACGAGCACATTGACGCCAAAATGCAAAGCTGAACACCGAAATGGCGACGCAACTGCTGCTATACAGACTCCAGTAGGAGTAGCAGCATCAACTGGATAACGTATTGCATGCAGCAAGAATGCCCGAAAATTTAAATTATGTTGCATGCAACAAAGCTCTGCCAGTGACATATGCCTTGCAGTTTGTCTTCCCCGGCACCGACAAATGGATTCTCGTTCGTGTATTCAACTTGAAGACTTTCTTACATTTTCTTGCTGGCAAGTTTTCGCAATGCTTTTAATCCGCCAAGGCGTATTAGGAGTGGGGAAAGTCTTACTGAAAATTGAGTTTGTCACGTGTTGCAAAGTTCCTCCTGAGTGGAACTTAACTGAGTACAGTCCCCATCTAGTTGATAAAGTACCTGCGATAGGGTTCATTATATTTGCCTCAAAAGAAACAGTTTGATTTCATTTGATTACCTCATGTTTTTTTCATTTCTCATGTCCTTAGTAATTCCCAACAAATTTCTCTTTTCACTGCCCGGGCTCAACTCGCATCCTTTGCTAAATAACTGTAACTCACGGCCGTCTTGCTCGTCCAAAGCCCCTTTGGCTTAGCAGTCCTTTTATGCGCCTTTTCGGCAACGCGTCCATATCAAATGGGGAACGCGCGAGCTTTACACATAAAGCTGGATTATGGTTTTAAGTGTAATTACAATTTACATGGCTTCCTTTTTCTTCCCTGCCCCTTTCGAGCTCTGCATAAGCTGGCAGACACCCCAAATCGAGCTCCCCGTTGTATTTAAAATTTGATCACCAAAATGATAAGCGAGCAGGTCTTCACCTCCCTCTCCCTCTCCGTCTCCACCCACCACCACCGCTCCCAAAGATAAATGAATAAAAAACTGACGGTTTTACGCTCGTAATTAGAAACTTTTTAGTTGGCAGCGCACAAAAGTTAGACATGACTTTTGAGGCATTAGCGAAAGGCAACGGCGGCCATTTTCGCGCCCCGATGTGGTAATTAATTTTGCCCACACAAAAGTTCATGGCGAGGCGGCAGTGGGGCAGACAATGGAGATGGACAGCCAGACAAGTTCAGTTTTCAAGGTTCCCTTGGCACAGTTCAGAAAGCACAAATTGACTTCCCACCTGCTTTTCCACTTGGTGTTACTTGATCGGAATGAATGCTGTTGTTGGACTCCTCTTATTGCTGTCTTGAGTTGTATCTCAATTACCTGGGCACATTTACAAGCACATACATACATGTCGGAATTGAACCTCTTCTGCTTTGATGAGTTCCTTGTGTTCATAAAGACGGATGGCTGAGCAAGACAGAGCAAGATGGAAGTGCGGAAGAAAAACAGTTGGAGAGAGGAAGAGACGAATGAGAAAGTTATTGAAAGCATAGCAAAAAAGAGAACGAAATTCACACACCTGTTAGTTATTTTATTATTATTATAGTCAGTAGGAATTCTTCAGTATCATCTCAATTTAACCTAATGTTTGGCTTAAGAAATAATATGGATAAAGTGCCTGAAATAATATATATACAAAGTACAAATGAAGGATTATGCTATCTTACGAGTAAGGAGGTCATGAAAATTCACACACCTGACCTGAGAAACAGTTCTTAAATATGAAACCTCTATATTAAGTGTATTTTGTGTTGCATACTTTGCAGAGAGTGCCTTGAAAATCAATGCTCCCTTTAAATAACTTGTTAAACAACTTCGTTTTTGATTATTTGTTCACAAGCAAATTCAGAAATCATCATCAAGACGGTGCTAGTTATTAGGCTAAATTAAAATGAACTTTCTGACATTAAAATAACGCTTTCTATACGGTTTTTATCGATTTACGTGGGCAGATGTAGGAGTAGCTTAAATCTAAATAAACCTTTATCTACGCACAATTACAAGAATATGTTTCCTGGTTCCTTTAGTCTCTGAGATTTAGGATATCATATGGACAGACAGGCAGACGGATATTACTATGTATATTGAAGTATCCCTTGATGCTGATTAAAAAGGCTTCCTTCTGTCAGTTACATACATTTTCAAATGCCACAATATTATAATAACATTCTACTCTATGAGCTGTGGGCAAAAATGTGTTGGATTGAAACTGAATATCAAGTAATTTCGTTTTAAAGAGTGCCTTTGTTTAGCTATCATTGATCAGCGCTGCTGTTATATGAATTTAGCACTTCCATAAGCATAAATCATCATATGCAATCTATGTTTTGCTCTGACATGGTAATTATAAGTCGAATTTGTCTTAAAATGTTGCCATCTTAATGTGCGCACATTTATCTCGCAAATTTAATAAATTGTCTGGTAGGGCAAATTTAATTAATTTATTTGAATGTTGTGGCAACCCTTTCGCCTTGTTGGGTTATTCGATTTAAGCCAGCCTTTTATTATTATTTATTCCGTGCGACTTTTATAATTTCACGCCGCGAATACGCATGATTTCGATGTTCTGCTGCGGTTTATGCGCTTCGCTTTGGTATTAAATTTGAAATTTATAGGCAACGCAAAGCGGGCTACAGTTAATGGCTTGAGCACAGCCACGCCAAGGAACACACACCCACACACACACATACACACACATAGAGTCATGCATGTTGGGGGATTTACTTAATTACCGTTGATAATTTACACTTTCGCTTTAACTTTGGCGCCGCCGGCTGCACATTTGTGTGTGCTCTACATAAATTAAAGTTTAAAGCGCAGTAAATTTAGCTGCCTGGCCTTGTCTCAGGCCCACCCTAGCGCCCCTTCTCCCCACTAAGCTAGGTACACTCCAATTTTGCCCCGCCCCCCTTAGCCAGTTGCCATAGGACGCCAGCGCCGAATGTAACTAAAAAGCAAATTCAGTTGCCGCCTGGGGGGTGGTTCAAATAGTCTCTCTCTCTCTCTCTCTGTGTGTGTGACTGTGTGTGTGTGCGTGTGTGTGTGTGTGTGCGTACAAGGCCTTGCGTAACAATTTGGATTACAGTTGAAGTAGTTGACAGTTGGAGGAGGAGGAAGAGACTGAGAGGCAGCTGAGGACAGAAGAGCGTAGAGCGCGTAGCGTGTGACAAGCTAATTTATGAAAATTGCTCTCGAAATTATTGGCAAAGCCGAGTTCGGCAACGCCCTGGAAGGGGCTACGCTTTGGTCGGATTTCTGACCGACTGACACACTGCCAGAGCGATGGACTGGCATAGTGCCATACTAACTGACAGACTGACGGAGTGACGCAACATTGAAGCGGATGCTGCTGCGATAATGAGCCAAGAACGTATTGAAACTGCTCGGCGCCCCAAAGTATGCAAATGTTTGAGTAGCCCGGCGAAAGTGGAGAGTAGAAAGCGACTGGAGGAAAATAGAAAGTGCCCAACAAGTGTAATTTATAGCTGACTGCTTGAATTTCAAAGCGCTGCTGAAAGATCTGTGGGAAAACAAGGAAAACCGCAAATTATAAACACAGACACATTCACATCTATGTGTGTGTATGGGTGTGGTGCAAATAAAGCATGACAGATAAATTTTTGGCGGCTGCCAGCTAAGCAAAAATGAAAAAAAGAGAAAACAGCTCGACTGGTTTCTTATTTGCCGCCTTTAATCTTTGGGGGAGGCCAGAAATTTACGCGATTTGAGTTGCGCTCACAAAAGACTTGAGCGCAACTCAAGGACAACAAATGATAACGGTTAACATAGCGCCAGCAGCAAGCAGCAGGCAGCAGCCAGCAATGCCTAATGATACTGTCAACAAAAGATAAAAAGGGTGTGGCAACAAGGGCGCAGGGGAGTCGAAAAAATAACTTGCCAAAGCGAAAAGACAACGAGATGGCAACGAGACAGCGCCGAGAAGAATATGATGATGACAGCAAAGACTGCGACTGCCGAACTACCCTACCCCACTGCCACACTGTCGCCCTCTCCGTGCCCCCGTGCCACCGTGCCACCGTGCCACAATGCGGCGTTGTCACTGCGACTGCGACAACAAATTTTGCCATTAGATACTGTAAGCGAGCATGTATTGTAAAAGTATCAGCTTGCCTGCGGGCCTGGGTAGAGGTCGCTAAGTGAGGCAGCAGTGCAAGGAGGGGAACGAGGTGCTGGGGGGGGGGCGCGGGATAGTGTAAGGAAGACAACAATGAACAGAGGGAAAAGCAGACACCGCACAGCACAAACACGCAAACAGCCCACAGCGAAGGCAGTATTCCCGTTCAGTATTCGCACAATCCCCCGTTCATTTGCTTCCCACTGTTTTGCATTTATTCACTTGACTTTGCTTCAACAATGAGGTAGCTCTATGTGTGTGCTTATGTGGGTGTGTGCTTGCATATCTGTGTGTGTTCGTGAGTATTTTTGTATATTTCCATACACGCGCATGCCGCATAGATTGAATATTTCCTGCTTTAGTCGCAGATTTGCCCGCATGTTGCGAAAAAAAAATGCGAATGAACTTAGTGGGGATTGCAACACTAAGATACCCTAGGAAATGCTGTATATTTCATTAATATTTAACATGCAGTTGTAGTGTAGACTAAACAGTTAATTCGAATTTCAATTTTCTTAACATTTTTGTAATCTAGTTTAAGATATTCCGAGTTGGCCTTAAGTTAATTGATCTGAGGCAAAGTTGGAATTTTACTTGTAACTGGAATACTTGCAAGTATTTCTTTAATAGATGTGCTAGTAATCTAAAGCAAACTATAAATATGGTATATAAATAATATTATAACAGGCTACTATATCAAAGACTGTAAATGCCAGAGCAGTTCCTCTTGTATCTTCAGAGATCCTTAAGATTTGTATGACGCTAAATGAAAAGAAGGTCGATGGAACTGCTAAATAGAAACAGAATATATGCTAACTTTATATATCTGAGTTGTTTCAAGTGACAATTTCAAACATTTTCTGGCAACTCAGCACTCTTTGCCCCCATTAATAAGGCATTTTCAAGTACTGGGTATCACAGACGTCATGTTGAGATGTTTCTTCTGGCCACATTCCCTTCATAAGTTCGTGCTATGCTATCCACCCTGTGCGTAGATGGCATCGTTGGAGTGTGTGGTTTCTCTCTCTGTGTGTGTGTGTGTTTGGGTGGGCAAGAGTGAGTGCATGGCGTGAGAGTGGGCGTGGCAGTGTTACGCAAATAGAATTGCAAACAAGTAAATCTTAAATAAAATTAATTTTCAATGCAGCAGCTTCGTGTTTATATTATATTATATGTAAGTATATAATTTGTCGAGAGGAGTTGACTTTGTGTGTGGTCTGTGTGTAGCAAGCAGTATGTGTGTGTGTGTGCGTGTGTTGCAGTTTAAAACTCAAAAGTGGAAAAGTTTGTTGCTTAACTTAGTTAAGTCCAAACTTGGCATTATTATTATACCCAACGCTGTTTTCTGTGACAAAGTAGGTAAAAAGGGAAAAGTTTTAATGCCCCACGGGGTGGAAACACAAATATATATTGTATATATATAAGGCAGTAAGTAAGTTTACTTGTATATATTTAGCGATTTGTTAGATTTGACTAATAAATTGATTTATTGATCGGCATTCAGTGCTGTGCCCATTGAAACGGATAAATTACTCTTAGCGTTTCTGACAGGCATTCATTAGGAATTTTGTGACTTAATTATCATAATTCATTGTGAATGCTTTTGTCAAATCAATAAATTTATGACAGCACTGACCACCCCACCGCACCCTACTTAGTTAATAACTGTTAATAACCTTCAAACGGTCTTGGCTCATTTGGCAAACAGGCAAATGGAAATGGAGTCCCAAACGAAAATACAAATTGAATAACTTTGAGAATTGGATTTTGATAGAAAAGACCTTAGTTACTGCTAATTATAGCCTGACTACTGTGTGCATTTTAAGTGACAATAACAATAAACATAAGCAACAAAGAATGATGCCACACGCAACAATGGAATCACCTGCCAGTTGCCAATTGTTACCTTCCTGCCTGCCCGCTTGCTTGCCTGCCTGCTGTGTCTTTCTGGTGTAACCAACTCACTCAGAACTCAAACAGAGAGCAAGAGTTTCGAATATTTGCTGAGTGGAAAATGTGTTTCCTTTGCTGGCCGGGAATCAAAGTGCACTCCGACCGCACTTTCTGATGAGTTTTGTCAGAGAGAAAGATGCGAGCTGCAGTTGACTTGGCACTGACCACGACTCCAGTGAGTGCATGTTGTTGTATATACTCCGCGATACCCCGGCACGTCTCTTCATGGACATGCAAAGAAGTCGTGTGCACGGCAAATTGATTACGCCGCAACGGAAACTTGCGCAATTAACTTGTCTGCAAAAGGTTTACCTTGCCTTGCCCTGCCTTGCTGCAAATCAAGCGAAATGTTGCCAAGTCACGAATGCAACTGAGGCCAGGTACAGCGCTGGCTCAACTCAATCATTTCATTAGTGTAGCAGGAAGGGAAGGAGGAGGGGGTCGAGCAGATTCCAAACATTAATGGCCGGAAGTCATGCAAAGTGCAGCGGCGCCAGTTTCTGTTTACTGCAAAATTAAGTCAATTTGCTTAGATAATAAGTGAAAGGCAAACACAAATACACACACACACACACACAGAGGAGAGGCAAACAAGCAACCGCACACAGTCAGATAGTGTGCATAGAGAGTAACGTGACGCGCTGTAGTTGTTGCATGTGGCAGCCAAAGAAACTTTTGCTACTAAATTCACAGTCGACTAAGTTCCATTACGTATACGCAACGTGCGCTGCCTGTTGCCCACATCGAGCAGGTGCATTTGTTAGAATTGAACTGCCAATCAAGCTTTTGCGAAATATTCACCAAAAATTTCCATTTTCATTTCAAATTCAAGTGAAATGAATAAAAAACACACGTTGCATGTTGCATGTTGCCAGGCAATAAACGAGACTGCACTCGATTCAAGCAAATAAATGCATTTCCCTTTCTACAATATATATATGCCATATATACTATATTTACAAATTTGTGGTTAAAGGCTGCCATCTCGATTTCAAGCTGAGCATTTGTGGCCTGCTGAGAGCTAAACTGCTTCAACAGAATCAACAACAATCAACACCTTAAACGAATTCCAAATGTGGCTGCAAATGTAGTTTATATCGATGCAGGTAAACCAACAGTTTTTACTGTTTTAATTGCAAGTCAGACGTGTATTGACTACCCCCGTATCCATCCAAAAAAAAGGAAGGGAAGGCAGGCAGAAATACCACAGTAAATTGACAAAATACTCAAATGGAAACCGCATTTCGATTTGGATTCTGATTCGCAATTGGAATTTCAGGAATTCGCATGGTTTCATGCTTCAGCGCGAATCAACTAAACACATTTTAAATTCAAAACGCCGGACGAAAGGACATCCGGGTCGTGGCAAAGCCATTTGCCATTTGGGCTTAGTGTTTTGGGGAAATGTCGACGGCATCAAACGGATAAGGGAGAACTGGGTGCCCTCTGCCATCCTCTCTATCAGTCTGTGACAGTTCACATTCGCCGTATAAAAATGTGTTAAGCAGCAGCAACAAAAACATAAAAGCCGGCACGAGATTTTTGGCCAATCTCAATGGCCAATGTCACATTTCAAATGCGAACATGGGAGGAGGGGAAGGGAAGGAAAGCGAAAGGTGATTGGGTATGGGAATCGATCAGTGGCGTTCGTTTAGCTCGTCCTTTCGGCCGCAAATAAATTGGAACTTAAATAGGTGATGTCAAGGGCATTAAATGTAATATGCGCTCAAGTCGAAGCTAAGGTAGAAATGGCAACTAAAGCAGCCTACATTAGCAAACGCTGAATACCCTACAAGGCAGAACTGACAGAATATAATTTAAATTGAAGATTATTGGCTGTTCAATATGAACAGAAAATATCACCTAAATGAAGTTCATTTAAATACCTAAATTGGCAATCTAGTATTTAAGTAATCTAGTCACAGTAAATGTGACTCTGTCCAAACATAGATGGCACATTGATATTCCCCAATACCCTGCAGGCTATACAGACAGTAGCCACAAATAAAATCGTATACCCTGCAGAAAAAGTCACTTTACAGTTAAGAGAGAAAGAAAACTGATTGAGCCGGCTTTATTTAGCCTTTTCTAGACTCTTGTACATATATGCTAAAAAGGGCTATGCTAACGAAGTCCAAATACCCTGTGGACCTTTGAGCCAAATCCGAACTCATTGAGATGGTATCACTTGAAATAAGGACTTCTTAATTGTATGCATTTACCCAGCCCCCAAGGCAGGGCTGTACGCTCGGTTAGGGTATACCAAAAGCTTGTTTTGTTGTGCGTAGGCGAAAGTGTTTGGCTTTGATTACGTTCAGCAGGGTTCCAAGCACGAAGTAGAAGAGGAAGACGAAGAAGAAGTGCCACCCAAATTTACCACATCCGGCAGGGCAGTTTATATCGTCCACACTTCCTCCCGCCCTCCCCTCATTTTCATTTTCAGGCTGACGACTGCGACGCGACGTCGCCTGCTTTGTATAAAATGTCAAGTGTGTCTGGAGCTGGCCGAATAAAGTGGACTGCCAAAAAGTTCCTTTTCCAATTGTGGTCCTTGTTGCTGTTGCAGTTGCTGTTGTTGCTGTTGTTCTTGCTCTGCTTGTTTCTCTCTTATTTCTATTTTATTTTATTTTATTTCTTTTTCTTTTGCCTGCTTTATTTCGCTTTTAATAATATTTTCACTTTGATGCTTGGCCACTTTGGTCAGCGTGCGGGTCCTCACTTTGTGTGTTTATGTGCCGCGTTACGGAAGTTGACAATTTAATTTTATGAACTGAAGGACTGCGTGGCTGCCAGTACTACAGTCTCTAGTCTGCTCGCCCTGCCCTTCCTGAGATACTAAACATTTATTGAAGTCGTTTGCCATCGTCGTTGCCCTTTTGGCCTTAGGTCGACTATTCAAAGTGCTTAGTCAAGCATGGCAGGGCGTACTCACATTCGCATTCGTAGTCATAGTCACATTCATTTGCGTATCCGTGCCTGTATTCACATTCGCATTCGCATTCGCATTCGTGGACGTATTCTAATTTGCACGTGCTTGCAATTTGCCCAAACGCATTGCAAAGCCTCTAATGTGTGTAAGTGTGCGTGTATCTGTGTGTAAGCTATAGAAGGTATAAATCTTCATTAGGCGCACACAGACAGACAGACAGACAGACAGAGAGTCCCCTTTACTTGCCACATGACGCACTTAACTTATGCTCTTTTATATTTTCCTCTTTTGCTGACTTTTCCGTTTGATTTCACAGACCCACACTCGCACACACACACACTTTACACAGACACAGCTCAACGGCTTTGCAGATATAAAAACTCGCTGTAGCATATTTGTACCTTATTTATTTTGTTCGCATAATTTATTAACGTTGCGCAGTATTCGCTTTTTCTTTTTCTCCTCCTCCTCCTTCTTTTTTATATTTTCTTTTCTTTAGGTATTTTTTGGCCTCGTCTGCCTTGGCTTTTACTACATGCCAGACTTTACAGCTATGGGGTATACTCGCATTGAACTTGCCAGCCAACTTAATACTTAATTTACTTAGCTGATTTTGTGCCATATAAGGCGAAAATTCTAGCCATAACCTGCAACAATTTCAAGTTGCCAAACGGGCGACAGTTAAAGCATTACGCCTTTTATTGTTGCGATAAAAACTTAGCTGACATTTTACAACACTTTTCGAACGAGAGCAGAATGAGTTATATAAAGCAGCTGAGATAAAAATGCCGAACTTCAAGCTTAAATGAAGCTCATACAAGCTTAAATCCAAGCATTAATGAGCTTCAGAAAGCTTTAATTTTAACTCATTGGCTGATTAACTAAATCTCTCTTCAAACCTTTCACCTTCTACCTTTTAACTAAAAAAACAGTAATATAAAGAAGCTGAGAAATACACGTCGCTATGAATATCATACAAGCAAAACTTTAATGCGCTTTGTGAAAGCTTAAAGCTGTAGTCTTTTGCTGAAGTAAAGCTTTAATGTGCCTAGCTTATTTTCACTGATTAGCTGCTTGGGTATGTCTTTCTTTTGCCTCCGGCTCAGAGGATATCACTCAGTTGAGCTGCCAATTTTCATTTGCTCTCTAGACATATACATATATATCGTGTGCTTATGCGTGGGATTCTGTGGAAAAATGATGTCGAAAGCGCTAACAATGCAGCCCCATCAACGAGCCCACAAAGCCGTCCGCAGTCATTGCAAAAAAATCAAGTGTTGATGCCTCATTTGATGAAGTGGCATAAAAATCAGATTTTCATACTCGTGAGAGACAAAAATAGAATCCACATGATGGATGGTTGCCCCAGCAGCTAAGAAAGAAAGATGTTTCCCTTTCCTTATATTTGCCTGCTTAATATATATATCGATATGACGCAGCTAAACAAAAGTATGCGAGCTTGGGTTGGACTAAACTAATTAAATTCCTCGATGCCTTGGAAGTGCTGCCTAATTGGCCAAAAGTGAAAAGTTGTTCAACTTCCCACACTCTCTGTCTGACTCTCTCTTTGTCTGTGTAAACATTTGCCAAGAATTCAAACTATGCAGAAAGAGAATTTGAACATCTTTGGAGACTGAGTAAAAATACAATTTTGCGTATTTGGCATTTGGCATATTGCAAGTTGAGCACTTAGACACGTATTGAAATAAAATAAATAAAATTAAAAGAATCGCATGGAGGTTTCGCTTTTGCTTTTGCCTCTGCTTCTGCCTGCCTTCCTCTTCTTTTTCCTCTTATTCTGCTTCTCTGCCTGCTTTGCTATTCGCCAGATAGAAAGCCAATTTTATGACTCAACTTAAATAGGCACTTTACTTTAGTCTTAATGCCTTTTTATGAGCGCCTCCATGCGCTGCTAGTGGCCCTTTGTGAAGTGCGCACCAGGCAGCCGCCAGCTGTTAGTTGGAGCAGGAAGTGGGAGGGGGGAAGCAAGCGGAAGGATGTGGGGTGTGCAGAGATGGGCATTAATGATTGTTAAGAACGTAGCTCGGTGACGCTTTATTGGAAAATAAATGGCAAATAGTCGCTAGTTGCACACTTATCTGATTTTACACTTGCGCCTTAAGCTGGAGCTATGGCTGAGGGAGGAATAGGGAAGGTAAACAGGGAAAGAGTGGAATGGGGGAGGGGGAGGAGGGAGGTGGATATGGCAGGCAGTAGCATTGTTCAACTTGACTGTTGGCTGTTAATGTTAACGTTCAGTAAAAATTATGACAGTCGCAAAGTTAAACGCTCTGGCGGCCATTTTGTGTACGTGTGGGCGTGCCTCAATTAAATGCCATTCCCTCGTTGTTGTTGCTCTTGCTGTTGCTGTTGTTGTTACTGTTGCTCTCTGGGTTCATGGCCAGGGGCCAGTTGACGCATTTACACAAAATTACCGCCAAGTGTCAAATGCAAACATTTAGCTTGAACAATATTTGCAATAAAAACAACTTCGCGAGTTTCCCGAACTTCTTTATAGAACTTTGGCGTAATGAAGACCAGCTGAAAACTGGAAACAGAATTGAGGAAACTGAGAAAACAGAGAAAACTCTAAAGCTCAAAAAACTTGGCAACGGCAGCCGTCGCGTGTTTCCGGCCCCAAAATAGAATGTTCATTTTGTGCCGAAGTGAATTCTTATACCCTTGTCTGCGAGAGTATACCCTCTAGGGTATATTAACTTTGCGCATAAGTTTGCCACGCACGTAAGAACACTTCAACGAGCCTATAAAGTGTATATATTCTACATCAGCATCATGAGAGACTCGGTCTATCCATGTCTGTCTGTCTATTCGCCTGTCTGTCTGACTGTTTTTCTGTCTGTCTGTCTGTCCATCTGTTGCAAAGCAAACTGTTCTCTCAGTTTTGGAACTATCTTGATGAAACTTGGCACATATGCTTCTAAAAGCTGCACGCTTTTAATAAGTGAAAACGAGCCGAATCGGACCGATATATCGTATATCTGTCATACAAACTATCGGCCTAATTTTGTTATTTATCAAGATATTGCAACCAAATTAACTACATTGAACTTTTTCTTTTTACATAATATGCACATAAAATTTCATCAAAATTGGATCACTATAACATATAGCTGCCATGAGAATTATCGGAAAATTAAAGCACTTTCGATTTTAGAAATAACTCAACTTATCAGTGTCAATGAAAGTTGTAAATATTATTATTAATGCACAATACTACACCATAATACAGAATACCATATATCATTGCTAGGGTATATATCCTGCGACATGTTGATGATAACCTTTCTTTCTGTTCAAATTTGTTGCAACATTCTCTCAGTCAGGGGCAGCGAGTGCTGGCAACATATTCAGCGCGCAACTAATTGATAAATTTAAAACATTTAATTAAAACTTTTCAATTTGCACAGGCCAACTAAGCTCAAACTTGACAAATTCGAATGCTGCGAGAAATTTGTGTCATTTGTTTTGCAGCAGCATCAGCCGAAGCGTGTTTTAAATTACAGCAAAACCGCAAATTTAGTTAGCAGATAAATTATGTACCAAGGGGGATGGGGGGAAGGGCCTGGCATAAAGGGTGGTGGGGGAGCGGAAATGTACATGACACACATTCACAACACTGCTACTGCCGAGGACGTTCTAATTATTCCGCAAATTGTGCAACACATAAAGAATATATACGAGCTTATGCTGAATTTCATTAGAGCACAGGTCGAAAATATATATATGTCTATATATATATATCTATATATGTACATGCTATGTATATATTACAATGCGAACGAAATTCCGATTCAGCCAGGGTATTTAATTTTCGGTAATTTATACGCATCTTGTGATAATTTCGCAGTATTTTAATTAGTTTTTTTGCTCAAATCAAATAACATTAATGCGGGGCCTAGAATATAATCATATATGCAAACACACACACACACATATATTTCGTTATATTTGTATATATATAGGTTTTATGCAATAATAATAACAATTATAATGCATTTCAATTTTGTGACAATTCATTAGCTTTGGGGGCATAAATCAAATTATATTAAGCTAATGTTACTGTGTAATAATTCAAATGGAATTTCCATTGAATTTACATTACTCATTTACGATGCGATTACAGTTAGTTTAAATGCCAACTAGGTGCAGAATAAACAAATTAATTAAGTAAATTGCATAGACGCACATTGCGCATACGCCACATGGGCGCGTGTACAACTCTTGATAAGAAGAATGATTAAAATGTGTGAGAGTGAGAAAGAGACAGAGATTGCTGCTGCTGCTGGCACTGATAATGCACACACACAGACACACATGTCATGCAGCAAATGGAAATTTTTGTTGTCTTGGTGCAAAATGTTTGTGGGGTAATGCTCTGCAGCTCGCTGACAATGCGCAGAGCTTGTAAATCCACTACGAGCATCATAACGAACCGCAGCAGCAGCAGCAGCCACTCGCTGTGAAAAATTCAATTACAAAGTCGCCAAACTGCAGTCGAAGAATGCAAATTTTCATTTTTTGCCAACCCTTTGCGTTTGGGGCAAATGCAAATGCCGCAACAACAGACAGAAAGACAGACAGACAGACAAACAACAGCAGCCAGTATGGGTGATGCTGTGCGGTTCAAGGTTCAGTACGGTGCAGTGTGGTTGTGATGTGCCGAGCTGCCAACTAGTAACTGGGCACGAGAGAGCGTGAGAATAGTTCAAACTATGCGCTGAATTCCGTTGGCAGTCACGTGCGAACGTGACAAAACTGCCACGATGATGCATCCTGCCCCAATTGCAGGGCCAGCACAGCAGTCAGGATAAGCAGCAGCAGAAAGCGGGAGGAGGAGGCATGGTGGGGCTGCCCCACGCAGGCTGGTTATTTGCTTGGTGTATTGCAGCTTCTTGTCGGGTTATGGCAAAGGTCGCACAAGCCACAAATGCAATATATCTGAGAAAGTGTGTGTGCGTGTGTGTGTGTGTGTGTATTTGCAGTCATAAAGTTAGATGGCATCTGAATGCCATACAGTACAGCGCATTTCTTATTCCGTTCTGGATTTCGCCTGCAAATAGATTGTCAATTGATGCACTACTGACTGAATTGTGTCAACATCAGCAGCATGCTCCCTTCCCCTACTCCCCCTCTCTCCCTCCGGCCCTCTTGCTAGTTGTCCACACTTTCGTTGCATTGCAATTTTCAGCAGGTATAATATTATTGACAGCTTGACAATGGTATTTTAAAGGCACTTTGCTTTACACCCTAATAAATTCTACATGAATTGCCAGCTCTGGTTCCAAGCTAATTAAGCTGCTCTGCATAAATGGAAATGAGTGTCTGATTTAGATGGAATTTGAGCCGTTTTCGCATTGACAGGCATTCTCAATTAGTGATTCGAAAAGCAGCTTAAATCAATTAGTGAGCAATAGAACACAGAGAAGACTCAACTCTGATCAATTGTTCAGCATATTTATTAAATCGAAATCAACGCAAATTTCTTTGTAAATTCACCAAACTGACAGCATTTTCTGGGCACTAATTAATTGCATTATTCCCAAAGCCGAGTGTCCGTTGTCAATTAATGCAAATCTGCAAATTTATTAATATATTTCCCATTGTCTCTGTCGAGTTGTAACGCATCAATCGGAAATGGAAAACCATTAAATATTGTGGCTACAAAACTAGAAATCAGAACGCGTGACCAATTAACGTATACGCTGCAATTGTTGGCAAGCATTTGGCTAAATTGTTCCCCTCTCTCTCCCGTGATTGATAAATGCCAACCAAGGGCTAATATGCCAACCAATGCCCTGTGCGCTCAATGCAATTATGTTTAATTGTAAAATATTATTTGGTTTACGCAAATTACGCACTGCAAATGAGATTCACCGATGCCGAAACGTGTTATGCGGTTGCTTTAATGGTTAATGCCTCCCTGAGCATCCCTTTGGGCTCCCAGCCTGCCTGCCCGTCCTGCTTTATGCCGCATTCTCGCAAATAAACTAAAAGCAAACCGCAGACTTATAAAGTGTGCACTCTGCCGTGTATTTATTAAATGAACATATTTTCGACTTCTGCAAACAGCAAACGGTAAACGAAATGTGGCAAAAGCAAAAGTACTCACTTGTTTAATATACACACCCTAACTAAGGGCACATCTGCTTAATGATTGAGAAAAAAACAGAAATATGCAACACAAATTTAATGCTAAACTTGTTCAGGATGAGTATGATAGACATATAAATACCAAAATGTGCATAATAATTATCATCTCGTGTGGTATATTAGTGATTATGGAATTAATATTTTCCTTAAACTCTGTTCAAGTTATTCTATGTTAGAATATCGAGATAAGGAATGGAACACACGTTTAGTTATATATCCACTTCATTGCAGCTTCCTCTAGGGCATACAGGCTTCGCTGTGCCAAGGCTTCCTCACTTGCTATTATTACTATGCTCTCATGTTCAGGCTGTTTTTCATTTGCTTGCTGGCAACACGTGTGCCAACGATTGCCAAAAAATACGTGTAATAAACAAATAAATATTTACATATCATTTCGGCTTCTGTTTCTGTTTAAGACAACAAATTTTATGAAAATTATGCACAGATTTCTGGGGCAAAGAGAAACACGCAGTGGGAGGGAGGGGAGCGCATCATAATAATAACGTTATATAGGCGCCTTGATTAGCTGTGTCATTTTATGCAAATAAGTGGGAAGAGAGGAGGCTGAGAATGGAATGGAGAGAAGAGTTAGGAAGGTAGGCAGGCAGGGAGGCAGCTCGGTTGGCCAGAGGTTAAGCCCGCCCGCTGCTAATGAAAATCCCAATGAAAGATATTACGTATACGCAACGCTTATGCGCATTCAAATTAATTGACTTCACGCTGTTATTGTTTATGGCACAAAGACAGACACCGCATATATTAACACATTTTAAAATGTGCTTCTCTTCCACTCAACAGGCTACATGGCATCGGTGGCAGCCACAGGGGCAACAACAATGGCGCCAGGACAACAGAAGCATTACCAGCAGCAGCACAGCGCCTCGCCAGGCAGCCCGAGTGAGGAATTACAGAGGAATATAAATCAAAATTTAATTATGTCGCCAGCGCTCGGCTCGAGCTTTGCCGCCGCCTCGGCGGCCGCACTGACAGCATCCGAGCAACATTCTCCATCATCCTTCTCGTCTTCGTCCTCTTCCTCTTCTTCCTCCTCATCCTCTGGCAGCAGCATAACAAGCTTCGACTCGAACAACTTGATCGATGACAAGAGATTGCCGCAACAGCCACACTTGCAACAACAGCAGCGACATCAGCTCGAACCAGTGCAGCACCAGCAGCAACAGCAGCAGCACTCACGCATTCAGGCCAAAGACACAGCCGGGCCATATCCGATTCCCATGCATCGGCCTGAGCACGTGGATAATCATCTGGAGGCGACGCACAGCATCGATGGGGCGGACAATGTGTTTGGCACGCCAATGTACTTCGGCACCGAGAACTCGACGGTGGTGACGACACAGATTGGCGCCACAGCGCACGTACCCTGCACCGTGCACCACATTGGCGAGGGTGTGGTAAGTAAACACGTAGATTCACCCCTTACCCCTACCCCCTCTGCACCACAAATGACTCACTCGTGCAGCCAGTCCCTCCACTTGTCCACCTGCCTCTGCTTCCGCCCGTTTGCCGTGGCATTGTTTTAATATTTTATTTAAAATCAATTCATCAGCTGCTTTGTTTGAGTTGTGGCCAAGCGGCAGAGACGCCGACATTGAGTCGCGTTTCCAGTTTTCAGCTTTCCGTTTCCTGGCGCATAAATTAATAAAGTGTCATTCACTTTGGCAAATAGTCGATCGCATTCATCCCCTCTCTCTCATCTTCTCTCTCTCTCGCTTTGCGTTTTAATTGAAAACGAAAATCAATAAAAGTTTTCCATTTTCTGCAGTTACTCGTACACTAAGAGAGAACGAGAGTTGATTGAAGTCTTGTTGTTAAGTTTCTCTTTATACTTCTCTTTCTGCATTTTCTTCATTTTAAAAGTCTTTGTGATATATTTATATTTAATTACCTTGCCTTTTAATGTGCCACTTGCCACTTAATGTGGCGAACGGCACCTGCCTGATACGTGCCTCTCTCTGTCTCTGTCTCTGACTGTTTCACCTGCCGCCAGCCAAACAATTTGAGAGAATTAATTAAATTTTTTGCTCATTGAGTGCACTTGGAGAGACTCTTCCCTCTCCTATCTCTCCCTGTCTCTCTCTCTTTCTCTTTCTGTCCTGAAGAAGTCAGAGGCAATAAGCCAAAGTTAATATTATGCCACACACATATTTGGGCATTTTCCAGCAACAACAGCAATAATACCAGTAGTCGTAATAACAGCTTGGAGACATGATGGCAAAAGGGTTCTGGGAATCCTTCATCCATTTGGCAGCTGCAAAACAAATTACACCTTAAGGTAATGCACATCGACGACAAATAATCAAGCTGAAGGGTTTAGAGAGGTACGTGAAGGAGGTGTGGAGGGGGGGGCACTGACATAGCCTAGCCCCAAGTGTTATTAATTTTCCGCTTGTCTAGAGTTATTACTCATACGCACCGCTTGCCCCACGCACGTCTTGCACACACGAGATATTTGTTTAAGCCCAGACACAGTTAAGGGAATTCTTGAGCCTCCAGCTTGACATGCTGGACACGACTGTGACCGTCTGGCTCTCCCTCTCCCTCGCCCTCTCTCTCCTCCCTTGGCGGGTATCTTAGTGATTTGGGTGTGTGTGCGTGTCAGGTTTAAATTGACGATTTCATAATTGCGCCTTCAAGTGTGCAGAAGTTAATAAGCACTTAAGCACCTGTAGTGGGATAGGCATGACCAGGCGAGGTGTACGTATGTCTGTGTGTGTGTGTTAATGTGCTGTGTCTGTAGTTAGTTACACAGTTTGCACTTCACTTCACTGCTCGTGCTCAAGTGGCGCCGCGGCGAAGTTGCTTAATAACCCGGCAGTTAGCTGAGCATTCCCTTAATGACCCCATGGATTGGAGAAATGCATAACGGACATGCTCACGCATGCACACGCATGCACACGCATGCACACGCATACACACGCATGCACACGCACGCTCAACTTGCACAATTGCAGCTGCTGATGATATTACTCCAGGGTCCATTTACGTGCGGGAGAGGGCAAAAGGGGCAACAGTTGCAGTGGCTCGTATTAGTTTGTCGACTGTCTTCATTAGCGAAAATATGTATTGCATACTTTGAGGCGCCGTCATGACGGCGTAATTGCCAAACATTCAATGAGCGCAAATTAGAAGCGCACTAAGCACATTGCAGAGGCCACACAGCAGCTCAAACACACACGCACACACACACACATACTGGGGCACACACACAGCGTTGACATGTGTCAACTGCCTTTCAGTGCGCTGTTATTAAAGGCATTGCCATTGCCATTGCTGTAGACTGTCTTTGCATTTGCTACTTAATACACACACACACACACACACACACACACACTAACAGCGCACTCAAACACCATCAAAGACTCACACACACGCACACCTAGAGGCACTTGAATCCTCTTGTGTTGCTTTTAATGCATTTACATTTCATTGCATTTTCTCATGCATCTTTCTGCGTGTGTGTGTGTGTGTGTGTTTCCTCGTTTGAACATTAATACATGCAGGAATTTATGAACGGCATTAAGCGAATGAAAGTAATATGTAAATGCAGTGCGCAGCAAGTTCAATGAATAGGAAATACGAGAGTGCGTGTGTACGGTGTGTGTGTGCTAGTGTGTGTGTGCATAAAGTATGTCTCGTCATCACTCTGAGCTCTCTTAAAAGTTGCTGTACAACTCCATTTCGTGCAATATCTAAAAATGATTTCAACAGACGCACATCGAACGTTTGGCATACCCTGTAACAACAGACATGCTGCAAGAAGGTAGATTGTAGCAGCGTACACGAGAATGACAGATGGGAGGTACCTATCATTTTCACTGTTCTGTTCGCACTACAATATACTCTACTTCAAGCACTAAATTATTAGCTTCTTTAAAACTTTAAGTCCTGTCTCACCTATCTAAAAATAAGATTTCAATTCCTCGAAGCCCCTTCCCTATTCATTCTTATATTGCATGCTCTCCTCTTCTTCTCGTGTTTCGTGTCGTACGTCTAGCGACAAGGAAGCAGGTGTACTTCACATTGTCTACATTCATGCAATATTCCATGAAGTATTTTTATGTTGTTGTCTAGGCATAAATAACATTCTACAGGGTATCACTTGCATCGACTATTTCAACTGTCACTTAGTTTACTATTGTCTATCGAGGGTCGTAGGTTCTTTGCCTTTGTCTCTGGCCTAGCAAAGCTGCGCCCTTTTGCCCTTAGCATCCAACTCTGTCCCAGCCTTTCCGTTTGGTTTGCTTTGCCTTTGCCTCGTTCATTCATTTGTTTGTTTGTTGCACCCTTCGTAAGGGCCTCTCCTCGGGGGTTGCCTTCTAAAAATACATTCTAAACATTTCCGCGCTTTTTGCAGCCTCTCTTGATGTGGCTGTTGTTGTTGTTATTGTCGCTGCCGTTTGCCATTGTCGTAAATTTTGTTCAGCTTCAGACGACAATAAAATGCAGGAAACATTAAATAAATGAATTGCTTCCGCGAGAAGTAAATGTGCGCCTTTGTTTCACCATTTTGCTGCAATTTTAATTTTACTCGCGCCGTGATTTTGCAGTGGTTGCCTCTCAGACAAATACCACCCAGCACTGAGCAGCACCCAGCACCCAGCACCACCCAACATCCAACCCCACCCCATCCATCGCCCCAAGCAAATGTGTAAATCATTCTAACCGTGAGCAGCGGGCTGTGTTTGCCTTGGCTCGAGCGCTGAATTAGGGAAAGTCAGCTTTTTCTTTTGCCTCTATTTCTGCTTTTAGCAAAATGATTATTCAAATTGAAAATGAATTTCTCAGCATGTTGTGCTTAAATGTAGCCCCATAGCACCTTATTGAATTACTCGATCGAATTCAAAGATTCTGTTTTAATTTATTAATATTTTAAACAGACATGCAACTTAAATTGAACACTGATCATTGTGGAAGGTGTTGGCACTTTTTCAATAGTTTATAATACAACAATTCTAATAATTCATGTAATTTGAATGCGAAATCAAGCTGGAACTGAAATCATAAGCAAATCAAAAATAAACGACAAAGTTGTTGTTTCTTTTGTTTCCATATAAAGTGAATAAAAACGTAAAAAAAAATATATCATACATATACATATATGTATAACTATATATATATTAATATAAGGTAGATATTCTTGAGTTAGTTTTGAAGGTAATTGAATTTGTTTTGACTTGAATTCGCTTCTAATTGAAATATTTTCCGGCACTTAAAAAGAGGTCATTGATTTTTTATTGTATTGCGAGTGACTATAAATTTCCTCAATTGTTGCAAGTGCACGCTCCCACGAGCTGTTGATTATTTGCATGCGGAATAGGATTTAAAATCCAATTAAGTTGTTGCTGTATGCAGGAACATTTTCAATTGGCAGGGAAATCGAGTCGGACGGGCGGCTCAACACACAATAAAACAAATCTCTGATAGTCAAATGGCAAATATCAGTAAATTTTGGGCAAATTTAAAGCACATAAATCAAATTGCTGTCATACACAGAGAGAGTAAAAACAAATCCAGCAGCTCAAAATGTCAGCCAGACAAAGAGCACAAGATAGAGTGAGGAATAGAAGAACGAGGGACCATGGGAAGCCCAGTGGAAATTAGAAATTACGACACATTTGGCCAGACACAGTCGACATTAAAATATGTCATTAGAGAATTAGAGAAAGAGAGAGAGAATTAGAGAAAGAGAGAGATATAGAGAGTGAGAGAGCAATGGCATTTAAAACTAAACTATGCAAATACGTTACGTATACGTACTGTGGACCGTTTGAGCTAAGCAAATACGTGAACGCTGTCAGCCGTCAAGCATGCTGTCCCTTCCCTTCGTGTGCCTTGGTACATATAAATTGAAGTAAATCAGCAACAGCAGCATGTGCAGCAACGTAATGGAACAGCAAGAGGGACCACTACAGGAGGTGCAACTAAAAATTGTCTGTGTATGTGTGTGTGTGTGGGCACGACATCCTGTGCAACTTGAGCACTTAATTACTTTTTAGATAAATTGTCGTTTTTAATGTCTAGACTCGTAGATATTTTCATTGAGAAAGTGGCAGTAATTAAATGTGCTCACAGCATGGCACAAACTTGCAACAACGACAGCAAATGCCAAAAGCAAAAGTTTAAATGCCGCTTAAGACTCCGAATAGATAGCAAATGCCAGAGAGAGACAGAGAAAGGAAGAGAGAGGGGGGAGAGAGAGAGGGAGAGAGAGAGGAAAAGAGACAGGTAATTAATATATACACGTACATATATTTGTAGATTACAGTTAGAGAGCAGAAAAAAACATAATTATATGTCAGCCAAAGGTGCCCTTCCTCCTGCCCCTTTTCACTGAGAAGTGCAAATATTTTCCCAACAAAGTTTCAGATAAAAATGCCGAAATTGGTATTTTATGAAAATTAACGCTTAAGGGTTTCCTCTGCACAGCCCTGGCTTGATCTAGTCTGGTCTGGCTGGGATTGGCTTGGCTTGAGTGGATTGCTAGTGGATTTCTGGTTAGCCCGCAGTTAGATAAGTCGTTAAGATAAAAAAGGTTAGGCAAATATTTAAGCTACCGAGCTCTATGTGCTACGTCTGTGTCGCTCTGTGTGCTTGAGTGTGTGTTTGTGTGTAAGCACCCATAATAACTTGTCTGTGTTTGCTTGTTAGAATTTTCAAAGTTTAAGATCTGATACGAAACTAATGCCATTGTCCAAGACAGAATTAGCGAAAACAACTTATGGTGCAGAGAGTCAGCGAAAGCGATTGCAAAATACCCTGTAAGCAGAACTGAAAAACTCCAAAATAGCTCCTTGACTGCATTCTCCTTTCAATCGATAATTAATTAACGCAGACAGCCTAAAAGTATGCCAAGTGGAATTTTAATCAGGAACTTTTTTGCTGGCAGAGCAGATTCGCAAGATTGCACTCAAGAATACCCCATTCAAACATTTAATTGTGTACAGGGTATTGATGAGGGTCGCCCCGAACTCGGGCCTATCTAATACAATTTCCAGTTATTGCTGGGATAGCACAAACAGTTCGCGTTCTTAATCAAAACAAGGACATAATTCGTGTCGAATAATTTGTATTTATTTAGCAAAAATAAAATACTTATCCACATCTATATATTATTATGGGCCACAGTAGAGCTGTTGCCATCCAGTTCCAATTGTTCTTCTCCCCTTTCTTAGTTGCCATAAATTATTGTTATTATTTTTTGTGCACATGAATTACGGTTTATGCATGCAGAGGCCCAGGCAAATAATACACTCACACACACATATTCTTATGTATTTGTTGTGTACCCTTACAAACCATATATTCTGCTCCATTTTTATTTGAAGTTTGTTTATTGTTGCGTTGCTTTTTCTGGTTCCTCTAGCTATTGTTGCTCGTTTTATTGCTGCTGGAATTGTGTGGGCTTTGAGGCACTTGCAGTCTCCACTCACACTCACACACACACAGAAAGTGACGCTGTGCAACGTCGAAGTCTGAGCGACGACGATGTCGTCCAGAGAGAGAGAAAGTAAAACGTATAAAATTATAAATTATAAAACATTTTTGTGTACTGCGAGGCATTTGACTGGCGTAGTCATAGTCTACGCTATATGTTCGCATACCAATTCAGTATGTACCATTGTTGTTATTGTTTGCAATGACCTCCAAGTCGGTCTATGTGTGTGTTTGTGTGCCTGCTTCCCTCGAGCTACTCCACTTACGCAAGGCCAAAGGTAAATAGCTTTAAGAACCCACAGCGAAATAAACTGCACAAAGGGACAACACATACTTCATTTCGTTTACAATTTCCAACTTGTTTAAGTACCCAAACTATGTCAGCCAAAGAACTTGATTAATATTTAATAGACAACAGTATTTCCTTACGATTCCCACTCAGTTATTTCCTCAGGAGACTAAATAAAGTCATTATAGCCTTGCAGAGCGTATATTAAGTTAGGGCAGGAGTTTGTAACGTAAGCGACACAACAGAACCTTACTAGTCTCTTTGTGTCAATCAAAGTTGAGCCGTAATCAAATTATTATTATTGAATTGTACTCCAAAATAAATAACAAATGTAGTGTATAAGTGTATAAAACTTTCGGCATGCAGAAGGTATCTTTTCATTCTGGTGTTATGTACAATCTGATATAGAAATAAGGCCCAGCAAGCAATTAGTCCTGGCTGCCAGCTGCACTTGCATTTCCTAAAGAAACTTTGGGAATTCATCTAGTTTGATAATGGCAAAACTTGCCTAGAACCACAACCGCATTCCTCACACACACACATACACACTTTATGTGCTCTTTACTTATTCTACTTTAACTGAGCGTTAGGCCACTTAGCCCTTTCTTTGGGGACGTGGGGCGTGGCTTTGCTTGAGTAAATGTTGCTCGAAATTGCCATAAACCTTTTTAATGAATACAAATCATTATCACTTTGTTCGCTGGCAGCCTGAACCGTAATTACAAAAGTGACAACGGCGGGGGACGAGGGGGAAAAAGGAAGGCAGTGAAATAAACGAAGATGTTGAGCCTCGAGCTGTGCTGTTTGTCCTGCCGACTAATAAGGGATCGCTCCAGCTCGCCGAGACAACTTGATAAAGGCCGAATCAACTGGCCGCCCCGCAGTGAATGAGTGAGTCTTTTGTTCGGTCCTGTCGCTGTCGCTGCCTGTCGGTGCCTGTCACAATGTTTATTAAAACAAATGCTACAACAAAAGGCCGCAATTTTTGACCCAGATTCCAGAGTGTGTGTGTGTGCGTGTGTGTGTGTATGCTAAATAGCTTCATTATTTCTATAAAGTTCAGTGTATTGGACGAAGAAGGGAGGTATGAAACAATCAAGCAGCGCTGCAGCTTGCTGTGATGTGGGTGCGAAAGGTAAAAGTTCAATGCCGTGAAATAAATTAAGAGCAGTACCCCCACCACCAGTCCCAACCCTCCTCTTGCACTTCCTCCTTTCCTTGCTCAAACACTTTTTGAGTAATGCTTTGCTCGGCTGCATTTTTATTTTAATTATTTTAATTGCAATGCAATTACGATAAGCACAACAATTGTTTGAACATTAATAAAAGCCAAGAAGAAAATTAAAAAGAGTCTCAGTATGTGAGAGTTACTAGCAGATACCCATTAATTTCAAAAATAGAATAGACTAAGATTATAAAAAATTACAAAAATAAAGGACAAGTTTTTGATTAAATTTTATAAATATGTAAATTTATCGAATCGAATAACCAATATAAAGATTAGTATACAAGTCATGTGATTTTACGTTGATTTTAATAACAATTTCATTAAAATTATACCAGGAACACTTTTTATTTAAGCAAGAAAAAGAAGATAGATTTCCATACTGTCCGAAAAAAGGCTAGCCTGACAGACCTGACCCACACTCTCATTCCTTTCCCTTGGCCATGCTACCCCTCTGCCTTTCCGTACTGTGTGCAGGGTATGCAGCACCGAGTGTGCCGACGGCAAAGCACTTATAACTCGCATTCAGAGCCACTCACATTCATTTGCAGATGCACGTCGACGCGTCGCCTTGACAGCTGAAAAGTAGGCTATGGTAATTCTCATTTGCCTGCCCGAAAAAATATAAAAAAAATGTAAAACCTTTATGATGCCGTATTGTTTGCTCCCCACAACCTTCGTTTTTAATTAGACAGGCTAATTTGCGGCACAATTAGCAAATGCTCAATGTTTAATTATGCATTAATTGCATTTAATGCTCACTTCCGCTCAAATTGCGATGAATAATGCGACCAAAAGGCCTGATAACTCACAAGTTTTCACGCTGCCACGCTGGGCTGCCCTTCCGCTGCTGCATCCAAACAACCGCTTCGCTTAAAATTACTTATTTATTCACAATTGGACCTGTGAAATTCCCGTTATATTATGCGAGCCGCACAACCTTTGGTTGAACTTGAAAAAAATATAAAGATTTTCACAAAGTTTTGCTCTTCTTCCGCTTAACGACAGTTAACCCAATTTCTCTTTTAGTTCTGTTATGGAGCACTTCAATGCCCATTTTCACCCACTCACACATACACTGGCAGTCACAGTCATTGCGAAATATTTGCGAACGCTTCGTGTAACAATGGCAATTTGGAGAGAATGCAGCATGGAAAAGGGAACATGGTTATCAGCAGACCATGCAGAAAGACACGCAACTCATATGCATACACATGCACATACAAACACGGACACACACAAACATGAATAGCCACCCGCCCACTACAGGACACTGAATTGAGCGTATTTTTGTGCAAAGTTTTGCGCACTTTAAAAAACTTTTACAAATGCATGCATAAAAGTGTGCCCAGTATACGTACGTATGTGTGTGTGTGTGTCAGTGTAGTGGCTATACAAATGGCAGCCAAAAAGCAGCACCTAAATAGAATTTTATTAAAATCGCTTGTTAAAAGTTTTTTTTACATTGAAATAAAAGTTGTTACGATTTTTCTCCCTCGTCTGGCTTGGCAATTTTGTTGTTGTTTATTGTTATTGTTGTTGTTGACCGTGAGGCTTTGTGGCAACAGAAATTGGTTGAACAGCGCCAAAATAAAGCATACCAAATGTTCGTCAATGGCAGCAGCAACGGCAACGGCGATGGTAGAAGCAAAAGCCAATCAAAAGTTTCGAGTGCAGCGCAGCGGAACTAAATATCCTACAAACAAAATACTAAAAACAAAATATAATACTAAATACAAAATGTACTAAATACAAAATATACTAAATAGAAAACAGTAAATCCAAAATACTTTAAACAAAATATACTAAATAATGGAAATAACATAATAAATACCTAAAAACTGAATACTCAATGTGAGCCGGCTGCAATCGAGCAGTGCATTAGTTTTTTTCTGCCACGCAATTACGCTGGCTGCAGCCCCTCTGCTGCCCGCCCTGGTTGCCCTCCTTGTTCTGCAGCTAGGCAGTTTGCATATGTCGGGAAAGCTGTCGAAAGATCGAGCGATAAGGCGCGAGGGTTGCACATAAAAAATGGCTAAACAGCGTAAACAAATCGCGTTGCAAATAAGTATGCTACAATTTTGCATCGGCAGGAAGGATTCGTGTTGCCTGCCTGCCTGCCTGCATGCCCTGTGCCTCTGTCTGCATGTTGTGTGTGTCCTGTGTCTGCCTGGCTGGCTCTCTCTCTTCCTGTCTACCTTGTGGGCCTCCGCTGTTGGCACTCGGGAACATGGCACGCGGACAGCGGGACACGTAGTTAGCATAAATTTGCCATAAATTTGCTAACAAGTGATTTGTGGCTGGGCGATTCGCGTCGCGCCGCGGCTTTTGGCTATAAATTAAATGCCACTTTTTATTTTGCATCTTTTCGCTTTTGCTGTGTCTAAAAGTAATATAAAGAGACACGCAGAGAAAGAGAGAGCGGAGTGAAGTACAAAGGGAAAGCAGGCAAAAAAGGTAAAATGTAAACAATTATCTGCGCGCTCGCAGCTGCAGCAAAGTCAACACACAACCGCAGAAGGCACCACATACACATACACACTCACAAACACATGACAGGCGCTGAGATTTATGCGGCACACACCACACGCACACGCACAGCAAACACACACTTCCCATACGCAACGACATACTTTGGCAGAGGAATTCGCATGCTTTTGATTAATTGCCGCAACATTTTATATTTTTTTTTCCTTGGCGGAATCAGGCAGACACATTTTTGCCAGTGATGGCTTTACTCGTTCCCTCTTCTCGTTGCTTGCAGGCAGGCCACAGCTCATCCTTTCACATTCCGCTTTACGCTTTTTTGCCATATTTCTCGCTCACTGCACGGCTCCGGGTTTATTTTGCAGACACGTAGCCAGTCACAGACAGAGACAGAGACAGAGAGAGAATTCCAGCAATCGTAAATATCAAAAAAATCATAGAAAAAAGAGTGAGACAGCAAAAGGTATTTGAGAGTGTATGTGCGCCTGCCTGCCTGCCCGTCTGTCTGTCTGTCTGTACGAGTAAGAGCTGCTGCTGCTGCTGTCCCAGTTTCTGCCCGAGCTGCCGTACAGAATTTATGCGCAATTTATGCCTCACACTTGTGTTTTACTGTTGCAGATTGTATTGAATAGATATATTGATTTCATAACGTATGCGGCCTCCCAGTCCCGGCAAATCTTGATAATAAATGACTCGCCGACGCGGCTCCCTCCCTCCCACTCCCCGTTCCACTTCTGCTCAAACGATTCAATTGCAAATTGCCAAGGCATAAAACATATTTTCAATATGCAAGCCCAGATAAATGAGTGGCAAGTTGGCCCGACAAGTGTTGCTCCGAGTGTTGCGAGTAATTCACCTTTGTCGCATTGCGTATACGCCACGTGGTGCGCATTTAAACAGCAATGGCAGAAGACAAGAAGCGGCGAGACGATTTAGCAATTTTCACTCAACTTAATTTCCAACTTTTGCCGTGCGTGTGTCAATATTTGTTCCCTCCTCCCCTCCCCTCTTTCTACTTTCAGTTGAGAAAGTTGCCACAAAGCTTTTCACTTTCCTTTCGCTTTCGTTTTTCACTTTTTGCTGACAATAAATAAAATTTCTTATCAATTGAAAATTGATTGATACACGCGCACAGAGAAGGCAAGAGCAGGTTAAGGCACATCCTTTTTTTGGGCGACGTTGGGCTTACAAAGAGTTCCCTCCTTAGGGGAGGGTGGGTTAGGGGTATTAGGACCCGCTTAGGTGCCTCTCAGCGCATCGAAATCGAAATGATTAATGGTCATTTGAGATTAGCCAACGTCGACTTTGGAGTGGGCCTGTGGGGCAGTGGGGCGTGGCACTTTGGGCTCAACATGTTTGTTGGTTTTTTTGTTTGTTTGTCTATTTACAGTTAAGCAGCCAATTTGAACTTTGAACCTTGGATCAATCAATCTGCTATTATGTTTATTATCCCTCGTTCTCCTCTCTCCCCCTCTCTCTCTTCTCTCCTCTCTCCTCTTGTGGTTGTTCTTATTGCTGTTGTGCTTCTTACACGTAATTGCTTTTTGATTTTTTCCTCTTTGTACATATTTTATTTCATTCCAAAGTCGTTGGGTCTTAACTTGCTGTATCTTTTGAGAAATTGCATCATCATCGCGTTGTCGTCGTCGCAAATGGATTGATGAATTGACAAACATTTGCAGAGGACGAGAGGCCCAAACGCAGCTGGCATATGTTAAGCATTTCCTTCGGACCCAATGTGCTTGGGTCGCTCTATTGTATTTGACTAATGGCGCCACCCAAGGCCCGACTACACCCCCCTGCACCTCGCTCTCTCAACTATTTCGTTAACATTTTGTTTCGTCTTCATTCTCCCTTGTAGGTCTCCTGGATACGCAAAAAGGATTATCATCTGCTTACGGTCGGCTTAACAACCTACAGCAGTGATGAGCGCTTTAGTGCGACGCATTTGAAGCATTCCGAGGTGAGTTGGCAACTAATTTGCATTTGCTGCCAGTTGGCACTTGACGCTAGCACCCTTTGCCACCTGCCACCTGCCACCTGCCAGCTGCCACTCGAGCTGCAGGGCAAACTCAAGTGTGGGACAACACGGCGTATACGTGATGAATATGCGCTGCAGCAGGCAGATACGCTGTGTGAATCGACAATATTCGTTGTTGTTTCTGTTGTTGCTGAGTTTGTTTATCGTTCAATCGTGTTCTCTTCTTTCGTTTTGCAGGATTGGACATTGCAAATCAAATTTGTGCAGCTGCGCGATGCCGGCGTCTACGAGTGTCAAGTGTCCACACATCCACCCACATCGATATTCCTGCACCTGAGTGTTGTCGGTAAGTAGGCAAGACTCACCTCTCCACCCTCCACCATCCCTCCCTCTACCAATCGATCCGCCAGTCAGTCGCATTTTGCATACACAGTTTGCGTAGCCCACGCCCTGGTTGCCGCTTATAATTTCACGCTCCAGTGAAACTATTTACTTGCCGAGACGAACTAAATTGCTGGACAAGCTTTTACAAAAATCTCAACAACTTCACTCGAGGCCAAATTGTCAACTCTCCCCCCTCTCTCTCTCTCTCTCCATCTCACTCTCTCGCACAATTTGAGCCACCTCCTGGCTGCACCCTTTTGCCCTTTTTCGATGCGCTCATGCTGAAATTAGAAATGTCCATATGCCAGTTGGCAGAGTTGGCAGCGAGCAAAAAGTGAACAACGAGAGTGAAATGCGAAAGAGAAGGCTAAAAAAGAAGCAGCAGCAGCAGGTGCACCTGCTTGAATGGCAGCGACTCAGCAAGTTGCGAAATACAACGCTGTTGACGTGTGACCTGCTGCCATCGTTCGTGCCTCCCACGCAGCCCGCTGCCCCCGCAGGTGCTGTCGTTGTCGGCCTTGGCTAACGCTAACTGACGCACATTATTCTGAATTTAACAAACAATTTACTTTGAATGTGCTGCGCCTAATGGTGTCTTCTGCACAAAAACAAAGCCCACACACCGACGCAACAGTGGCGCCTTTGCCGATTTTAAGCGGTTCAAAAAACAGCATATCACAAGACCGTTAACAAATAGTGAGTTTGACAGTCTGTTGGTAAGCAACTATGCAGCCTACAACAATGACATATTTTCATTTTAAAGAGTTGACAAATATCTTTCATTTGCACTTTAAATCATTCGATTATCTCTTCTTGTATAGAAGTTATTATTTTTGTCAGCTCAATTGACAAAAGGTGCCACTGTGCGTCGCACGCATTTGCTGGCAGCGCAAAAAAAGTATGCTACACATATCGGGCAACGCTTCGCCTCGACTCTGCCCGGGCGACACACTTAATCAGATGCGTCCTTTCAATGTTACGGAGCATTATAAGGCGTATTTAAGTGCTCACGTAAGATAGCGAGGGGGGAACTGAAGGAGGGGGAAACAGAGGCAGGAGAAACTGATGAAGGGTGGGTGGAATAACTAGAGTGTGTATGGCATTCACTTGAGAGTGGCTTAAAACAGGACATTACATTAGATCCCAGTTTGATATGCCTGTTATCCATCAATAGATTAAACTAACTGTATTCATAAAGTATGCAAGATGCGATATACTCCATAAATATGTGCAGCGGATCGGTCTATCTGGCAGATAGCGGACAGAGTGCTGTCCCTGTCAACTGTCAGCCTTAGTTTGCGCTGCTCTGATACGTATTTGCATTTACATTTGATTAAATTTTGAATCTTTCATCTCAACTGCCTTTTCCACCCACCCCCCATATACACATACACACACACACGCGCACACCCACCCACACACGGACACAACATGCGATTGTGGGAATCGGCAATTCAATTTCCAAAATGTCATTCAATTCGGTTAGAAGCGCGCGCTGAAATATCAGGACCACCCATACGATATCTGACGCCGGGCTCAGCGCTGCGCCTGCAATGTCGCGTCGTGCAGAACACGGAGGCGTCCGAGTATATATTCTGGTACCACGACAACCGCATGATTAATTATGACATTGATCGGGGCATTAACGTGTCAACCGAGCCAGGTAAGTTCCGCCCTACGCAGCCCCCTTTAACCACAACTCAATCTGACCATGCCGCACTGCATTCTTGCGCCTCGTCCGTTCCATTGCAGACTTTCAATCATCGGAGCTTACAATTCAGCGCACCCGTCGCGAGCATTCGGGCAATTTCACCTGCGTGGCCAGCAACACGCAACCGGCGAGTGTATTGGTGCATATTTTCAAAGGTGAGTGCCACAGAAATGAATGCATGCAAATATCTCAAATGCATATTGTGTTATTTGTCTGCCCACGCTGCGTATACTTGCTGAATGCCAGCGAGGGCATTAAAAGTATTCCACGCTTGTCAATTGCAGCGATCACATAAAACAAATTAAACGGCAGCAGGGAGTAGACTTGCATATACCCGGTAGGGTGTGTCGAGTATAATTTAAAACTGGAACTTAGGCCACTAAGGTGACTTGAGTTATTTTTGTGTTCATAGTCCGATCGGATTGAAATGTGCAGGAGAGGTAGATATGTATATGTGAAAGTCAGATAGCTAAGATCTGTGTGTGCATTTAGACAGACAGATAGACAAACACACATGGCTCCATCAACTCCGCTTAGTATGGATGCTTTTCCTATTCAGATATATCTAGTTAAAGGATAATGTCATTGGAAGAGTCAAAAACGAATTATAATCTCAATTCTAAAATCCTTTTTCTGCTAACTTTCATACCAGTTTAATCTAACTCTGCAATCTTGATACACTTCCATCATACCTGCTGCCCACCCATGCTGCAGAGTGTAACAAGAGTTGTGACAGTCGCAATCTGTGGCTATCTACATCAGCATCAGTATCTGCCTGTGTAGCTGCAAATGCCACAGTATCAGTTACTGTATCTGTAACTGTAACTGTATCTGCATGTGTATGTGTGCATGTATGTGTTGGGTAGCTCTTTGGCAGTTCATTTATCAAGTGCTGCACAGCAGCAAACAAGAAAAGAGAAAGCAAAGGGAACAATAAAAGTAATTTATGAAAATTACAGAGCCACAGGCGTGCGGATTAAAAATGCCCGCATATTCACACACCTCCCACCCACACACACACACACACACAGCAGGGCAGCCATTAAAGTCAGGCCATAAACACAAAACCACATGCACGGCCAGAGGGTGGGGAGGGGGGCAGGAGCTGAGCTCATAACTTATAAGGCAGCCAGCATAAGTTGCAGAGGGGACACAGCAAACGCTCATTAGCATGTGTTGCTATTACCTGTGTGTGTGGGTGAGTGTGTGTGTGTGTGTGTGTGTGTGTGTGTGTGGAAGAGTGTCTCTCTGCAGGCTTAATTAATTTTAACACATTTTCTCTTGGTTCTCATATTCTTTTTTCCATCTTCCCTCTCTCACTCAGGCGATAATCCTGCGGCCATGTACCATGGACATGTGGGCGGTTCAACTAAAACGACACAGCGTCAGCTGCACAACCTTATGGTAATCATTGCCATCGGCTATCGGATATTCCATACAAGTGTTTATATGAAGATTGTCTAAGCGGAAGACGGAGAAAGAGACGCAGAAGGAGAAAGAGATGCAGCAAGCAATTAGTTCGGCTTCATTTGTAACTAAATCATCAGAGAACAGAGCAGCGCCGCAATATAATTTATGCATAACTATGGATACATGGATGGCAGCTGTTAAATGGAAACTTCAACTGGGACATCATCTGATCAACTCTTGACTAACTAAGCTCCAACTAACAGTTAAAGCAATGTCAGACGGAAAGTTGACAGCCAACAACTGACAACAACTGTCAGCTGAGTGTGTATGTGTCTGTATGTCTGTGTAGATGTGTAATACTACTTTAATATAAGTGCTGTATATCTGTCTGTGGCTTGTAATTGAAAATGTGTTGCGATCTAGAGACAGATAAAGAGTAAAAGAGAAAGAGAGACAAGAAGAGAGAGAGAGATAGAGTTTGTTGCACACACAACACTCGCGCCTTTCATTTGCTTGCTCGAATCAAATAATGAAAGTATTTTCTGTGCATTTAATCAACTCGTAGCTCGTAACTCATAACTCGAACCTAGAGGCGGACAGAGAGAGCTTTTCTGTAAGTGATTTTAAGTCAACTTAGCATAGATTCGCAAACCAATCTAGCATACGTAACTTGAACTCGAACTCAAACTAAGCTCATTTGATATACCTTAATTAGTTTACAATCTACCAATCTACAACTATCTATAGCGGGCAATCTTATCCTGTACTGTACATAAAGTGAAAGATTCATTTCTCTCAAATCTCTTCTGAAAGTTCCGCTAAATTGTTTAGAAAATAAATTCAACAAAAAAATTGCTGTAAATATATTTTTGTTAATCCGATTTCTGTATTTAGAAATTAAGTGAAAATGTCTTAGTTATTTGCAATTGGCAAACAAAAATATAAATGCAAATTGATTTTCAGGCGAATTTTCTTTGTAGAAGTTGGTAATCAAAAGAAAAGCAGCAGCAAGGAACAGAGTAATCAAAAGTAAACCTATGTCTAGCCTAAGGAACATTTAGTGTTTTAATTGGGATTAACTTTCGTACAATCCTCGGAGAACTATGCAACATCCGAGCAGTGTAAATATTAATTCTAATTGATGTGTATTATATGAATAAAGTATAAAGTAAAACAACAACTTAAGCTCGATATTTAAAAATGAAATACATGAAATGGATTCAAAAGCGAAAGAACATAATGCAACAAGAGATAATTCCTAGTTCTTAAGTATGTGTAGTTAAATATAACAGAAATTAAAGAAATCAACAACATGAACAAACAAATAAAACATAATAAAATTATGCAAAACATAAGTATAAATGGGGCTTAATATCTTTATTGATTCCAGGGACTTATCTGATTTTGATTAGTTTTGCCATCTGTAGTGAAGCCTTAGGCAAACAGAGCACAGCAGACAGCTGGCACTGTCTGGTCTGGTGTGCAGATTGGCTTATGGCTTATGCAGGGCCAACAATGGCGAGGCAAACATGGTGTGAGGGGGAGAGGGCCGTATTGTTTGCACCGCCAAGCTGCTGTCAACAGGCAAACTAGACTAGGCAACTGCAAAAAGTGCAGTTCATGTTTATACCCTTGCAGAGGGTATATTAACTATAGCTCGAGGTTTGCAACGCACCTTAGGAGACAACCCCATATGGAGACTATATACATTCTGAATTAGCATCACTAGGGGATCCATTAGTCATCCATCCATATATCATCCTGTCTTTCTGTCTGTTGCACCGCAAACTTGTCTCTAGTTCAATTCAGCACCATTATATACAAATATTATAGGAAGGGAGGAGAAGAACCTGCAGGGATAGGAATCCTTCGGCATGCCGTAGGTAGCCTTTCTTTCTGGTTCTAGCTGTGCCGCATCGTGACTTGCTGCCTGCTCCGTTGATGATAATAAAACTAAATTGTGTGCTGAGAATGATGACAAGGCGCACTCAGAGTGAGAGAGAGACTAGTGAGAGACGGGGTGCAAAACTGTCATTGATGCCTCAAGTTGCCGCCCTCTGCTGCTTGAGGTGCTGCCTGGGAGCTGCCACTCGGTCGAACTCGACTCTCTCCTTCGATCGATCTGCAAACCAAATCGGATAATTAAGTTTTACATTCCGCAACTATTAAACTAACTGCAGTTCAAAGTTTGACCAAGCCACGCCCCCTCTAGCCACAAGTCCAATATGCAAAATAGTTGCCAAAGAAAATTTAAAGAACTTTAAGTCGAAATAGTTGCATTATGGATAGTAAACTCAATTTGAATCACGCAATTAAAAGTCCACTGCAGTTGGCAAAATAAGTAATAATAATGTGAGATCCAGAGGAAATTGAAGTTATTTTCAGTTTGATAAAACAAATATTTCTCAATATCTGGCAAAGCATAACTTGATAAATTGTGCCTGAAGCCGAAAGGCGAAAAGTTTGTACCCGAAAGGAATTCAATTAAAAATGCAGTAGACTATCGAAAGTCAACAGTGGCTGCGAGACGTGTGTGTACAGAGCTTCGAGTTGAGCGCAAATTAATTGCATTATTTGCGCCGAGCACACAGAAAATTCCGCATTGACAAGCGCAACCGCAGAAAGTGCTTTGCATTTGCCAAACCGAGAAACCGACGAAACCGAGAAACCTCAAACCGAACCCAAGCCCAAAAATCAACATGAAATGCAGAGAACTTGCTGCAGAAATAGGAAAAAAAAGGGGGAAAAGGCGAAAAGTGGAAAAAGGAAAAGCAGATTGTGGCAATGTGTTTGTGAATTTGTCAATAGCTTGGGGGCAATTGCAGGCAGCAGAAATAGTTAACAGCACACAGAGAAGCGCCAGCAAGCTGGCAACACACTCGCAAATATGTTGCTAATATGCACATAAGTATTTATGAAAAGCCTGCCACACACACACGCAGACACACACTGACAGAAAAACAAACTGTGGCACAATGCCGGCGGCAAAAGCGCAGCTCTTTCTATGTGCCACACTCCATGTCCTTTTCATGGAGTCCTTTTCATGGCGTTGTCTGCTCTGCTCTGCTCTATGCAAATGTCTTATAGCAAATGTGAGCCTGAGTGTGTGTGTGTGTGGGGCTTGTCAGTGTGGCAGACATGCATTTATTGAAGGGGGAAACTTGCCACAGTCAAAAGTCAGTTTGCCACATCAATAATGCAATTTTAGCGTGTGAAAAAAGAAACCGATTCAAAAGAATTGTTTGCCTTTTTGCCAACCACGCCCCCTTGCCAGCCACGCCCTTCTTGCACTTGTTGTTGCTTGCAAATTGTTTATCTTGGGCAAGCTAATATTCTGATTTAGCATATTTCTCGATTCAACACTTTTATCTTGTCTTGTTCGGCATTTTGCAGCACATTTGAGCCGAACAATATTTTCATTTAGCCGCTTTTCGGCTGACAGTTTTGCATGGTCGACTAAGCAGCGGCCAAGTGAAGCGTGAATTTTAACAAACGTCAACATTTAATTCATTCAAACGAGAACGAGAACGAGAACGGGGCCTAAGGGAAATTTCACAAATGTTCACATGCATCAGCAGCACTGTGTGAGTGAGCAAGGGTGGGGGGGGAACAAGGGGTGCGGGTGTGCGTGTGTATTGTTGCTGAGCTGTCGGTCAAATGTGCAGACACAATACACTCACTCCCACACACACACACACACATGCATGCCCTTGGCCATTGTGCTGAGCTGCTGAGCTGCTGAGCTGAGCTGAGCTGAGCTCCTTGATGCCTGTCGTAAAAATTCCAATTTAGTTTCCAATTGCTTGACTTAAAGTGCGCCATTTGCACATTAAAACTGTGCGCCTGCCTGCGTGAGTGTGCGTCTGTGTGTGTGTGTGTGTGTGCTTGTCTGCCTGGGTATGTGTGAGTGTGTGCAGGCACTTCATAATCAACTTAACGACGCACAATTATGCTACAAGCTGACAGTTTGGGCGCGTTCCCATACAAATGCAAAGCAAAGCAATTTACAAGACGTTGCTCATACGCCATGTACGCCATTTACGCCATACAACAACGTTGTCCTTCGGCCCAGCACATTTTACACATTGTGCCCGAGCAATTCAGCATGACAGACACGTAGCAGTGCAAACGGCCTGTTGGAAACGTTTTTACCAGGCAAATGAATTGAAGTCGATAGTCGATAGTCGATAGTCGATTGCCAATTGTCATTGCATTGCAGTAAGTCTAGAGTGAAACTCTGAAGCACCTCACTAGCCAATTAGCTCAACAGACCCGACTCGAGTCATGATTGAGGCCACTTGGCACTCAGTCAGCCGATCATAATGGAATATGGCTTAACTGAGCACGCTCGAAAGTCGAAGTTAAAAGCGGAATTATTTATTAATTAGCAGTCACATTCGAGTGCAAGCGAGTGGAATGCCAGGGAGTGATAGTAAGAGAGGAGGGGGGTCAAGTGGGGATGCTTCTTGCATGCGCCCTATTAAATAATGTCACCTCAAACTAATTTCCGTTGATTAATAAGCACTGAAGCTGCTCACAAGTGATTGCCATTGCGATTACAATTGTAATTGAAAACGATTAGTTGGTGAATGCTTTACACACACACACACAGATACATAGAATACACACAAGGGCACACACGCGCATATTCCGCATACGTGCAGCTCAATAGCAGATTAACTGTGCACATTACTAAAGCGTTTGATTATTGCGTATACGCACAGAGGGCAACTGCAAATGTCCGTGAAATGGACGTGTATACATGTGTATGTGTGTGTGTGTCTGTGGGTCTGCAAGTACTTTGCCCATTAGCTTAATAGAAGGGCACAAACTGTGCCTGTGCTCAACAGCTTTAAGATTGTTCCGTGGCAAGAAAAAAGAAAAAACAATTTATTATAAATTTATAGCTTTGCTTATAATTTATTTATTTCTTTATTTATGTGAGCCATTAATGTTTTATTCAGTTTGACAATTAAAGCACTTAAAAACTCTTTAAGACTTTTCTCTGCTGCACTTAAAGCTCTTTTTGCTGGCTGTTTTCTCTTTAATTTGACTTTCTTTTTTTGCTCTAACTGAACTGGGCCGCCTATTACCCTTGCCGAATAGGGACTCCGGACAGGGACAGGGACAGGGACAGAGCACACATGAGTTTTATATGTACTCAGAATTCCCCACGCAAAACTCTTTGACATAATGAGCACCAATTAGGCCAGCTTGCAGGGCACAAGCCGGACAAGAAGTGCCGTCTGTCGGCTACTTTTGCTTCTTTCCTTTCCCCCTTTTTTTTGTTTTTGGTCTGCACTCGAAGGCACACGAGCATCTGTTGTGGGCATATTGAATTGTTATTGTTATTATTGCAATTTTGTAGCCAATTACTTGTGTGTTTAAGTGCCGCCACTACGCGCGCGTGTCTGTGAGTGTGTTTGTGATGCTAGTGTGGCTTTGTTTGTTGCACGCGTTTCTTTCTGCTTGGGCAAATTGTAGCCAATTATCGTGACGGTCGCATTTCTCGCATGGCATTCCCCCAGGCCAGAGCCTGGTCTGACCGTTGGCCTGTTGCATGTTGCGCGAATTCACTTGGCTCTCTCACTTTGTTGTGGCACGGCTCGCAGGAAGAGAGCATTTTTCGTGCGCGCACAAACGTATGCTACACAGTTTGTGCGGCCGCTTTGTTTGCGGCCTATAAACAAGTTGGCGAGTGCGGGCTTTAAAAATAAATTAAATGCCATAAGACAAAAGGATTAGCTCGATGGCGCATGCACACCAACACACAGCCACATACATCGAATCACACAAAAAGGCGGCGAGGTAAAGGGCAGAGCAATAAACAAAGCGGGGCAATGACAAAACTTAACCCTAAGCAAAGGACAATAAAAACACTTAAAGCAGCCGCACTCACACACACACACATACACATTCGTATGTACATGAAATGCCGCTTGAAATGACCCGGCTAAACATAAACAAAAACACAAAATGGCGCAAACATGCCACACACACAGCACACACACACACACACACACAGCACCAGCAGAGAAAGAAACAAGTGTAGCGCACATGAGAGATATGAACTAGAAATAAACAAATATTTCGCATTCAGTGTGTGCTCATGTGTTTGTGCGTGTGTGTTTACTTATTCCTCTGAGCTCGCAACCCGCTGCCTCCAACGCCGACGCCGTCGCTGTGAAATTAGTTGGCAATGATAAAGATAAGTAACGTAAAATATGCGGCCTTCGCAATGTTTCAGCAAGCGCCATTGAATCTCCTTGCGCCATTTTGTTGCCATTGCTTCTTTTTTTCACATGTTTATATATATTTATTCTTGCTTTTGTTTTTGCACCAGTGTGGGCAACTCTGTCGCCATATTTGTTTTGTCTGGTTAGCAACAATACGGCTCGGTCTCGGTTTGGCTCTCGGATTTGGATTTCGGGCTTAGCCCGGCGGAAGGAGACAACATACAATTTTATTATGCTTATTTGTGTGTGAGTGCAAACACGCACACAGAGGCGAATGTTTCTGTGTGTGTGTGCGTGTACAGCATTTGCATAGAAAGACCATAAGCGCTACTTGAAACTATATGGAGTGCCCAGTACGAGATATACTAAAATATTATTTATTATAAGAGCCTAAAAACAAAAAGAGTCTGTCTATTTCTCTCTCTCTCTCTCTCTCTCTCTCTCATCCTCCTTCTGCCTCTCACTCTTCTGTTGTTGGCTACTTTCGGTTTTATAGCTGCTTCTCACAATTTAAATGGAACTTGTTTTATTCAATACGTTTAAACAGAAGAATTTATAAATTGCATAAATTAAACATTTTTATTTCCTTGCAACAACAAATCTAGTGTATGCATATCACAGATTGTTGTTTGTGTGTGAGTTTTCATTCTTTGTTTTTCAATCAATTGTAAAATTAAACCGTCTAACTTCAGAGTAAATGTGTCCAAAATAAACACCGAAGCAAAAAAAGTGCATATATTTATACTGTATACTCAGTATATAGATTTATTTTCACATCTACAGTTGATGTGGTGTTGCTTTTTCGTAGATGCAGCTGTTGTTGCAACATCTATTTGCATTTTGCCATGCATTAAATTTGAATCCGAATTCGAATCATCCGAGTAGAGGCATTTCATGCAACTTGAACATGCCAAAAAACAGTGTGTGTGCTCTGATGACACTGACTCTCCCTCTCTCTCACTCTCTCTCGCTCTCTGCTTGACAAATCCACATAAGCCTGACATTTTAGATGTAGTGTAGATGAGAGTTCAAATGGATTAGTTGAGTGCCAATGCATTTATAAATGGGTTCGCTTGCATTTTCATTGCATACTTTTGTGCGGCTCCACAGAGCTTGCACCTGAGTTCTTGACCTCTTTCGAGGGTGATCACAGTGCAGAGTTATTGTTGATTTATTATTATTTTGATCTTTTGGACACAGTATCTTGAAAACATATTAGTATATTTCAGTTAAATAAGTATCTTATGAGATTACAGCTGGCTTGTGAATGCATGAAAGTATCTGAAAAATTTATAAGGAAATTGTAAAAATGCTTCCTAGTATTCAAATTAAAAGAATCTTGTGGATGCACAAAAGTATCTTTCGTAATAATCGAAGCATCTTATTGAAATTAAAGCTAACTAGTGGATGCATAAAGGTAATTTAAACACAAAAGATTCTTGCAGATGCAATATCAACAATGAAGGATATCGAGAACTGTCTTTGTTTTAATCTTGCATTTAATTGCAGCTCCAAAGTAGGCAACACAATTTGTCAGTGCAATATTTATTGCAACTCACGCAGCAATTTCCTAAAGATGTAGCCTACTTTTGAGCGCACCAGTTACCTATTCGTTTCCCTTTCTCTCTCTATCTCTATTTTTGCCTCTCTTGCTGGCATAAATAATTTGTTTTGGCTGGACAACTTAATTAGATTCCAATTCATTTGGAATCCCAGGATGATGACGAGCTGGCTCAACACCTGAGACCCCGAACTCAGGTGATTGCTAATTGCTCGACACTTTTGTATGTTGAATAACTAAAGGACTTAAACGGTATCAGTTAAATTTCTATTGCAGGCCGCAACACAATACTAAAATGCATTGATTTTGCATATCTGTCTTGGTGTGTGTGTGCAGCTGTCATGTTAATGTCCAAGTGTGCGTGTGTGTTGATGGTTTTTAGGCATCAACAGATTTTCCATTTGGGTTGTTTGTCATGCACAGACTGCAGTTGCTGCTGCTGCTGGCATTGTTGTTGTTATTGTTATTGTAAGTGTTGTTAGTATTATTATTGTTATTGTTATTGCTGCTGCAACTGCCCCTTCCCTCCCCCATGCTCGTTTGTTTTTCCATGTCGTCATCATTGTTTGCGGCACATTGCAAATTTGTCCTTGCGGCATGTGCGGCCTGGGGCGCCGTGTCCAACAGCCGGCCTGCATATGCGAGTGTTACTTAAATTGCAATTACAACGCAAATCACATTCTAACATTCTAACATCATGCAACATGGCAACATGCAGCAGGGCGAGGCTTATAGAAATAATCATAGCCACCGCCCGAAGGTGTTTTATTTATTTTGGTCAGCTCTCGACATGAGCTCGACACAGCAACAACAGCAGGACAGCGGGACTGCAGGACACACGGACACGACACTTGGACAATCTGACTCAATCAGACTGTCTCATTAGGCGCACTCAGTACATAAGCCCGGCCATTAAGGACATGCATTATTAACGCTTCGCCTCGTTGTCGTGTGGCGCCTTTGTCTCGTCTCTGCCCCAAATGTTTGTGTGTCCTGCTAAATGCTCTTAATTTTCTTCGCCTAAGCTGCAAACAGATTGAAAATTATTTATGCCCAGCTCAGGGCGGCAGCTGCGATTGTCATTATCACTTGTGCGATTAAGTACTAAATAGTCATAGTTTAGTTTAGTTTAGTTTAGTTTACTCTCGCCTAACAAGAAATCAATTTGCCTAAGGCAGTTTCCCTTCTGTGCAAAAATCATAATCATTTGCAAGTTAAGTTCAAGTTCTGCACTTGCATTTTGCAGCTCTGCAACTATGAACTGCGAACTCCCTACTTTATGTTTATGTTTCCCCTCCCCCTCCCCATGCTCGTGCAAATACACTTACTGACTTGCCAGATCACAGAGTAAATAATGAAAACTTGATGCAGTAGCTCGATAAGACTCGACATGTCCTGCACGCAGCCAAATCGAATTTCAAAAATATATATGCTACCTAATGCATAGTTGCTAGGCTGAGGGATACCCTGTAATGTTGGCAATGCAAAGAGAGTCTTGAAAAACTAACTGAAGGAAATCTCTTTAACTCTCTCTCTCTCCCTCTCTCTCTGTCTCATTTTCAGCGTAGCAGCTTGTTCAGCCTGCCCGCCTACCCGCCTGCCTCTTTTCCAGGGTATCTTTAGTTTTGCTTTTCACATGAAATTGGCAGTGAATTTTCCGGCAGCTGCGCTCTGCAATTGACTACGACAGCAGCTCGTCTTGAGAATCAGATTGGTTATGCATAACAAATACATAAATAAACAAAATTTGGCATAATATTTATGCAACGCAGAAGCCAAAGTAAGTGGCATTTGTTGTGGCAAGTTTGGGCTTGAAAATGCTCATAATGCGCAGCTTAGGACCAAACTTAAATAGACTGAGACTCGAAGAGGGAGTAGGCAACAGAGAGAGAGAGAGAGAAGGAAGCAGCAGCAACAAGGAGACAGAACTAAAACAGCAACAATTTCGCAGTGCATACTTTGGGGCGCACTAACAAGCATTGCGTGCCAGCAAACAAAAGCTGACTGTGTGTGTGTGTGTGTGGGACAACAAAGCATAAGGCAAGAGGCAACAGACTCCTGCCATGAAGTGTGCTCCAAATAGCAGAGCCAAAGTATTTTTAGAGACAGCAGCAGCAGGAACAGAAGCAGAAGCTGCAAACGGATCCAAAAAGGGGAATAACGGATGCGAAACTATAGCGGCAGTAGCTGCTTGCCGCACACCGCATGCCACTTGCGCCATGTTGCAAGAAAACTGCATAAAGCAGGCGGAACTCAGCTCCACTTAAAGATTGAGACGCAGCTTGCCGCTGCCGGCGCTGGCTTTAGGTGTGAACAAGTTGCAGTCTTTGTCTGTCTGTGTATGTGTGCCTGTGCGTGTGTCTGTGTGTGCACTGGCAAAACACTAAACGACCGAGCACTTTTGGCACCTTAACATCGAAAACAGTTGCACTACAACCGGAACAGCCGGAACAAAATATTGTTACATGAAAAATAGCAAACAAATAGAAGCAAATACCCTGAAAATAAACCAAAGTTCTCTCTCTCTCACTCTCTGTCTCTCGTTCTCTCTCTCTCTACTTTTCTCGCTTATTCACTTGCTCTGCTTGTGCAATAAAAATACTCGTAAAACTGCTGGCCACACATTGCTGGCCACACATTTATCGCCATCTATACCCTGTAAAGGCGCAGCAAGTGGCCGGCGATCACCTTTATCATTGACAGCATTCGCCTCCGACTTGGACTTGGAGTGACATGTGCTGCTGGGGTTAAGCCGAGATAGGAACAGAGAGAGAGACAGACGGGCAAAGACAGAGACACAGACACAGACAGAAAGAGGGAAAGAGACAGACGAGCTGTTTGCTCAGGTCGATAAAGATGAAAAGACTTTCGCAGAAAATGTGTGAAGTTTCTGAGAAACGCGTCGAGCAGCGGGAAAATGTAAAGAAGCTGTTGCCATTTCGTGCATAATAAGTGGGCTTCAAAGAGGTTAAACAGTTTATTATTATTTGGTTGCCCAACATGTTCTGCGACCTTCTATCTTTTGAGGCATTGCACCCCTTGGTGAGCTTAGAGCTTCCTATTCTTATGAAATCCATAGCTTTGCCTGCACTGATCGGCTTAAGAGAAGGCGCCTTCTTAAAAACCAATGCAAGGCATATTTGAACAGTTTATTTAAGGTAAAACGTGCTTTGAATTTGTAGTAGAAGTCTAGAGACATCGATCTTACATTGAAAAACATTAATGTTTCATATGCAAATCCTCGACAAACACCTCTGAAGTTCAGCTCATATGAGGTTTGTCTATCGAAAAGGAATGGAGACATGTTTTAAAATTTCAAATAATAAGCTAGGTTCATCAATTGGTATATATATTCATGTGCATATATAATTGCACATGCAGCCAGATTAATGATTTCATTTAATTCAGAAGTAGGAACTACAATAAAATATACACAGAATGGTTTACGATCACTTGAATATAGTACAGCATTATTCTGCATCCGTATGATAATTGCATCATTCTGAATATGAAATATGTGTGCTATAGATTATTAAATTTATGTTAGCTGCATTTTTAGACTAGCTGCATTGAAGCAGCCTGCGAAGTTGGAGGGCAGCTAAACAAATTATACTGTACAATAATTCCTTTAAATGACATCCTTTTAATATTCTTTTATTGCTTTATATTATTATTCTTTTATAGCATAATATTTGAATAGAATACAGGAATAGAGGATATTTCCACCGAGCACACTCCTTCAACTTGTGCTTTTTGAAATTTACAATTATTTGTTATTGCATTTGTGGAGCAAAAAAGCAACAAATGAATTCAGTAAACTCGGAGCAAAAAGCAAAATTATATTTACCCTGTAAATAAATGAAATTGCGCGTTAAAGCGTTAATGAGCAGGGACTGTTCAAGGGAGGTTGGGGAAAGGGAGGCAAAGGGAAGCGTACAGCAGTTGCAACGTCAATGTGGCACAATTTTTGACCCAACAACTGACCGCGCTATCCGCAACTATCCACACCAGAAGCCATGATTGATAACATCTCAACATAAATACACTTGCACACACACACGCACTCACACACACAGACACATACCCACACACAGAGACAGACAGATGGGCTGCAGCAGCATGTGCGGTGGATATTTTACGCGACCGATGGCTGTAAAAAAAAAAGAGGTGGCTCGTTGGTCGCTTGGCTGCTCGTTTGCTCGGTTGCTTGGTTGACTGGGCTGGCTGGCAGTGTGGCAGTGTGGCAGTGTGGCAGCCTGTCTGGCTGGTGGGTCAGTTGGTGGCTTGTCTGGGTGTTGCCTTATCGCAGTCAGGCAAAACACGTGTCGCAGGCGGCGATATGACCATGCCATTTGCATTTAGCCACCTGCTTATTGTTGCATGTGCTTTAATAATTGCGACAACATTAAAGCGCGTGCAGCACGTTGCGCATACGCTATGTAACTCGCAATTTAATGGTTTTTTAAGCGCCAAAGTGGCGTGAAGAATCAGTGAAAAAGGCTAAAGCGAAAGCAAGTTGCTCAAAGGGAAAATGTTGCCAGATAAAGTGGGAGGTAAGGAGACAAATAGAGAGGGAGGGGGAGAGAGAAGGGAATGCGAAATGGAGTCGCTTTTTGCTGCATTGGGGCATGAAAAACAATGCGGCAAGTGTAATAAAAACTAAGTAGCTTACAAGCCAAGCAAAGAAAACATTATGCAAAATTGCGTCCTGCGTCCTTACTTAACGCTCTCTGTGTGGGCGTGATTGCTGCAGCAGCAACGTGGCACTTGCAACACTCGCGGCAAATGCCACGGTGAGAATGTGTCTCTAATAACCTAACGTGCCGCTCGCATTAAATATGCTAATTTTTACAGTGAATACATTTTAAGGCAGCAGGCGACACGGACACGGACACGGACAGGAACAAGCACCCGGACATGCCACCTGACTGCCTGCCACCCTCCCTCTACCCGCATGCCTTGCCTGTCTCCTATCATCAACAGCTTCCTCTCTGCACCCCCCTCCCTCCTGCTCCTCATCGGGCATATTATTTGCAAGGCAGGCGAGCGGAGGCTCGCATATTAAGTACATCTTGCCTCATGTACGTGTGTTGTATGCCGCCATGTTGCACAGCCCGCCCGTTGACATTTAGCGCGACAGCGACAACAACACGCCACAACAACAACAACAACAACAACAGTAAGAACAGCAAAACAGCAACAGCGCGAAGCAAAAACTGGAATTGAGAAAAATTATACTGCAAATGCCAAGAGAAAAATTATGAAAATTTTTTGTGTGACAAGATTTTTGCTTACACTCATTTGTTGTTCTTGTTCTTGTTCTTGTTGTTCTCTTCTCTTGCTGCACAGTGTAGTATGAGGTATTTTTGTTTTGCGAGCAGCTTTGACATTTTTTGAGAATTAGCCAAGTGGAAGCAAAAGATTAAAGCCGAATGTCGTTGGCATCTTAAGCTTAACAAGGCTCAGCCTTCTTGAATCACAAGTGGGAACTTTGAAAGCGCATTAAAGTTTACGATTAGGAATACCAAAGATATGCCTCTGAGTGAGGCATGCACGAGGCTTATACTCTACCATACCTACTCCTTGTAAATCCAAATTCATTATGGCATCGACAACTTGTAACAATTTAATAGGCACATTAATGCCTAAAGCTCTGCCAGCGCCATATTCAGACACTCTGCAAATGCTTTACAGGGTATTTGCTGTGCTGTGTGACGTGCAACAGATGTTTCGTCACTGTCAGCAGCAGCGGTAAAAACCTTTTCGTTATTTTCGTTGTTTGTTGATTTTGTTTGTTGTGCTGTGTTTTATTTTTATGTTAAAAATGTTCAAATTATTCCAAGGCGAATGTCGTCAGCTTCAGCGTCGCGAAAGTTACCTGTGCCTCCCACTTCTGCTGGCTCTCCACCTGTCTACCTAGTCCCCTGTCCCCCTGGCCCACACTCCCTTCATTGTCAGTGAATTAAAAACGTCATAAGGGCTTATTTGCATAAATTATGAACACATTGCGTGGGATTCTCAATAAATGTAAGTAATTCAGCGCTTAAGTGAGCCATATTAGCCACAGTGGAGACCAGGCTGAGATCGGCACTAGAAAGCCATGTGAGAAACAGCAACTGTTCCCCCCTTCCTCTGATTGCCTGCTGAGCAACTTATTCCTAAAGGAAATTAAAACAATCCACTCGGCCGCAAAGCTCAAAGTTTTCCCCACAATCCATATATAATTTTTATTTTGTTACGCATACCCTGCCAAGACAAGAACAACTTGATAAGGTGGGCATGAATATTACTATATAATAACATATTTCCGTTATGACATATGATAAATACCATGGCATATGATATTATATTTTGATAAACATAAAAAGTAATGGTACAATTCAATTTAAATTAAAACTATATTTAGTATTAAGTAAAAATAATTAAAAATGAAAGCTAAAAAAAGAGTGTAATATACATATTGTACCATAATATATACATACATATATACTATATACAGTCATTCTATATATAGTCAAGATGAGTTTATATAGGATATTTTGCATTGTACAAATTCATTTTATGTGATTTTTATACATTTCTCATGATATCACATTTATATACATTGATAATATATACAGTTAACAAATTTACTTAAATATAAATATTTTTTTTTATTTATTATTACAAATATATTATTTAATTTATTTATTTATTAATACGACATTTATCTTATAATACAATTTGAATATGAAAGAAATCGAATAACAATTTAATACTTAAGTCTCAAACTATCCCCCACACATGCCATAGAGGATATCTGTGCGTCGTATATGCCTGCTTACTTTGTTTATTATTTATTAAAGTTGTTGCTGCCACACTTTGGCGCCGCCGGCGCTGTCAAAGTTTTTGCAATGAAAACCCGAATGAGGCGCAACTTTTAGCCGAACTCAATCGATGCAAAGAAGGCATAAAATGTTATGACAACCCTCGCAGAACTAAAGTAATTCGATCACGTTTATTTCTATTGTCACAGAACGAATGAAGAGGAAGAGTGAGTAGGGGGCGGGCATGGAGTTAACTGTTAAATTGGCAATAATGAGCAGACGAAAATGCAAACGAAATGCAAAACGTGCCCAGCTTAAGATGCAGGTGACGATGCTGCCAATGCTAGCAGTGCCTGTTGCATGCCGCACTGCTGCCGGGCTCCACCTCACGTTGGCAAAAAGAGAAGGCTCTTTGTGCCACAGGAAGAGGCAACATGAAGACGTGAGTGTGAAAGTGTGCAAATGGGGTAAGCGAAGCTGCGGATGCAGATAGAGACACAGGCAGACGCAGAGCTAGAAGAAGTGCGTGGGGGGTGCAAGGAGCTGGGCGAAAAATATGCAGCCGGTGGCAAACAATGGCGAAAGGCAAAAATAGGAGAAGTGAGGTGAGAGAAGGAGAGAGAGAGAGAGGGAAAGAGACAAGAGAAAGCGAGAGTGAAAGTAACGCTTCATTGTTATCCTGGACGAGGACGACTGCTTGTCCTGTTACTCGGTCTTCTTCTTCTCCGTCTCCTTCTTCTTGCTTCTTCTTCCTTGTGGCCCAGCACACAATTGTTAAAAGATAAACTTGCTAGCAGCTCGAGGGAGAGAGGTGAAGGGGGAAGAGGGGCACAAGGGGGAAAACAGTATACAAAATGCTGCACAGCAAATCTCACAACAATTTGGGTCAAACAAGCAAATTGCATTCTGTTTAGTGGCTCTCATTGTTGTTGTGGTTGTTGTTGTTATGTTTGCCATTGTTGTTGTTGTTGTTGCTTTTCTTCTTGTGGGTGATTCTCTTGTTATTGCTGTTGTAGTGGGTTGTTGTTGTTGGTGCAATTGCATTGCCTCCTTTGAGGTTAAGCGCCGTTGAGATTTCCATGGGGGCATGTTCTCTTTACTTCCCTTCCTTCCCCTCTCCGTTCCCTGTTGCATTCGCAGTAGGAGCTGCGGGTACTGCAAACATTTGCTCAACTTTTTTGTTGATTTTGTCTCACTCATAGTTACTGCAACTCAGATTGCCTGCTACTTGCCACCTCTCCCCCTGTTCCCTTGAAGGACACGCTGAAAAATATGTGAAAAAGTGAAAGTGCAAAAAAAAACAGCTTAGGCCACCTGCCGAAGCCAAAGTCCAGGCCTGTTTGGCCCGTTTTCACTTTAAATTGGCGCATTAGATTTAGTCGTAACTCGCTTCTCATTAAATTGCAAAATGCATTTGGGGGCTAGGGAGAATGCTGGTGAATGTGCAGGATGCGGCGCCGCCACTCGGCAGCTGCCAACTTATGCAAATTTTCATGCAATCGAGACGCACTCCCAGCGCATCCCCTCTCCTTCTCACAGTGCCTGAATAACTGTATGTGTGTGTGCGCGTGTGTGTAAGGATGCGTATGCAAAATCCTGGTAATGTAGCACAGTTTGCTCCGCAAAAGGACCCTAAACGATTCCTCTCGACGAGAGGGCAAAGGATAAAAGTCATAAGTAAATTGCTTTTCAAGCTCGAGATGTGATTTGGAGCACAATAACAAACATTTGACTCGATGGCGTTTTAGAGGTTATTTTATTTGTTTAAGGCAATGTGTACTCAAGCCACTCCCACTACCGTCTTTCCCACTTGCCAGCATAAAGGTAACTACAATTGAAACCTAAATATTTCTTTTGGGTAAGCCGTGTACATGCCTTAAATACGCTCTATCAACTTTATTAACCAACACTGGCAATACTTGACATCGTTACACTTAACGCAAGATAACTTATGTAAACACTTTGCAGTTTCCGGCAACAAGATGCTATTTGTTGCACTGTTGCATCTTTATAACTATATATGTTGATATTATATGTATGTATTTACATATATAATCGAGATCTCCGGGACTATGAATTTGTCTGTCTGTGTAAATTGGAATCTCCAAACTGACTTGATTTTCAGCTTATAGTTCTGGTACTCATAACTTGTAGTTCTGGTACTCTTTGGTAAACTATTATATCATCAAATTGAATAAGTTATCTTTCGCATTCCGCCCTAATTGAAGGTCAGATGGAACCTTGAACTGCAGCATCCTCTCAGCAACGCAGCAAACAGCAATCTGGCGCTGCATCTGCGGCTGAGTGAGCATTTAATCTAATTTCGCATCGAAGCTCTTTTCCCATTTGTGTCGCCGCAAAAGATTCCCATCTCATTGGGTTGAAAGATTTATGCGGCATTCGATTGAGCTTTAATTAAATTGCCACTTGATGGGGAAATTGCAACGCAACGCGACGCAATAGAAGCAGAGTTAAGTAGCTGCCGCTGTCGCTGCTGTCTCTGGCGCAGCTGCTGCTTTAGTTACGGTTAGCTGCAGTCACCTTCGCTTAGTTAGTTGGACAGGTTGGCAGCCCCCAATGCCGAGGTGCAGCCAGGAGCAGACATTAACTGTGGCAAAGCGCCAACAGGACCAGAGCCAACAAGTACAACAACAATGGATGCAACTACAACTGCCTCGACTTGCATGCGATGCCAATGTTGGCTGACGGGCAGCCTGCCACCCGTTGTTGTGGCATGCCCTTTACTTTATTTTTAATGCTCAAGGGCATTACGTTTTTGCCGTAAAGAGAGTAGCATATAATACAAGTAACTGAACGATAATATTAAATAAAGTGCAGCTGTAAAAGTAACACTAAAGCAGATAACGAATGATGCAATATTTTCAAACGTTGCCCAATACTATAGTCTGTTGTCTGTTGGCTAACAGCGACTGTTAATGTAAACAGTTTGCTATATGCATGGCAGCATAGGTTAGAGTGGGATAGATGTATATAATCGTTAAGACCACAACAGAAGTTTGTGACAACAGATGCTGCTCAAATAACATAACTATCGACTGGCAACAAAAGAGGAACATATCGATAAAGTGATAAATATAAAGAAAAATAAATTAAATTAAATAAAATGTTCAAAATTGTTTGAATGCTTCGCGCAGATTGCAAATGTTAAATAATAAGTTCGTCATTTAATTAAAACCAAATGAAAATTATTAAAACAATGCAAATACATAGTATATTTATTAACTAGGGTATTTAATCTTCTACTCTCGAGCGAGAGCAACTTCATTTTGCTTCTTTTTTTTTTTGACTGTCCTCTGGTGTTCGTGTAGTTAAGCACAATTTTAATTGATAAATTGCCACTTGGGCCATTACTTGTCGCTCTGCTGCTGCCGCTGCTGCTGTTATTGCTGCCTCTGCATCTGCCTGTGCTGTCTCTGCTTGTGCTTCTGTCCCTGTTGCCTTGTCCTGTCGACAAGGACGCTTTGAATAATTTGCAAAGTTGCCAGCGAGTTGTCGACGTGGATTGCCAGCACCACTCCCGGTCGCGCACTTCTTCAAATCTCTGCCCCCAACTCCCGTCCCCCTCTTGTCTGCTGCCGGAGGTGGCCTAAGTAACGTTTACATCATCAAATAAAATAAAATGCTTGGACTCATTTAAAAAGCAATTAAATATTAAAAACACTTGTCCGATTGTACCGACAAGTAAGAGAATGGTGGGAGGGAGGAGAGCAGCGGGGCTACGCCACTGACTTTTGGAATTTTGATTGTTTCTTTGCGTTTCATTTACAAGTTACGCCCCTGGGGAGGGGAATGACGGCCAGGATGGGATGGTCTGCGGTTGTGTTTGAGTGATTATGCAATTAATTAGAATCTCTTTGGTTGTGGTAATGTTAAGCGGATTGCCACCAGCCGAACGGAACGACATGGAATGGAACGGAAGGAGACGCGGCCGCACGAAACCGAACTGGGAATGGGCAATGTAATTGAATTTTAATACATTGCTCCAAGAATCGGCAGAGGGAAGAACAAAGAAAAGAAAAACAGCAACAACAACGATTTGCAATCAAAACGCGTTATGCCACCGACAGAGTTAACGGAATCATTTCCTATGCGACAGCCAGTTTATTAAAAGCGTTCTGCACACGCGGCAAAAACCGAAGGAGACAAGGCAACAAAAAGCGAATGAGCAGGAATAAAGTGCGAGGCGATCAAATCAGGCAGCAGGCGAGCAGAATGGAAAGAGTATGGCAAAGGGGAGAAGAAGGCAGCAAGCAATAACAACAACAATGTGGGCCAATTTGATACACATCCGCGAGAGAGCAAAAAACAAAAGAAAAGAAACACAATAATGAAAAGGCGGATAACCACAAAAAGGGAATACCCTTAACGAAACGTGCGAACATGAAAAAAGAAAGAGATAGAAAGCTGCAGAGAATAAGCGGAATTGGGAACGAAATCGAAGATCAAATGTGATAAGGATGAGGGAGCTAAGCAATCCAACTAACCAAAAAGTGTGCAAAGGAGTTCATAAGAAAGTTCACGTAGAGCATAAAAAAGCAGCGATTGTAGAAAGCGATAAACCGATAAAACGATAACGTGAGTGAAATAACTGACTAGTGTTGTTCACATTGAAAAAGAGAAGATGGAAAGCAGCCAAGGAAAAATTGGGTGATAAACAGAAGTCGAAAATCATGAAAGACAATTCGAAGGACGGGAAACTTAATAACCTAGTCAAGAAAAGGGAAAACAGAGAACAGAAAAATATGGAAACATGCGCGAGTGGAGCAATAATCCTATTAATAAGGACTGTTTTTCTTGCGAAATTCCATTGCCAAAAGGGAATCAACTGATGCCGCGCTGTGAAACGATTCGAAACTATTCGAGGCGTTGCTAAATGCCTTGGCAACTCGTAATACCCTTGAAAAAGGGATGTGCCATAGCAGCGAACAGCGTGCCGTGTAGAAGGAGCAGGAGCAGGAGGAGGAGGAACTGGAGAGAGACACACGTAAGCGTGGAAGTATTCCATTAATTTGATTAGACTTTCAGGCGGGACGAGCCGTTTGAGACGTTTGAAGTTCAGTGCAAAGAGGAGAGAGGAGGGGAGGGAGGGATGAGGCCACTTGCGAATCGAATGCAAAAGGCAATAAGGGGAGTGGGAGTGGAAACAAGGGAGTGAGAGGGAACAACATCAAGTCGCATGTTGGACACACCTCAAAACTGTCGGCTCGTGGCTTTATGAACTGCCGTTATTAACTAAGGGGCAGGGCGACTGTGGGTCGGGGCATTATGCCTCATAAGAATTTAACGCACAAATGCTCAAATTGTCAATAAGAAAGTTGGCACGCCCCTCCTGCTCTCCCCTGACCGGCTGGATATGGGCTAAGCCAACTTATTTACTTTTTATACCTCAGCGTGGCACACACATTAAATGTCCAGGCTTCTTCATTAGGCTGGGGAAGGGATGAGGGATGGGGGAAAGTCGGAACTGAGACCGTTGCCAGGCCAGGCGTAGCAATCATTTTTTATGAAGGCACTTGGTTGGAGCAGCGCATCAAAAACCCATTTGGTTGCCATTAACTTGATTGAGTCGAGCTGCTGCTGCTGCCACTGAATGTTGCCACTGTCCTCGGCCGCGTGTGGCGTTTTTGAAGGCATTTAAGTTGTAGGCGGCGCCGAAATGAGAATTGATCATGTGCTTTGTCTTTGCGGAACCCTCTTCCCCGGGCCATGGCCAAACTGGCCATGTTAACAACTAATATTTCCTCTTTTAAGCCTCTTTTCGGCCACAAGGTGCGCGTGGCCCCCTTCCTCAGTCGGCCATTAGTTGTCATTAGCGCGCATTGGCCTAATTAAAGTTGCGCTGAAAATACGCCAATCAGTCATTAAACTTATCTCCTGCCACATTTATCAAGCGACGAACAGAACTCTTCCACATCCGTCCTGCTCTCCGTCTCCACCTTCGCCTTCGCTTCCTGCTCGAGCTAATTAAATGCGTCAACTGCGACAACAACGAAATGTTGTCACTTAAAGCTGACCCAGTTTTCCTTCCTCCTGACGACGGCAACAGCACCTGGCAGATGGAATGGACTGCCGGCAGACAGATAAGAAACAGACGGGGAAGGTGCCGCCTGGAAAGTATGCTACAGTTTGGTAAATCAATAACTCAGTTTTCCACAGAAATTCGTATTCACCATTAACAGCGTTTTAAATTGCAGTTGACAAAAGATGCAAAGACGTTTCGGAGCCCAAACTATCTGGAAAGCTGGGCCATAACCTCAAGGTGTTTCCAGCATGATGCACAAAGTTCTTCATGGCGAATATCGAATACCACAAGCTGCAAGGCAACTGAAGCGACCAAGAATCCTTACATACTTTATAGAGCGAACTGGATTTGTTGCTGGAGAATTTTTAAGAATTTGTCATTCGTGGGAACTTTAAGGACGTCTCTTTTTTTAAATTTTCAACATTCTTAGACTAATTTAAGGGAGTGTACAATTCAATGGCAAATATGTGTATTGCATACCCTGTAAAAAGAAATAAACGTTGAGGGATATCTGAAAACAAAAAGGAACAACTTTTATTTCCTTTCCTAAACTCAAAAATGTTGAAGTTCAAAATTTGTATAACTGCCATATAAAAGTTGGAAGGTGTTAACAGTAGATAGCCATATTTCCGTCTGTATGAACGCCGAGATCTCAAAGACTTTTAAAGCTAGTGCTATCAAATGTGATGCCAATATTCTTTATCCCAGCAAGCAGCTTTAGTTGACATTAGAATTAAGACACGCCCCCTTTAGCTGCCTTTACTCGATTAAAATCTAGTTGCAAGCGTTATTTCAAGGCTAGAACTTTCAAACATAAGCAGCAACTAAATTCAATAATTATCTTACTTTCCAAATGATTTCTGAACATATTTTACAATCGTATAATCGATATAGAAGTTTGAATATCACAGTCAAGTGCAGTTGACTGTCTTTTCTCTATTCTGTTATCAGTTACTACAGGGCATCTGCTTGTCGAGCAGTGCAGCGCTTTAAAATATTGCTAACTTATTGCGTCACGTGTCAACATAATCATTCGCAATGCCTTTTACTCGCAGGACCTTCAGGAGCTGTTGCAGGTGGCTCGACTCGACATGACAAATACGCACATACACACACACACAGACATGTTTGTTTACTTGTGTGTTGGTGGAAAATAAATAAATGTGATTTGTCATTTTGCAAACATAAAGCAGCAGCAACAAATACGAAGAAGCTGCTTTTGAGAGCGCATTAAATTGCAGTCAAATGGCACGCTCTGTGCATGCCAAATGTGCACACGTTGCCACACCGAACACACACACACACACACACACACACACATACAGTCAACCCCTGTGTGTGTGGACATTTTGGGAAATGAATATGCTAGCTTGGCTTGGCATGTCCTTGCAATGAGACTGGCAACTGGCATCAGGATACAGGCAGCAGAGTATGAGGAACTGCGAGCTGGGAAGCTGAAGCTGTCTGCCTTGTGGAGTATTAAATTATTCGAGCGTGCGTCTGCCACACGAAATACTTTTGTATGCAACGCTGCGCACACCGAACCAAGTCTCAGCTAGCCAAACCAAGTTGGCAGCTCCCGCGACCCGGCTCTGCTGCCTGCAACTCTCATACTTTGAACTTGAGCCGACTGCAGCAACAGCAACAACAACAACAACAAGTTGTACCTAGTCGTCGCTCATTTGCAGCAAATCAACTTCAACGAGCGGAGTCAATGTTAAGCGCCATGCGCCATTCATTCGCTCCAAGGCAGGCAATGGAGGGAGATGGAGAGAGGGAATTAGATAGAAAGAGAGAGAAAATAAATCAAATATCCAGCATACCCTGGGATGCGTGCAAAAGTTTTAGGACGCCAGCTGTCGTCGGCAGTGGCAGTTGGCTATGGCTTCTGCTTCTGCTTCGCTTGACCTTTGCACACAGGTTGCGACCAGCACAAGCCTGGCAACTCTGGCTTGCCCTCCACCCTGTCCAGCTGTGGCAACATAATCGACAGGGCCGCACGCACATCGCATGGTTGCGTTTGATTTTTTTGGGGGATTCGCTGGATTGACTTGGACATTTTTATCATTAATGCATGCTCTGATAGAGACAGGTGAAGTAAGCACGAAAAAGAAAAAAAAATATATATATATATATATATACATATATATCGGAGAATAGATATTATTTGAAATAAAGCACTTTGTTAAGTTAAACTGTATCAAAGTAAAAGATAACATTAAGTTTATCGGTTTGAGTATTTCTTTTACTAATTCTGTCTAATAAATCCCGAAGAGTTAATCCATTGCGACTCGCTGCGCGTTACGCATCAATATATATATGTATATATAGAGATAGAGAGAGAGGGAGAGAAGAACAGTGGTTGACAGAGACAGCCCATTGTACTTAGCACAAGATTTACTTCTTCTGTGCAGTAAATTGCGCCTGTTGAGCAGCTCGAATTGTCAGCACAAACATTAATCTATTATACATATCTGTCCTCAGTTAAGAAATTAAACTATTACACCAAACTCTAAAGCATCTTCTGCGTCCTTAACTCATTGTTAATCCCCAAAACGAGCCGACAAACGGCGTCAGTTAGCCAATAAAACCATCAGGTTGCCCAGAGTATGATGACAAACTGTATGGTATACATACATAACTTAAAATTGTTCTTGTTGACCCATGTACCCTTGCACACACACACACACACAACACATACGTTGCTGGTGTGTTTGTGTATTTTAAAAGGCTTACACTTAATTGACAATTCATTTATGTGACAGGCACAAGAAAGGTCCAGGAATGTCAACCGTAACTGAAACCTCACACACATCATACCAAGGCAGCACACAAAGACATGCACACACACACACACACTTACTATCTGCCTTCCCCTTCCCCCCGCTGCGATGCTTCAGTTAAAGCAGAAGCGTTAAAGTGCAAAAGATTTATGAAATTCATTTATGTGCCTGTAAAAATGCCAACGGCAACGGACAAGTGCTGCAGGAGAGCAGAAGAGAAAGAGGGGGGTGGGGAGGCTGGCAAAAAAGGGAAGTGTATTTGGGCCAGGCTAACATCACACTCCCATCAACTGGCAGCGGCTGCCATCACAATTTTTCGTTGTTGCGGCGTAGTCGTAAGCGGATTTGCGACAAAACTCATTCAAGTCGACCACGCCCCACCCCCTTCCCAGGGACCAGCTGTACCCTGGCTCGGTGCGGTCGGTTGAGCACAGTTGACGGAAAGCTGGGCATCGCCTTCGAGGCTCCTCCAGCTTGTTAGCAATGACAGCCAGCGCCGAGCGCCGTCCTGGCTAAATCCTGTTAAAATTTAGTGCAAAATAAGATAGAATATTGTCTCTTGTTCTTTGCCTTTTCCCTTTCTCCTTCTCCTGCTTCTTCTTCATCTTCCTGGGCAAAAAAAGTAAATTATTTCTTCTACATTTTCATTCGCAAAGTGAGAGCAAGAAAGAACGCGATACTTCTTCCTGGTTCTTTTTATGCACTTTCCATTCAAAATAAAATAAAATGGAATAAAATTGTCGCAAAACTGACCCGACTCGGAACATATATATGCCTATATACAAGTATATATTCCGCTGCTCATAAATTCTCGCCCAAAAGCTGCAGAAACAATAAAAATAAATGAACTTGAGTTGAAGGACTCGAGAATCGTGAGCCAAAAACCGAGAAATGGTAACTGGGAACAGACTCCAAAAACATCGAGTATGGAGAATGGAGAACAGCGGGCAACAACAAAAAGAGCCCAAGCAATTTCATTATTATTGCCTTCTGTGCAGCAACTTTTCGCGCCCATTGTTTATGGCAGTTTCCCCATTCGTTTTTTGTTGCTGGCCCAGCACGAAAACGCATGTTAAACGATACAAACATGGAACGGCATTTATGTCTATAAAACAAGTATTAAAACCAACTGAACCTGCCAATTGAATTTTATTCTACATGTATAATGCACAACTTTGCATATTTCAATGGTGAAAATACAAGTAATATATATATATAATATATTCCAGTCAATTGGCTAAATTAAATATTGATTCTATAAATTTGGTAAAACAAACAATGCAACGCAAAGAAAAATATGCATAACTAATTTGGCATAATAGAAGATAGCATTTTTAGTCCGGCCTGAGAAATAAACTATACAGAAAAAAAGGAATTTAATAAAATATAAAAAATAATTTATTACATTTACCAGAGAAATAAGAAGAATCAAAAATAAATGAACCTAAAATTGCGCTTGCCAAGGACAAAGTGGAAACACACAAGAAAAGGACAATTTGCTCGATGGTATAAAATGGTTTTAATGCCCAAGTCGAGCAAATAATCCCAACTAACTGAAATTCCGCTTAACCCATTTACATAGCTCGTCTACTTTGTCCCGCAATCGGTTCATAAACCTCACTCTCACTCTCTCTCTCTCTCTCTTTTCAGCTGGTGCATGTGAGTGTGTGTGGGTGTGTCTGAGTGTGCTTGTGTCTGTTCAAAAGAGGCAAACAAAAAGCAGATGGAATCAAAATAAAATACACATAAATAGCAGTGAATATGGAAACGTTTACAAGAAGCGACTTCAAAGCGACATCCATGCAGGGTAGCTTAGGGAGAGAAAGAGGATAAGAGAGGGCAATGAAACGAACACCGATCGGAGTTGAAACGGAAACGGAAGTGATGCTGTTCGGGTTCCTAAGTCCCAACACGTGCTGCTGCGTGTATTAGTTTTTCTTGACCTCTTTTTCTCATTTTTTAGTTTCTGTTCCACTTTTTCCGTGTCGCATTTCACTTTTCATACTTCAAGTTTTTTCTACTTATTTACAGTTTCATTAAGCAAACTTTAATTCACCACGGAATGTCGTGTGGGGGGGGGAAGTTAGCGAGAGGGTGAGGAAATCAATGAGCAGCGTAGGATGCGTAAGAACAGCCTTGGCACTCTATAAGCTGCTCGCTTGACAACTTAATGTCGCTGGAAGGGAAGCAGATGGGAGCTAGAGAGAAGGGGGAGGGAGACACAATTTGTTTGGCCCTCAAAGCAGACAAATAAATATCGAGAGAACCGTAAAGGATTTTATGGTTGGACCGTGAGCTTATAATCTGACATTGGTTATATACCCACAGCAGAGCTCAAAATTCAAACAGATTCCAAAGCCAAAGCGAACAGAACAAAACAGAGTTGACTGGCGAAACCAAAGTCATTTATTGTGCCCAGCCTGAGATAGTTTTACATTTACAAGACACACACACACACACACATAGTCTGGCACAGCAACAACAAAGAGAATCATTCATGGTTTTCAGAGCATGAATCACATGCAAATCACCGAGCTGGACTGGCAATGGTCAGTGTAAATAGATTCATAAATCAGTATGAAAACATTATTTTGATTTCCGTTTCACAGGATGCCACAAAAGAATCTCGGAGAGTCTGAGATGCCGACGGAAGCAACTAATTGGAGCGTAAAGTAAATTCAGTAAAGTGCACAGCGTTCTTATTTCATCGTACACTTTAAAATTGGATCTATAGCATTTCTCATGTTGTTTGTTTGTCTCCTAATTAAATCAATAATAACTTTGTGTGGGTTTGTTCCTTCTAGTTACCTTCTTATCTATAATATAGTTGGTACTCCTTTTTAAAGTGACCATCATGAGTGGTTGACATGTCACATAATTTCTTATTGTTATTTTTTACTTTAACACAACTAATTTTATAATTGCTTTAGCTTACTCTCTAAAAAACATAACTCTTTCTTTATCATATGCTTCTTTACTTTGGGGTGACCATATACTGTATATCATAAATATTTGGTTGCTTTCCTAGTAACTTTCTTCATCTCTCTTCCAATTTTCGCTTCCTATTCAACGCCTGCACACCTCCTTAGACAATCGTATTAGAGGAGACTAACTCTTTTTAGATGTTGCTATCTCCTCTTGTTTTAGCAGAGCATATCTTCTGTGGGATGATCCTTCCTCAATTAGACCATTCCAGTTTCTTTGCTGTTTCTGTTTTCTTTTATTGCTTATCAAGTGAACGGATGCAAAACGTTGACAGAGTGTCATGTGGCTGGTGAATTATGAGTGGTTTTTTCGAGACTTAGACCATTGGCACTATAACAATGAGCACTTCCGCTTGTCCAACTGACAGCCCTCATTCTCTCTCCCTCATTGTCTCTCTCTCTCTCTTTCTATGTGTGTTCGTGTGTGGCAGCTGCTGCTTGCCGGTGGCAGCTTTGCAATCAACTCGAGCGCGCACAAAAGTATGCTACACTTTAGTTGGGAGAGAGTGCAACAGGAAAAGAGAAATAGAGGGGGAAAGAGAAAACAACATAAGGAATCGCCTTGTGCATTTGCTGCATAAATGTCAGGGCCCCAACTCATGACATATAAAATGAGTTTCTTTTCCATATTTCTGCTGGTGCTACTGCTGCGCTGCAATTGTTGCTGTTATTGTGCGGTGCCAGCTGGCGGCAGCTATTGCATTGCATCTCCAGTCGCTGTTTAATATTTCCGCTCGCACACTTGCTTATTTATTATGTTTTCCGCCGCCACGCGGCGCACTACAACAATAACAAGAACAGTAACACAGCAACACCCTCCACTCCCTGTGGCCTTCTAGCCTCCCTGCCGAATCCGACGTCTGCTTCGGCTCAAGTTGCTCTTGACGCCATTATACAGCCAACTAAGACGGCGGCCACATGTGCTGGTAGAGGTAGTTATTGTTGTTGCTGCCACTGCTGCTGCTTCTGCTGCTGTTGTTGCAGTTGCCCTAATGCCTTTTTTTTCACTCGACTTCTTGCACGACTTCTGCCCGCTGTGCCGTCTTCCTTCACCCCTCGCCATCCTTTGTGCCCTGCCCTCTCCCATGTTAAGTGCCTACATTGGATAATCTGCACATCTCAAGTCAGCGCGTAATTGTAGTCTCCCAATGCAGTCAAGCTGTGCAGTTGACTGCAGTTACTCGTCCCTCCTCCCCTCTTGAAACTCGTCTCTCCTCCTGCTTTCATCCTCATTCGTTGCTTCACGTCTTTACGTCATCTTCAACGTTTTGTGCTGTGTCGACAATCCTCATGAGCTTTGCATTTTGTAGTGCTTCCCGGAGTAGTCGCTTTAAGTAATTACCATGTCGCGCTCGCTGTCTGCAGTCGGTTGCATGCCACACACAGCAGGGCGGACAGGAGTGGGGGGGCACAGCTCAGACTCAGACGCAGTAAATTTAGCTACTTAAGGCCAAAGGGGTCAGGGGTCAGGGAGCTGGCTTCCAATGATGTCCGCCACATGCAGCGTTGCTTTATTAAATAAAGCGACAAACTGCGTGCGTTGCCTCGTTGCATGCTGCATGTTGCAAGTTGCATTATGATGTGCGCTGCATGCGGCATGTTGTCATTCAATAATTCGAGGCTCCGACTTGGCTCGGCAAAATGAAATGAAAACTATGCCAAATGGCAAGAGAACCGCAATCAGCATCAGATGCAGATGCTGCTGCTGTTGCTGCAGACGAGGCAGAGCCTAATTAGGCACGTGACTGACAGCAGCAGAGATGAGTAAGAAACACAGTGATAGAGAGAGAGGGAAGGGAGTAACAGGGAATGTGAGTAGTGCGCCCATGTCGTTGACTTTTCGAAGTTGCTTTCATTAAACTCACTGCACAGATTTGTCCCGACTTTAACTGACTCCATCAGCACCCCGTTCCACCACATCCTCTCCCCCACAGCACATCTGCTCTTCAATTACACAACCAGACGGGGTCGTCAGGAGACAGTCAGGTAGTCAGGCAGTGAAATACCCAAACATTTGATGCCTTTTCAATTTGCTACACAAAAATAAAATGTGTAGAGGGAGGGCAAGAGGCTGCTTAGTGGGTATATGAGTGGGAGGGGGAAGGGTGTATATAAACCCTTGATGTGCGTAGTGCGTATCAATAAAACGAGCTACAGTACTGGCTTCAGCACGAGCTCCTCGACAACGTTTGATGTCGATGTCTCGAGGTTGCTTTGCATACCCTGCTTACATTGAAGAACAAAAAGGTATATGAAGTGTAGGTAAATGTATAAAGGGATTAGTTGATGTAAGCATTGCAGGGTATTTACCAATCGTACATATAAAACAGTTGTTTACTTTATAGGTGCTTACGACAACGCAGGTGTTTGCCACATCAACACCACACACACAAGCACACCTGCACACCCACACATGCATAAATTTGTTGTTGGCATTTGCCATCAAACAAGCAGCAAACTTTCATGTTATTGAAAAACGAGCAGAGAATCGAAAAAATCCTTAATACTTCTTTGCCTTACCTATAATATCAAATGACATTGACTGCCTGTCTGTGTGTGTGTGTTCTTCGTGTGGATGTGTGTTTGTGTATGTGCGTGCTAAGCATAAGCACTTTTAAATGGATACCTTTGTCGCATTGTGCGTTGATTAAATTGTTTCTGTGCTGCGCATCGAATTTGTCAGCGTCTTGTAAGCATTTTGTAAACCTACAACGATTATATATGTATGTATATATTCTATATATACGCTTGAGTAATCAACTAACAAGATGATGCATATTAGCCCGCTTTTGATGGATAATGTCGCGTCATGAATGATGAATTTTGCGAAAAAAGGCTTAAACAGCAGATTGAGAAGCGAATTTTATATAAATTGCTAAATTTACTGATTAGAAAGTGCTGTAAACAAATATATTCATTGCTAGGCATTTATTTATAATAATTTAATAATATTCTTTATTAAATATTTCCTAAAGTTGACTTAACAATTCAATTAGCTTCGATTGCAACGATTGATTTATCAGCTTACCGCCACATTTTCGATAACTTATTCATTAAATCTATATATTAGTGTTGAGTAGGGTCCAATAATCGGATGTAAACAAAATGAGACGCTTAGTTACAAATTAAACAAATCAGTTACGATTAATGGATTAAATAACAAATCAATCAGTTATTAACAATATTAAATATTAAATTATTTATTAAGTTGGGCAAGTTTAAGTGGATTTTTGTGTTGCCATCGATTTTAATTCATTGTTTGCTTTTTATTACAGTTCCACTTGAAAGAGAGCGCAATTGATACGACTGAAGTTGAGTGTGTGTGTGTGTGTGTGTGTGTGTGTGTGTGTGTGTGTGTGTGTGTGTGGGAGTGTGTGAGGGACTGCTTCAACAGTTGTTCGGCTGACACCTGGACTCACCTTTTGTCGAGCCGAGAGTGCCGTGTGTAATTTATGTATGCGAGCATATTGTGTTTCAAGGACATTCTCATTACACGCAACGCGAACTTCTTGTTCAGGGCCCAAAGCCATCACGGCACTGCCCAACACCACAACAACAACAACAACAACAACTATAACAACAGCAACAACAACACCAACAATAAGCACAATCCGCATTAGCATTTTTCGCAGCTTCCACTTGCTTTTTGCTTTATGGGCAACTTATGCGCCCTGTTGGCGTGAGCTGTCCCCCTTTCCCCTCCTCTCTCTCTCTCTCTCCCTTTCGCTGCTTGTGTGCATGTTGTAGGCTAAAGGCCATTGTTGTTGTTGTCGTTATTTGCTGCTGTTGTTGGCTTAGTTTGTCGTGAGTCCTGTGGCATCCTTTGCCCAGCTATTCGTGTTGGCCGCAGAAGTGCTTTTAGTAGTTTGGCATTGTCTGCCACAAGATCGCCAGCAAGAAGGCAGGATGGGGCAGCAAGGGGATCAGGGGTTACGCCGGGTTGTCATGTCTTTGGTTGGGCATTAAGTTAATGCGCTGCGCTCGCCATGGCTGACAAATCCTTGACACTTGCCACGACTTGGGCTGGGGTTGTCTTCCCTCCCCTACCTGGTTTCATTAAGTCATTAGGCATTGTTATGGCTCCTCCTGTTGTTGTTCTTGTTGCTCGCTGGTTACTTTGACTTGGTCAGTGTGGGCTTGCCTTCGCTTGGCCTCTCAGTGTGCTTGTGTGCGTGTGCAGGTGTGTTAACAGGTGAGAAATTGCTTAATTGTAATTTTAACGCATAACAAACTACGAAGTCTACTTCTCTTTGCCTCCCTCTCTGTTTCGGGGGCACACTCCGTCTAAGATTTCGGTCCTCAGCTGGCCAAACAGTTCATGGCCAGCACCCACACATACACACACACACACACACACACACTTGCACAGCAGCCTGTTAGCTGGCGATGACGATGATGATGATGATAATGACTAATGGCGCTGACCCCCGTTCGCTACCCGAGGCAGTTCAATTCAATTAACCAACATTTGCCCTCACCTGTCTCCTTTCGCTTTTCTTCTTCATGCTGTCCCTACCTCCTTCTCTTTTCTGTTCATATTAAATTTCGAGAGTACATGATATTGTTGTTTTAGCCTTAGCTAGTCGAGTGCAGGCTGTTTCTGCGCTAATTAGCAAATGTCTGAAGCATCTCGTTGGGCTTTAACTTACCTCGCATAATTCACACACACACACACACACACAACATTTGCAACTTCATATATTATCAGGCTGTCCTCCTCCCGCCCCCTTGCTGATACGCTAATGAGCTGAACGTGAGCATTTTCTTGCTTTCCGACTTACATTCTCGCCGTGATGTTGTTTTTCCAGCTGCTTGTTTGCTCGCTCGCTCTCGGCATTTAATAAAAGAGTCTTTCGCCCACCTCACACGCACACACACACCCACACATAACATACTTCATGTATGGGTTAATGCACTGACAATTGCAACTTGTTGTTTGTCGGTCTCAGTGCGAGTGTTTGTTGACACTCTTGTGCATTAAGTGCTGTCAACTTGTTTAAAGCGCACAAAAGTAGGCAAGGAGCGTGGCGGAAATAGCATATAAAAATATTTATAAACTCAAACAATAACTGAACTGTCTGTGTGCTTGTGTTTTTGCCCCTTTGCCATCGTATTTAACTGATGTTTTATGCACTGACAGCACAATTAATTGCATAGTTATTTAATGCAGTTGTTGATGTTGTTGTTGTACACACATGTATGTATATTTTATATGCTAATTAATTGTTTAACCATAATTGGTTAACAACTCCAACTGGCCGTCTATGCCGCACTTGCCACAACCACTTGGGAATTATTCGAATGCAGTATTAATGAAGGCCGTGCACTTTGGGGACTTCTACGGCTTACAAACAGGTGTGTATAGGTGTGTGTGAGTGAGTGTTGAATGTGTGTTTTGCTTTTATAACCTTCGACCATTGCGAAATTGTTAAAAAGCGCATACTAGCAGAGTCTATCCGTCTGTTAGAGACAACCAATTGGATAGGAAAAAGTTTGTAAACCATCTGCAGATGAAGTTTATTTAATTATTTGCCAATAATAATATTAAATAGTTGTACGTGGAGATAATAATTAACTAACTGTGTCGTTTTCATTTTATTTTAAATGTCTTGCACAATTTGATGTGTCTTTCTTGGCTTTTTATCGATACAACTATCGACCACTAAGCATTACTCGTGAAACACTTCGAGCCGTGATTAAAATCCGCTGTTTGAGTACTCTATATGTTCGATGCTTAGTGGTGGTATCGACTCAGGTCAGACTTTATCAACATTAGACTTAACATAATATACATATGTAATTACTATAAAGGTATACCTTATCAAGATTTATATACCTTTCCCATTGGAAACCCAACAGAAACCTGTCTGTGCGTCTGTTGCATACCAAACGAAACTTCCAAATTGAATATGTACCATAGCTGCATTCTATATCTTTCATACTACTAGTCAACATTTCAGTTCTAATTGCCTTTTTTCATGGAAACACTCAATAATAACAATTATAATACTTATAACCATTATTATCTTAATGATAGAGGTCCTCTCTTGTTCAATTTGATGATTGCCAATTGAATTTGTCATGTACCATAAATGTACCTATGTATGTTGTTGTATTGTATATCACTAATACCAATTTGGGTATTAGGTTTCTCGCTGTATTTCAGTTGCTATCATGACGTACTACGATAGAGTTATTCTAGGTCTACTGTATTACATAAGTAGAATATTCGCGATACTTGAACTTCGGTTTGATTTTGTAGAAAAGAAGTTTTTGAAATCGCGTGTCGGTTTCTATTATGTGTTGATATGGCATTTGGTATTAATCACGCCATTTTTTATTTTAGTTTCTTGTACGAGTTTTGTACTATTGGATTTTAAGCATATAACTCGAGTTTTGGGTATCTGCTCTGCTCATATCCTCTCCATTGGTACTATTTATTCGATCTTGAACCTGCTGCTTAATCGTGAAAAGCTACTGAATCTGCTACAGCATTTTTTACGACTCGCAGATATGCATCATCAAATCTTTGGAAAAGCTTTGCAATTGGCCGCATTTTCCACATTATTCAGTTTTCTTCGGATATATTACGTAACTGCAGAAAATTCGAATCGTTTAATGTATCATGTGTTTCGGATGGCATGGCAGGTATTTTTAATCGATTTCGCAATGCTGCTTCAGTTTCAACTATTAAAAACATTGAACGAGCGGATGAACTCATTTCCCCCAACTAAAGAAGAAAAGAGAAAGCTTTACATAGACTATATTGTGGAGCTTATTAATCTTCGCCAGAAACTACAGTCATTTCTCTGGCCGATATTTATATACATATTATTAACAGAAGTTTGTTGGATCCTATCTCCCGGTATTGAACTTTACTGGGAGCCCTACCGTAAATGGCTGTGTCTCATAGTGATGAAAAGGCTTTTTTTCTCAAATGGTCTCCGCATGCTGATAATTGCCAGAGGAATTAACAGAAAGGAAGTTAAAATTTTAAATCGCTTATACGATCGGGAGTTGTACGACATTGTATTGAACTCAAAAACTAAAAAGACAATGAATCTGATTAAGGTAAATTGCACATCACATCGTATCTTCTCTAATGCTTTCAATTCTACAGTTGGAACAAATCCACCTCAAAAGCTGCACTACCAAGGAGAGAACGGTCACCCTCTTCAACTTTATGTTCTTAAAACGCTTTATCGGTTTGGCATACATGGATTTTGTATTAAAACACTTGATTCTTGCGTTAAGTTTTAGTTTAGACTATAATTTAAATGAATTAACATTTGTTCGTAATAATACAGTTGAGCATGAAAAAGTTTTTAATGTTCTAAGAAAGTTTTAAAAGTCTTGAAATTTATTTTGTTTTAATATAATAACATAATAAACACATAAGTTATTCATCTTAACAATTTCTACATTATTTGTGTGGGAGAGAGAAAAGGAATAGGTGGCTGAAGCATTAACACAGAAATTGCTACGGGGAATTCTTCTTACATTGAGCAAAGGGTATCTTAAGGTCGTGTGGGCTCGAGTTCCTTCATAGAACAATAAATCATAACAAGTACTATAATACTTTTGATTGGCATAGACTTACTAGGTTAAGAGTTTAGCTATAAACTATAATATCTATTAATGCTAACCCCTCTTTTATGTCAATTTAAATGATTGACAAGCGAATGAATTAATATTTTATAAACTTAATTTCATTAATATCATTTTGGAGAAATAGGTATTCTTCCCATAGTTCAGTTGCCATCACGTCATGCTGAAATAAGGTTATTCTACACCTATATTAGTGTATTAACATCAGTAGAATTTTTACAATTCTCAAATAACATTGTTAAGTATTTGGAGAACCTCTGAAATCTCAATCTTTACTACATTTCGCACGTTACTTTTGGATGATTTCGAGATTATTGAGGTAGAAATTGTCATCATTTATCTATTTTTGTTCGATTAGCCAAGGGTTTTCTTAAGAAAACTCAAGGAAAATGCAACAAGTTGAAGAGAACTTATTTTTCATTTCATTTCCTCTGCCTTCCTTTTGATATTGGAAACTGCCAACAGGTATAGCCAATCGGTAGACTTCTACTTGCACACACATACACTGTAGCACTTAACGCATCATCTGAGGAGTTTTTATTCTTTGTTTGGCAACGCGGCGTATCCGTCACCTGGCGAGCCGACAAACAGACAAGCAAACAAACAGATAAATAGACAGTCAGACCGGCAGAAAGACAGACAATGAGACAGACAGGGAGGCAAACATGGCGAGTAAACAAGCCGACGAGCATATGGGCCAATACCGACGACGCCACCAACGAAATGACAAAAATTACAATTGCGTTTTGCGTTTTGTCTTATGTCACGCAGAGGTACTCGTACGATTTTATTATCAGTTTGTTACGTGTGTTTTTACGGCCGACAACAACAGCGACGGCAATGGCAACGGCAACGGCAACATCGACAGTGAGAAGAACAACAAGCACTCTCTGTAGCTGACTGAATGTCTCTCCTGTTGTCCGTCTGTCTGTCTCTGTGACTGTCTGTGTGTCTGTTTCGAGCTATGTAGACTCGCTTGTTTGTGTACGCGGCGAGGAGAGGTGGCAAGGCGTATATGCTGCGTATACGTGATGCGTGATTATCTTGTTTTTCAGCGCAGTTACATTGTGTCTGTGCATGTGGGTGTGTGTCTGTGTCTGTGCCTGTGTCTGTGTGTGTGTTGTTGCCGTGCACTACAAATGAAATTGGAATACCTTTAATGCCTTTGACAACATTTTGCACAAATTACGTTTGCTTTTTCCTTATTGAAATGACGCTCGTTAATGTAAAGTTGCCCTTTTTGCACTCCGTGTTGTTATTGTTGTTGCAATTGTTGTTGCTGTTGTTGTTATTGTGGCATGTTGTTTGAAAATAAACTGGCATTCCATAACGAAACGTTGACCATTAACGGATTTTCAATGTGGCTTTAAGGGCCATTTAAAGTTCGCTTTCCCTCTCGTTCTGTGTGTACACTCTCTCCCTCCCTCTATCACTCTCTCTCTCTCTCATTCCCTCTTTTCGCACGACTCGACGCGGCACGTGGAATGCGTGTGATGATTATTTAAAAATTTATGAAGCCAACCAAGCGCAGCTGAAAACTTTTGCGCAAAACTAAACAAAACTGCAGTGCGCAACAGCAACAACAACAACAAAGAAGCAACAGACAACAACCTAGGTGAAGAGTAAGGGGGGGGGTTGGGGGGAGCAAGGCTAGTAACAAACACGAGGAACATCAACGACAACGAACAGGACAAGAACTACAATGAAAACCAGCGACGTGAGCGCTCAGCGAATTTCTTGCTATTTCTAGCGTATTTTCTGCTCCTTTCGACAAGTTTTAACCACAGACGCTGGCCAGGCCATTGCCACGCCCACGCCCACGCCCTTGCCCACTGCCCTGCCCTCCCCTTCCCTCAATCGGGATAATGCGCGCAGCGCAGAAAACTTTCCAACATAGTTTGCTACTTAACTCGAGCGTAATAATAAAAGTGCTAAATCTTTTGCTATATTCACTTTGTAAGCGTGCACGTGGGCGCTGGCCATGGGTGTGGGCGTGGCATTAGTGCAAATATTAACACAGCCGCCACAGAAGAATAACGTGAAGAAGTGAGGGGGAGTGGGAGCAACGATGAAAGGTGAGCGAAACCAAAGCGAAAGCAATTAAAACAAAATGCAGTCGGGCAACAGCAACAACAAAACAAGAACAGGAATAACAGCAGCAAATCCAAAATGAAAATAAACAACGGCAACATGGGAACAAGAGAAGGAGAAGGAGAAAGAGAAAGAGAACCAGAAATAAGAATGAGCATGCGAGTGAGAGAGAGAGAACGAGATAATTTCAGAAAAGTTTTACATTTTATGGTATTTTATCAAAATGTTATCAGGGGAGGGAGTCGGAGAAATGTGATCAAAACGGAAATTCGTGTAATGTGTGTCGAGAGAGATAGAGAGAGAGGGATTGCAATTTATTTAGAAACATATTTAAGAGAGATTATTGTGAATATTTGATAATTTAATGAAGCACGTGTACATTTTTTAAGTTACTCAGGGGAAATGTTATGCGCACTTAATGAGGAAAGTTAGTTAGTGCTCTCATTAATTTATTTAGGGTATTGTATAGTGAACACAACAGATACCCTTCAAAGACAAAGTCAATAGCCACCTATTGCTTTCTCACTCTCCCACACATCTGTAGGAATAAAGTGACTTTAATAACTTCTGTGTTTATTGTCTGATCGGATTGAAATTTGGAGAAGAGGGAGATATTTAAGTCAGCTTAGTATACGTCAAGGTCCGAAAGTTGTGTGTTTTATACGTCACTCACAAATCGACCTGAAAAGTTAAATTGTTGATTTTGTTGGTGTCTCTAGATTATATAATAACTGAGATCTGTGTGTTTAGAGACAGACAGACAGACATGACTCAATCGACTAAGCTAGTGATACTGAACAGGAATATATATACTTTGTGGGGTCTGCCACGCCTCCTTCTCTCTGTTACATACATATGTACAAAGTTAGTATACACCTTTTGACCAAAAGTCTATCAAGGAGACGCATCAAGAGCTATAGATTCATCGTGTTTTCCTGCCTCATCACAAATTTCTTTCTTTCTGAAACTCATAACCTTTCCCTCATTACATTTTTCTTTAATCTGATCGCCTTCTACCGCATTAAGTTCTGTCTAAATATGGCCACAGCATTTGCCAAATTGAATCATATCGAAAACGCAATCACAAACAAATTAATTTCAGCCCAATCAATATGATGATTATACCCACTGTGGAGTTGGACACTACTCTAACCTGCCTCTCACCCTTCCTCACCCCTGCTGCCATGCAACAATATTGTCTGTGAAAATGTTGGCCATCAAATTGAACAATTGCCGTGAGAGAGTTTTCAATAGATTTTGTGTTTTTGCAATTTGCAATGCAAACAAATGCGCGGTTCGAGTATCGAAAATATTGCTATGAAAATATGAATATCGCATTTTGTATATTTCCCTAAATGAATATATTGCATGTTCACGAATCCACTTTCACAGATTACACGAGGATAACGCGCTCTACTTGATTTCCTGTCAATCCTCAACTATTGCGGCTAATTCAATCTGCAAAGTATGCAGGGAAAATTTGTCAGCGAAATCGGATTCCAGAACATATTTAGAGTGGGGTCCCACACACAGACTGAGCTAGCCCATGTGCAGCTCAGGTGGAAACTTCTATATTTTTTCTGCTCTCGCTTAATAAATACATTTCCATGATGAATTCAGTGCGGCGCCGGAAAAGTCTATGCCGTGAAAATTTCGACGGCACGTATTTTTTATTGCTCTCATTTTTCAATAAATTTGATTACGCGGCGCTTTGTGATTATTGGCGCGTGAAAAAGTAAATTTAATTTTTTTTTTTTTTCTTTTTCCTGCCTAAGCTGGCTGCACCATAAAATGTATTGCCTGCTTGTATAGACTGTCCTGGTGGCATAGGAGCCGCTCCAGGCGCCTGCTACCGGCTTAGAGCTCAACCCTCCCCTCCTCTTGCCTACTCGGTCTTGTGCTCGTAAAGTTCGCGCCAAAATAAATAATAAACTTACCTTTGCTTTTCGGTCAGAAATTTGTAACGAACAATTTTTCGATATTCTTGTTTTTATGCCAGCACCTCGTCCCTGTTTCCCCTTGTCCCCGTCCATTGGCCGTCCCTGATAAGCTGCCCGGGTTTGAATTGCCGTTCAGATTATTTATGATTTTTGCGCTGTACCCTCACCCTTACCCTTACCCTTTTCCCTTCGTTACATTGCTAGGCTATGGGATTTTTTATTATACTCTATACTCCTGAAATGGCTAAAAAAGGGAGTATAAAATACGTATCTGCTGGTGAAAACAGCTAAGAAAGCGTTTCCCAGGCTTCTTAATTCCATTAAGCTATTTTCAAAATATGTTTTTGGCACATAGAGGGTTGAGGAAGTATATTGTATATGCATATAGAGTATTCGTGTACTTTAGTTTATTTACTATAATATATTTAATTAGAGTTAAAAAACATAATAAATATGATAATCATAAATACTAAAATAGCCTTTTACAGGATAACTGTACATCGAGTTGGTTTTTATTTCTGTTTTTTTGCTGTTGCTCTTTATTGGATTTTAGGCTCGCCTCGTGATCGCCGATTGGGCGAGACGCTGCGGGGCGCGTGAAATGCAATTTTATGGCGCTTAATTCTCAAATCCATTCTGATCAGGCATATAGCACGACCGGCTTATTACTTTATCGCTGTAAAATTAAAATGACAAACTTTGTTATTTTCATTCAGTTTGCGGTTTTATACCCTTCGACCATTGAAAATGGTCAAAAAAGGGTATATTAACTTTGTGCAAATGTATGTAACAGGCAGAAGGAGGCGTGGGAGACCTCATAAAGTATATATATTCTTTCTCAGGATCACTAGCCGAGTCGATTGAGCCATGTCCGTCTGTCTGTCCGGATGTCAAGATGTCCGGATGTCCGTCTGACCAGATGAACACACAGATCTCAGTTATTATAAATGCTAGAGACAACAAATTTCGAATGAAGGTTCCTATTTACTCGGCGCAGATCAAGTTTATTTCAAATGTAGGATGCCACGCCCACCGCCTCCGCAAATCACTAAATTAGTTTTTAAACTCGATTTGAATGCGTCGTAAAAAATATATCGCTTTCTAACTTTAACACATACTAAGCTGATAGTTATATCTACTTATTCTCGCAATCAATCAATCGGATCGAACCATAAACACAGATGTTATTCAAGAAAGTATGAGCATAACTCTAAGTGCTTGTATCAGCTAACACGGGAGCCAGGCGAGCGCAAACCGCTAGCGCCATCTGTCGAGAATAATTTGAAAGTATGTTCATAGTATAGTATATATATGTGTATGAATTAAACAAATTAAACTATACCGAAACATAAGTCGAAGACTTTCGTTTTAAGACTCTTGTTCGTTTGAACACAGAGTACTTACTTGTTATATATTATAGGAGTTTTCTGCTTATCACACGAATTCAGTGTTCATTAAATAAACTAAAAAAAGGAACTCAATTTTCCCTAATTGACTTCAATGCTCCAATATATGTATAAATATAATTTGTATTAAGTACACACATTTACAAAGCAATCATACATTGCCCAAACGACATTTATTAAAGTTTTTGTGCATTTAGTGAAGTAAAATTGGTGTTGAACAATTAGAATTGTTATTTATGTATTTTGTTTCAGTTAAATTATAGCCCAGACTAAAACTTAATGCTAAAAGCAAATTTTGGAATATAAAATCCATGTACTCTACAACTAAAAAACGTCTGAGGTACATAAAGTTGAAGAGGGTGACTCTTCTCTCCCTGGATGTGCACCGATTAAGATGAATTCGCTCCAACTGTCAAGTGAAAAGAATTAGAAAAGATATGCTTATGCTATTGAGCTTACCTTTATAAGACTTAAGTTTTCTCTACGATTTAGTTTTAACACACAATCGTACAGTTCCCGGTCGTACAAACGATTCAATATTTGAACCTCGGCTTGGTAGACACCTCTAGCAAGCATCAACATTCGAATCCCAGTCGACAAAAACAGCATTTGGATTAGAAACAGATACAGATGTTGATTGTCGGGAGCCCAGTAATGAAATAACACATCCTCTATAAGCAGACTGATCTCCATTATGAATCGATATATAAAAAATGGCCAGACAAATATCTGTAGCTTCTGGCGTAGATTTATAAGCTGGAGCACATAGTTGATGTAGAGTTCTCTCTTTTCTTCCATGGTTGGAGGAAATAAACTCATCCGTCGTTGCAAGGGTTTTAAGAGTTCAAACTGAAGAGTCATGACAATATCGAGTAAATAATTTTGCCAAGACATGCGAAATCCTGTGCTATACAACACCAATATATACCATGGATTCGGGAACACTTTCAAATATACCCAAAAGACTCGACAGAAATGTAGTAACAAATCTATTCTGACTACTTTAAGAGTTTCTCCAAAAAGTTCGTAATGCAATTTTCTGAGATGAAGGAAAAGGATTAGCAGTTTTAGAAGTTCCTCACGATTACGAAGTAAATTCCAGCTAGTTAACAAAATTATAAAAACATAATAAAGGCCAAAGAAGACTTGCAAAAAAAGAGATATTTCCAATAATTTTAAAAAAAAATGTTATACATACAGAAAACAGAAAAACTAAATTAAGCGGTGCGATAAATAACCAATGGCACATTAACATATAATAATAACCGATGCGGGATTTGATGAACTTCTTTTTTCAAAATCAAATCGAAATTCGAGAATAGCAAAAGTTCTGCTGAGGTAATATAATAGACGTAGAATGACTCTCTCGTAGCACAACATGATGATAACTGAACCAAAAGGACAAACTCTGTTTTCCCTAATTGACACCAATGGTTATATATATGTATTATACACATTTACTTGGCAATTAGATAAACGGAAGAAGATATTAATACACTCTATCCAATAAATTGAATATCGTTTTGTTGTACATTTATAAATGTATATCGCATGAACATTCTTCATAAGAGTGCAACCTTTTCACGACTGACTCATCATCATCATTATCTTAATAGTCCAATTCGAATTCTTGAATAGGTTAACTTAAGAACTCAGATGAATTTTTTGATAATTCTGTGCTGCGATTTTCGCCAATTGCTAATAAGATTAATACTGCTCGAAGTGAAGTTAGTTTTCTTTGAGTTCTCGTGGTGTCACTGACACCGTTGCAATTCAAACTCAGAGTAACTTTTGCGAAATTTTTTTATAAACTTCGACTATTGAAAATGGTCAAAAAAGGGTATACTAACTTTGTGCAAATGTATGTAACAGGCAAAAGACGCCGTAGCAGACCCCATAAAGTATATATATTCTTACTCAGGACCACTAGGCGAGTCGATTGAGTTATGTCCGTCTGTCTGTCCGGATGTCCGGATGTCCGTCTGACCAGATGAACACACAGATCTCAGCTATTATAAATGCTAGAGACACCAAATTTGGATTGAAGGTTTCTATGTACTCGGCGCAGATCAAGTTTATATCAAATGTTGGGTGCCACGCCCACCGCCCTCACAAATCAATAATTTAATATTTGAAATCAAATTGTAAGTGCTGTATAAAAGGTACAACTTTCTGACTTTAACATATACTAAGCTGAATAAATAATCTACGTATTCTTTAAATAACAGTCCGATCGAACAATAATCGCAGAAGGTATTCAAAAAAGTATGAGCATAAAATCAATCAATCCCTTGTGTCAGCTAACAAGGGAGGCGTGTGAAATCTGTCGGGAATAATTTTAAAGCATGTGCATATGTATGTACATAGGAACAAAGGTCGAAGGGTATCCCACTGCCGCGTGTCGCGCGACTGTTGCTTTTCTTACTGGAGTCGCATGCACATTTTTTGCGCAATGAAATTAAACAAGGACTCAGTATCGACACATCCAATGCATATATAATAAACAGATATATGTATATACTACCTTCTCCCCGTTTACCCCCTTTTGATTACCTGAATTATGACAATGCCAATTTTTGTTGTGTGGCTTTGGAGTTAATCCAGTTTTAATGAGAATGAAAAATAGCCCATTGCCTTAATTAAATTGTGGATTATTTATGCAATATGAAATAAACATTAATTTAAATATTGTAATACCCGCATTAATGTAGCTTAGCTATGTATGCATGTTGCATAAGCCAAATGTGAATTGGAGGAAAAGAATCTGATTGGGATTGGAAAATGGGAAAGTTTAATAAGGTGAACAAAAGCCTGAACATTTTACCTTCCTCTTTTTGGGATAAACATTCTTACAGTATATAATATTATCTGAATTATCTAAGTTACTAAACTAATTCATACCTTGTATACAGAATATAATATTAGAAAAAGGAAAGTCCTATTCTTGCAATTAGATCAATGATTTTAAATGCTCGTGTTCATTATTAAGAAACAAATCTAGATGGAACTCGACTGAATAGTGTAGAACAATTATTGATTCATTTAAATCTAAACTGAAACCTAAACTGAAACTACAAGTAGATGTTTTAAAAAAGGCCGATAATAAAGTTGAAGAAAGTACTTATTCAGCACTCAAAGTGCACTACAAAACTGAATAGTGGAAGAGTGAATAAACCGTGAATACGGCAAAAGTATTTATTTGCAAACGATTCGAATAACTCGAGGCACAAGCTGCATTGCATCTAGAACATACTACGCAATGGCAACAGTTTTTGCAGTACGCAATAAAAATAATAAAATCGAGAGCTTTATTTATGGTGCCTGTTTTATCTGTGTGGCAACAGCAGGCGAGCTCTCGATCCCGATGCGAGGCCTGCTGCCGATGCTGATCCCGTTGCTTGGTCACTGCTTTTATAGTTTCCTCTAGTTGACACAGTTGCGATTTGTGGCTGGTGACAAGGTGAAATCTGTAATAGAGGATGGCAGAAGGGGAGTGGCAAATGCGATGATGTGGCTGTGCTGTGTGGCACTTTTTACGATGCAAATCGAGCAATTTGCACATTTATCGCACGAACGGGACTTGCACGCTTAACACTCGCGTGATTTATGGCCAAAGGGGCAGCCTGGTGAGGCTTCTCAGGACTAGTAAGTACGTAGAGTGCAAAGCAGAGGAGGTGCGTGTTGCGTACAATAAGTAAATGTCAGTCAGCACTTCATTTGTCACTGTCGCCCTAAACCGAATTCAATTTGAATTTACATTCGAACTGAATTAGTTGCCTCCTCGCTCGCTGCTTAAACGTAGCATAATTAATGCGGCTATTAGCCAGGGGCCTGCAGAAACTTATGTTTGCACCCCCCAACCCCCTCTGCGTCATCCACCCCATGCCAGCAGACACATCCAGAGCGCTGCAAGTTTATTGGCATTGTCAATGTGCTGGAAGCAAGTTTGTTCACTTGCAAGTAATTGAAAGTCATTCTTTATGCAATAATAAATGAGTTTTTCGAACACTTGGCCAGTTACCGAGCTTCCTTCTCCTCTGACCTCCCTCCCACCCTCTATCCCTCCATCCCTCTATCCCATCTCAGCAATGGCAACATGGCTTCAATTTCAGTTTGAGTTTTGAAGCGTCACTTTGATGCATGCAGCAGCTGGCGATGGCCCAACTCCGAACTAGTCCTAGTCCTAGCACAGGGAAAGGCAGTGAACTTGTAGTTGCAGTTGTTGTTGTTGTTGTTGTTGCAGCTGTTGCAATTGCAGTTGTTGCTGGGATAAACAACTGATTGCAGCTCGTTTGCCCGCCATTAGCCCGCACTGCTGGGTAACAACAAGTGAAGCCATCTGTATCTATAGCGTCTGACACATTGCCAGTTCATCACGGGGACCCAATGACGGATTTACTCTTGGTTTGACTTGACACCGATGGCCTCAATGTCTCTGTCTCTGTCGTACATCGTGTGTGGCTAACAAATGTGGGCAAATCTCTGTGCAAACTGTGGCAATCAAAGCGCTTTACGAGCTGTCCAGTTCACAACTACTCCAACTCCCACCTGACTGCTGATGTCTCTTTTGGGGACGCACTGAAGCTGAAGTTTTTAATTTCGAGAATGCAGGGGAAGGGGGAGGGGGAGGGTTGTGCGGGTAAACATTTCTTCATATTTTAATTCGCAATAAATCTAATTAGTGAAATCAAAACCTAATCATGCGTTAACAATTTATGCGCTTCAGTTTCATTCCACCAGCAGCCCGAGCAGCATCAATTTTACACAACTCCCCTCTTCCCCCCTTTTCCCTCTTCGTCACTACACAGCACCCATGCAGCCCTCAACAGAGCCCCTTCTCCACCTCCTCTCTCCACGCACTATCAGCGAACATTTTCTCGATTATGAAAAGCGCAACGTTAGCAGAATTGTTGACCCTCTTTCTACTTTTTCCTCGCTTTGCATTCAATTTGGACTCGAATACATTCACATGGCGTAATTGAGTGCATGTTATTAAATGCACTGTAACAACAACAACAACAACAACAACAACCAGAATTTTATGGCAACGTCTGTCGGAGCGTTATGTGATGCCAAATGAATCACATAAATTGCCTGAATTGCATTGAGCATCTTAACTATGCCCTGATGACACTTGCTGAAAGTGCCCACTTGCATTTTATGATGCTACTAATGAGTGCGATTTATGTATAGTTATAATGCCACATACGAGTATTAAAGCTGCTTCATGTGCTTTTTATTGTTGGGATTATTTTGAATGTGCTTGGAGAATTTCACATGCAAGCGAAGCTTGGCTAAATAGAGCATTTAATTATTGAATGGCACTAGTTGAGGTTGGTATTTTGAATGCATTGCACACTCGAAAGTTTTTTTTAGCTCTTCAATAATTTAAGCATTTTTATAATTGATGAATAAGCTCTATGTCAGCTGATAAATAGGAAAATCGTTGAACATTCATCTAAATTTATTAAAAGAGAAAAGTTCTTCAACTAAAACTACTTTGATTGTTAAGTTAATTGTTAAGTTATATGTTATAATGCCAAGTCTTACCACTGACAGTGAACATATAGAGACCTTAACTAATTATGTTGATTTTCAACCTGTTCAAATCATTTGACGCACATCAAATTTCAATTTCAGCCAGTTTCCTTAATTTAAGGGCGGAAATGTGTAGAATTTTAACGATCGCAAGCGGCATTCGAGTGCTGTAATTATAATCGTGAATACACTCACTCTATTATGAACGCCTAGGCTTAACGGCTCTATGCACGCATTCCGAATGCGAGGCCACATTCGGGTAACTACAACTTTTATGAGTCCGGAACCATAAACTGCTACGGCAAACAACAACAACAAGAACAATGGAAACAATTCACTCACTTTGTTTCATAGACCATTAAAATTTTACGCGCCATTTTATAATGATTTCAGGAGAATGATGTGAAAACGAGGCGCCGGATAGAGCGAGTGATGCGACTGTGACTGCCACTGATTTCAATTTGAGATGCGAGTGCGCCTAATTGAATTTATACTCCTCCTCTCTCTCCCTCCACCCTGCTGAAAGTTTTTCCACGCGCAGTTTAATTACCTTTTGCCAAATTATAAATTTCTGTGCACGCCTCCAATCACCAATGCCAACAAATCAAAGTCGTAAAAGAAATCGGTTCCTCTCCCTGTAATGCAATGCAAACGATCCATCGCGATGAGCTGGGGGCAAGGCTCGAGCATAATCAAGTAGCCGCCATGTTGAACCACCTTCTGCCCAGCGGGTCAACAAATATTTGCGCAAAATTTATAGCACGCGTTTGTTGCCAAAACAGTTTGGGCCCCCAATGCGGGTAAGTCGGGTAGGGCCCCGGAAAAAGTTGACAAACAATGCGCACAACAAGAGCAACAACAGGAATCAGGTTGAAATTAAAATTCTGCATTAATGGCGCAAAAAGCAGCAGCGAAAAATCACAACAACTAAAGCAACAACGAAGAATAAAAAAGAATACGGAAAACACGACACAAGGCGCAACGATAACGAGAAGCGCTCTGCGACTAAAGTCACGTTTCGTACGCAAAATTATGAAAATGCCAGAAAGTGGCGCATAATTTGAACTTTCGACCCCGGCAACCCGAGCCCAAATCAGTGGCAGGTCCCGAACAGCAACAGGGAACGTGGAATGGAAAGGGAGAAGGAGGAAGGATCTGCGGATGTCTGGCAAGCTGAGCATATTAGACACAGTTGATTGCGCGGGCCAAATGAGGCGGTTTTAATTAATTCATCAGCTTATGATGACGACGACGACGACGAGTTCAACAAGGCGAAACGCCAAAAACTAAAATCTCGCATATTTTTACAGGGTATACGTTGACAGAGCAATTAAGAATCACTGGCACGGCAGACAGACAGATGGGCGAGTTAAAAATCAACATTAAGTTCATTAAAGATTTTTATTTGCCCTGCTGCGATTGCGTCTGCTGTTGATTTTGCTAATTCGATTCATAAAATATTTGTAAATTACTTAAGATTTCGCATAATTTGAAGGCCGCCCGACGTGCAGATTGACAGTAGCTGTCAAGGCTTTGGCTTAATTAGAAACTCCTCCTTGAAGTCGTTGTGCTGTGCTGTGCTGTGCTGTGCTGTCCTGTTGTCATCATCCCCGTCGACGTTACGCTCGTCATGCCGTCCTCTTCCCTGCCCCACTCTGTAGCCTGTCAACGGCTTTATTCAGGCACTTTCTGGCGGTTTGGAGTGGACGTGGGACCTATGTTTTCGCACACTCACTCATTAAAATTCAACAAAATTGTTGCCAAATTAACTCAAACATAAGCGAACAATAAAATTTCCATATTTTCCCTTGCCACCACGTACACACACACACACAGATTCACACACACACAATCGCAGCCAGAGGCAAAAGTGGCAAGTGGCTATGTCTACTTCCCCTGTGGCTTCCCCATTGGAATCCTTAAAATGAACAATCCCAGGGCTCAAATCAAGTCGAGTGGAGTGGGGAGAGTGGCAGACTGAGGGGAACTACGCATTGAAAATACAAATATTGAAACAGGAACGCGGCATTATTTAAAGTGTTAATTACGAAGCGCACCGGCTTAAAACGGGAAAACCTGCGTATATTGCCCCAGCTCAAGTTTATGTTCATTTAAGTCCTTTCACGGTCATTGTGTGGTCTCGCACGTGTCGCACAAATACACACACACACACACACCATGACAGACACATTCTATCTGCACACGTGTGGGTCTTTGTGTCACACAGTTGTTCCACTTGAAGGACTTCACTCGAATTTATTAAATTGAATAAGAAAGAAATATATAACAAGAAAGAAATATATATCTTAAATATATGTGTTTTACTTCGAACTTAGAACAAACTAGAAAGAAACGCCTTTTTCGGAAGGCCCAAAGGTTCCATTTCAGGTTCTTACTTACTCCGTTACTCGTTCCTATATATTATGGTAAATTTGGTTTGCAACATCTAGAAGAATAACAACTAAGTAGTAGGAAAGCTTCACTCTAGCGAGCCCGACTGTAATACCCTCTACCCACCAGACCAACACGTTTTCTTGTGTTGCATACTTTCAGGAAATGGCTTCAAAATCAGTACATTTTAATTATTTTTTGAATAACTTTTATATTAATTATCCGATCGCAATGAAATTTCAAGAAATCATTTGGGAATTGGCAGTTATTGTGTTTAAAAAAACCGAACTGTCTTGCATTAAAATTACGCTTCGATTTCTGTTTTTATCGACGTACGAGGGCGGAAGTGAGCGCAGGCAAAATCTAAAATAAAGTCAAACTGAAATAAACTTAAATAATAAAACAAATTGATACCAAATTTGGTGGTTTTACCTATTATAACAGACAGACAGACAAACGGATATGGCTATATCGACTCGGCTGTTGCTGCTGCTTCAGAATATATAGACTTTATAGGATCAGGGATGTTTGATAAGGTGAGTTTCAAACTCCTGGCCAAAACTAATATACCCTCTCGACGGTATGATTTTTTGAACACGCTCGTTTGAACACAGAGTACTCACTAGTTATATAACCTAGGAGTTTTCTGTTTATCAGACGAAGTCAATGTTCATTAAAAAAACTAAAAAGAGAAACTCAATTTTCCCTAATTGACAATGCTCCAATATATGTATATATTTAATTTGTATTAAGTACACACATTTACAAGGCAATCATACATAGCCCAAACGGCATTTATTAAAGTTATTGTTCATTTAGTGAAGTAAAATTGGTGTTGAACAATTAGAATTGTTATTTATGTATTTTGTTTCAGTTAAATTATAGCCCAGACTAAAACTTAATGCTAAAAGCAAATTTTGGAATATAAAATCCATGTACTCTACAACTAAAAAACGTCTGAGGTACATAAAGTTGAAGAGGGTGACTCTTCTCTCCCTGGATGTGCACCGATTAAGATGAATTCGCTCCAACTGTCAAGTGAAAAGAATTAGAAAAGATATGCTTATGCTATTGAGCTTACCTTTATCAGACTTAAGTTGTCTCTACGATTTAGTTTTAACACACAATCGTACAGTTCCCGGTCGTACAAACGATTCAATATTTGAACCTCGGCTTGGTAGACATCTCTAGCAAGCATCAACATTCGAATTCCAGTCGACAAAAACAGCATTTGGATTAGAAACAAATACAGATGTTGATTGTCGGGAGCCCAGTAATGAAATAACACATCCTCTATAAGCAGACTGATCTCCATTATGAATCGATATATAAAAAATGGCCAGACAAATATCTGTAGCTTCTCACGTAGATTTATAACCTGGAGCACATAGTTGATGTAGAGTTCACTCTTTTCTTGCATGGTTGGAGGAAAAAAGCTCATCCGTCGTTTCAAGGGTTTTATGAGTTCAAACTGAAGAGTCATGGCAATATCGAGTAAATAATTTTGCCAAGACATGCGAATACCTGGCAATAACAACAGCAATACTTCCCAGTCTTTATTCAGTCTCAAATATATCCAAAAGACTCGACAGAAATGTAGTAACAGATCTATTCTGACTACATTAAGCGTTTCACCAAAAAGTTCGTAATGCAATTTTCTGAGATGAAGGAAAAGGTTTAGCAGCTTCAGAAGTTCCTCACGATTAAGAAGTAAATTCCAGCTAGTAAACAAAGTTATAAAAACGTAATAAAGACCAAAGAAGACTACCAAAAAATGAGATATTTGTAAAGAATCAAAATTTAGCAAATTTAATAAAAACAACACGACAACTAAATTAAACGGCGCGATAAAATACCAATGACAAATTAATATATAACAATAAGCGACGCGGGATTTGATGAACTTATTTTTTTCAAAATCATATTGGAATTCGAGAATCGCAAAAGTTCTGCTGAGGTAATATAATAGACGTAGAATGACTCTCTCGTAGCACAACATGATGATAACTGAACCAAAAGGACAAACTCTGTTTTCCCTAATTGACACCAATGGTTATATAATATACAATAAATGTATTATAAACATTTACTTGGCAATTAGATAAACGGAAGAAGATATTAATACACTCTATCCAATAAACTGAATATCGTTTTGTTGTACATTTATAAATGTATATCGCATGAACATTCTTCATAAGAGTGCAACCTTTTCACGACTGACTCATCATCATCATTATCTTAATAGTCGAATTCGAATTCTTGAATAGGTTAACTTAAAAACTCAGATGAATTTGTGATAATTCTGTGCTGCGATTTTCGCCAATTGCTAATAAGATTAATACTGCTCGAAGTGAAGTTAGTTTTCTTTGAGTTCTCGTGGTGTCACTGACACCGTTGCAATTCAAACTCAGAGTAACTTTTGCGAAATTTTTTTATAAACTTCGACTATTGAAAATGGTCAAAAAAGGGTATACTAACTTTGTGCAAATGTATGTAACAGGCAAAAGACGGCGTAGCAGACCCCATAAAGTACATATATTCTTACTCAGGACCACTAGGCGAGTCGATTGAGTTATGTCCGTCTGTCTGTCCGGATGTCCGGATGTCCGTCTGACCAGATGAACACACAGATCTCAGCTTTTATAAATGCTAGAGACACCAAATTTGGAATGAAGGTTTCTATGTACTCGGCGCAGATCAAGTTTATATCAAATGTTGGGTGCCACGCCCACCGCCCTCGCAAATCAATAATTTAATATTTGAAATCAAATTGTAAGTGCTGTATAAAAGGTACAACTTTCTGACTTTAACATATACTAAGCTGAATAAATAATCTACGTATTCTTTAAATAACAGTCCGATCGAACAATAAGCGCAGAAGGTATTCAAAAAAGTATGATCATAAAATCAAGTGTGTAGCCCGCCTCCCTTGTGTCAGCTAACAAGTGAGGCGGGCGAAATTTGTCGTGAATAATTTTAAAGCATATGCATATGTATACATAGGAACATAGGTCGAAGGGTATCCAACTATCGCGTTTCACGCGACTGTTGCTTTTCATACTTCTTATTTTTATTCCATTTCCATTTCACGACCTTCCTTCCTCTCTCTCCTTCTCTCGCTTGATTTTTTTCTTATCTATTTTTGGCACAACTTTAGGGATCTCTTTTACGGCCAGTGGCCCTATTGACGCCTCAGGCGACCGCGACTCATTGAAATGGGTGATAATTTACCATTGATTGCACTTTGTCGCTGAAGTTTTGTGCTGCTGACAACTTTGGCAACTCGAGCAACTAAGGCAACTCTGCGACTCGGGCCAACTGCAGTTTGCCCTTGTTTTTTTTTTTTTTTCTTGCGCCCTCAAATGCAATTTGGCTAGCCCATTTTCATATCCCTCTTTTGACCCGCATAGAACTCACCATCACAAAGACCGCCATCGTTTTGTGTTGTCGACCCTCTCATCGCCTGTGTTTGTCAGATTATTTTTCAGTCATTTTACTCGGCCTCAGTCACAGTCACAATCGCAGTCTCTGTCGCTGTCTCAGCCTCGGCTGGTTCAGCTATTAGACAACTTTGTGTATAACAGCAATTAGTTGAGATTTCTTCAGCTTTCGGCTGGGGATTTTGCCAGGCAGCGGGTCGTGTGATAAGCAAAACAAAGTAACAATAAGCGACGATGGGGCGAGGCAGGAATCTTCGATGCGCGTCGTATCTAAATCATCTTAAAGATGCCTCGGATGCTGCGAAGCCGTTGCGAACTTGTCACTTGCACTTGGCAGCTTCATCAATTTCGGTTAAGCTCCGGCTAACGTAATGGCTGCGGGAAATTATCTAAGCTACACTGCCGGAGTCGCTCGATTGTTTGCCTGTCTGGAATATAATATTGTGTGTGTATGTTGGGCTTGGTACAGTAACGTTGCGTATACGTAACGCGGCTATTGAGGTCGCCTGCGAACATAACTTGCAACTGTAGGCGCTGCGCAAAGTTTTGTCTATAAATTTCGTTACCATTATTTGACCTGCTTGCATGCAATTTCAACACACACACGCACACACACAAACGACTTGAGCTGAGGCTCAAGCTGAAGCGGCCTCAAGACACAAGCAACCGTGCATGGCAAACACTTCAATTGCAACGCACCAATTACAAGCCTGTCCCGGCTCGGCAGGGCAGGGCTGGGCTTGGTGGCTGCTGCTGCTGCTGCTGCTTGGCACCGAAGCATAACTAATCTTATGAGATTTCCAATTAAAAGTAAAACAAGCAGCAAGCGGCAACAAACAGCCACAACGAGCCGCAGTCACAGGGCAGCAGTGCAAGGCAGCTGCCAGAATATATTCTATAAAAGGGAAAATAAAGAAAGCATAAAAGGGAAAACTTGCCAAGACACCGCGTGGCCAGCTGGGGATAAAGCAGCAGAGCAGCAGAGCAGCGCAAGCAGAGGCTGTAGATTTTTCATACATTTTACGTGCAAAGTGTCTAAATTAACAAGGACGACACAAAGTCAGCGGACAGCAGGAGAGAGGAGAAGGTGCAGGTGGAGGTGGCAACACTGGGGAGGCAACTTTATAATTATGTTAAGCATGTTGCAGCTGCAAGCTTACTTAGCCTCGTCGCACGGTCGTCATATTTACGCCGCCAGTTTGCAACGTGCAACTTGCAACTTTCAACTTGGTTGTCTTGGCATCAAATGTGCTGACTGCCTTTAGTCCGTTTAATAGGCCAACCGACTGATGCCTCTGGCAGTGCACTCGAAACCCACAGACACACACACGCACACACACACACTTACGCAAGCAGGCCATAAGCCCGCACACACACTTACACAGGCCTGTAAAGCTGAGCTGAGTTTGCAGTTTGGCTTTTGTGTTGTTGCCGGCTTTAAGTTGTTGCTGGTTTTGGCTTTCACTTTTTGTGCCCTGCTATGAAAATTACTTTTACGTCAGTCATATGCACTGCTCGGGCACCCGGTGCGTATGAGTAACTTAATTAGAAAACTTTGCCCATAGCCGATACGCCAGGCAGCAGCACCGTGCTGCACCGTGCAGCAGCAACTGCCAGGCCCATAAGTTTTTGTCAGCTAGTGCGAATAGCTGCACCAGCAGGCGGCTAGACCAGTAGCCAGCCTGGCAACCCTTTCGGGCTATTTATGCCTCTATCAAAGCATTTCAGATTTGCCATATTACACCCAGAGTCTTTGTTGTTGTCCAGGGTCTTTCAAAGCGACTGCAAGTGAATGAGCAAATGACGCACAATTCCTTCTGCTGCCAAATGGCTTTAGACTTCTTTGGCATCGATGCCTGCCTCTGCTGCTCTCCTGTTCCTGCTCCTTCTCTCCAGTTAATTATTACTTGGCATTGGCCTCAAAACTGCCGATGAAAGCAGGATGAATAAGAAGAGCCGCTTGATTGAAAAGAGCTTTACCATAATCTGACTTTATCAACAAAAACTCAATTAAGCTATTGTTTTTTATAACTGATTTATTTAATTGATTGTAACGCATTTATTAATTATGTAAACGATATCAATTTATAAACGATATTTGTAGTTCACTTGTATATATCCGATATTCGTAATTTGCTTAACACTTATTGTTAGACTTGATCAATAATTTATCGAAATGTGGCGGTAGGTCGATTATATTTAGGCTGAAGAGAATTAATCGAAGCTCACGTGAATAAACAAAAGAGATGTAAAATAAACAATAAATAAATAATAATATTAATATATAAAATCAACTGTGAAAATATATATAATTAACAGCAAGTAAAATGTAAATCTTTTTGTTTTTCAATTAGAAGTTAAAAAGGAAAGAAAACTGCATCAAATTTCCAGCTTGTGTTTTAGATTATTGCTAATGGATTTTCTAAATCATTTCTCTATTAGTTTTCAACTTAATTAAAAACTTATCAAATTGACTTTTCAGCTGTAGCAAATAGGAATATTTTCCAATTATTATACTTATATTTCAATTAATTGTTTTGACGATCTATTTGAGTTGCGATTTAAAGCCCAGCCTAATGCAAATCGATGTTGGCATTAACCAATGTATACTTAAATCTGTCGAACCCCTAATTTGTTCGCTTACAGCGCTGGCACTGTTAATAGTAACACTTTGGTCACGAGCAAACACAAGTGAAAAGTTACTCGAATTTGTAAGCTGTCCGTATCATGCACACTCACACACAAATAAATCCCTGGCAATCACTCAGAACTCACACACACACACGCACACACAGGCACAAAGTGAGGCATATGTTTGTGTGCTAGGGTATCTATATAAATACGTATATATTGTAAAAATCGCTCATGCCAAAAGTGAACGCTTTGCGCTCCGCTTCGTGAACTGGCAAAACAAACAAATAAACTACAACAAATAATTGCGCAAGGCGAACGTTTAACTCAAATCGATTTTGAGGGGTCTTTAAAATAACAAAATGGAGAAACAGAAGGAAGGAAGGGAAAGCAAAAAAGGAAACAAAAACATTAAAAAGGGACCAAAAAAAAAAATTAAAACGAATGTGGAAATCGAAAAGCAGGCAAAGGCAAATCCATTGTACAAACAAATGTGGAATCAAGCAAAACATTGGACGTTGCTCTGGTCATAGACCACACACACACACACACACACACAAACACACACACACACACACACACATGATGTCACACATGTGATTGGAATGGGGAGGGGGATAAGGTTTTACGGTACAATACAGCTGTGCGCACACTGCGTTCATTTTTTATTAGAGAGAACATTCGGTTGACGCTATTGGAAAACGGCGAACATATTTGTCCCTGGACAGCAATTATTGTTATCGTTATTGGCATCGAACAAGATTGACTGAAATTTATTTCAGTTTGAGTGCAACGCCGAGACGACATCCACAAAGCAAAGCATGTGGCAAAGGGAAACAAAACAGAAAGAGCGAAACGAAGCACATGTTACATACATGGTTCGCATAGAAACGATTTGAAACGTTCTAAAACTCATTTTGTTCAGCTGTCCAGCTGCAATTTGCAAAAGGACCGAAGCGAAGAGAACAGACATATAAACATATATACGTAGGGCAGAACTGGATGGGGTAGGGTAACTTTCTACAGGGGGAGAGTAGGAAAGACAAAGGTCTCAGATCGACTGCGGACAGCCGCAAAATGTGGCATACTTTTAGGCTTTTGTAGTTGTCCTTTTTACATGAATTTCGACTCTTTCTTGCTGGCTCGACGAATATTTAAGGTGTCGCCGACTAAGTCGATTAGTTTTCTGTTTGTGAGTTCGAGTCCGAATCCGACTTGGATTCCTGCGTACTTCTGCAGCTCAATCGTTCTGTCACAAGCCCAACGCATTAGTGAGCGTGTCAGTTTCGATTCCCGTTAGACGCCCACATACATACACCCACAGAACATTAAGCACAATAGATAGTACCGTTGTTGGCTTTGTCTTTGCTTTCTCTACTTTGGCTTCCCTCAAACTTTTTTGTGACCCCAAAATCATGGTCATTGTTGTTTTTGCAAATTGCGGTTTGTTGTTTTTTTGTTTTGCTTCCTCTCTTGCCTCTTTTTTTCTCTTTTAATGCTGCGTATCTTCTGCTTTGTTTTCCCATTCTCTGGCACCGCCCACTTTGCTCTGTGGGCGTAAGCAAAACAATGTCCTGCTCGTGTTTGCTCTCGCCTTGCCCAGATTTTCTAATCAGTTTTGTAATTGTTTCTTTTGCTCTCTTGTGCCAGTTCTTCTTGATGTTGCAGTTGTAGATGTTGTAGTTGTTGCTCTTTGTGTGGCAGGGCACGCCTGCTTAACCTTCAGCTGCCAGACACAGGCCGTTCTTTTTGGGGGGCCTTTCCCAGATTTCTGTGGACAGTTTGGTTTTGTGTGCCCGGTTAACCGGGTTTGTATCTCTAATTGCTTTATTTGTGCTCCCTCTGCCCACTTTGCGTTTTTCAAATTTGCCCCGACAGTTGCCCTATGATTCAATAATTCCCAGAACTAAAACAACAATCGTGAGTACGAGTATCTCTTCAGTCTGCTGTTGTTGCAACTGTTCAATTGGCAAATCCGTTAAATAATCATTTGGTTAGTTTAATTGATTGCGTATGCAATTAATTGACAACTTGGCAAACAAACAACAAATTTTTTCTATGTATTTGCGCAACACTCGAAAAAGTAAACCGAATTTTTTTCAATTGTAATGTAATTAAATGAATTGTTACAAAACATGTTAATTAAACAATTGTTGCGAGAACAAAGCGAACAATTAATTGCATTCGATTTGTAATTTAAATAAATGTCAGCACAAAATTAATCGCATATGGAGCGAAAAAGTCTTAAGCGGCAAAGATACAAGGAGATTTCAAATAAAAACAGTTACGCAAACGACAAAAGGCCGACGAGGAAATTAAAATTGAATATATGCCATGCGATATAAACACAATGAATAAACAATATGCGTGAAACAGTGAACAGTAAAAATCACGTGGCTGTCGCACGCGGCGTATGCGCGATTTACATGTGTACATAATCATAAAAAGGCGCTGCTAAGTCTGAGGTTAATTTGCGTAATGCGTTGTAATTTTTTAATGTGCCACAAAAACGACAAGAAAAATGAAATATAAAAAAAGGGTTGGCAAATGAAGCGCGGCTCAGTTGGGCACGGAAAAGGCGTAAAAATTCATTGCCGCAATGGCCGAAATCGACGGCCAAGATGAACGGACAGACAGAGACGAACTTGGGCTGGATAAAATAAAAATGAGTCGCGTCCTTCGGTTTGTGCCAAGTGATGGTAGTAGCCAGTTCACAGTTCAATTCGATGACCTTTGCAGCTTGCGAAATTTAATTTATTTATTTTATGTACTTTATTTTAATGCCAGCTCAAATAAATAAACCAACGCAAACAAAAACGAACGCAGAGCGCGCGCGAAAAGGAAATAGCAAATAAGAGAGCAAAGCGAAAAGAGGCTGCAGACAGGATTGCACAATTACACGCTCGTCCTTCGGCAATTAACGAAGCTGGTTGGGGCTAAAAAAAACACCAGAAGAGCAAACGCAATGCAAGGCATAAAAATACACAGGGCAGATAAGGGGTAGATGTGCTTTGCAAGAAACTGTTAGAAGTTTATTTGATAATAGTTTAAAAATGCATTTAGTTTGTGTGTGTGTGTTGTGCCTAGGCGTCTTTGTTTCGATTGCCTCGATCATATCTATCGGCTTGCCGCCACACCTCGATAACTTATTCAATACATCTAAAGGTTAAGTATTGTGTGAGTTCCAAATATCGTATATAAACAAGTGAAACCTATAAATGAAACAAATTAAGTTCGCCAACACACTCATCAAGTCAAACTACCCTTCGTGCTGGCGTCATGCACAACAAAAGCCAAAATGTAAAGCAGCCGCCACTTGCCCAAAGCAATTGTGGGTGAGTTTCCCCACTTATTTATCAAATCGGCCAACGAACATGCCCCTGCCTGTGCACCCTCCCCCTCTACATCGTGTATTCACCCTCTCGGTGCAAACAGCCTTTTTTCACTGCCATTTATCTCAAAGACAGGCTGATGCAAAAAGAACGCTTCGTATATTTATTTTGACCTTAATTAAAGACGCATATTGCCCGCTTCGCGTTTTTTACCAAATATTTTTTTCTGTGCTGGGTTTGTTTGCTTGCAGCTACTGCTGCTGCTTCTGCTGTTGATGCCGGCGAACGGGTTCGAGGCTCCAATTTGCTGCGTCGTGTTTGTCCTGCAGATTTTCCTGGTTCAATGCCAAAAACAACAAATTTGTCTATTTCGCGTGGCTCGAAAATTACAAAAATTAGCAAATATTTGCTTAGGCAACAGTCAAACATGGAAAACATGAAACAGAAAACAGCTAATTGCAATGTAATGAAGTTCACTTTGTAGAATCAGGCAAAAATAGAGCACAGGGGGAAAGATAGAAACACAATGATTTCAAGGAACAGAACAAGTGAGAGAGAGAGAGAGAGAGATAGAATGAGTGTTGTTTGGGTTCTAGAACTTAGTCTTTAACTAATTACTATAAGATTAATATTTGATGTTTGTTATTATTGATCTACATTTATTATTAAAAAGTGGAATTGATTGCATAGAATAAAACAGAAGAACAGTATTATAAAGAACAAGAGTAAAAACTCTCTTATCGATCTACGAATACACAAGGCATTATCGATATATGATTATTCGAGAAGAAGGGAACTAAAGCTAAACTCGGCCGAGCTTGAGGCTCAGGATGGATGCAGTTGCAAGAGATAAGAAGACGGAGTTTATCTAGAAGAGAGATTATATCTAGAAGAAAAAGTTTATCTACATTAAAGAGAGAGTTCATCTAGCAGAGAAAGTCTGTCTAGAAGAGAGAATCTATCTTTTTAAACTAGTTAATGTCTACATAACTAACCCCCCTTTGGAGTTGCCACTTTCAGCCAATGTCATTGGGCCATTGCACAACACTCATTAATTCGCTGCCGCAGTTTGTCACTCTGCCTTAAACGTCCTGGAGGCATGCCGCAGCAACCTAAGCCGCAAAAGAGTTATGCTATTACATTTCTCTTGCGCGCTCTTCCGTTTCTTTCTGTTTTGCTCTTTATCTCTCTGTCTCTCTCTGTCTGTTTTTTGGTAGAACAGCTGGCACTTCAATTACATAAAATTCACATTATTGGGCGCTGCGACGGCGCACTTTGAGGCGAGACGGCGTAAAAGAGTTTTTAATTTAAAGGCCAGAGGCTGAGAGTGTAACTGCTACTCCTCCTCTGCCCCGGGTCAGAGGACAGATTGATGGCATGCTCTGACACCAGCGAACAAACGGCGGAAATATTTTGTGTACCAAGTACCAGCGCAGAACACACCAGCAAAAAAGAAGAAGAACGCAAACCAAAAAGCATTGGCGAAAAATAAACACAAAGCGCAGATACGCAGATACAAAATGGTAACCGAGTGTTGCCAAATGAACGCCAAAGGCCAAAGCAATCGACAAAGCAGCAGCAGCAGCAGTAGGGCTCAAAAGCAGAAAACAGAAACAGAAACAAAATCAAAAAAAATAAAACAGAACACTCCTTAAAATGGCCTAGGGCTGAACGAAACTCACATGCTCTTTTAACTGCCATATTTTGCTAATTAAAAAAAAATCAATTTTAAAAATTGAGAATAGAAACAAAAAGGAAATACTATGGGAAGGATCTGGCAACGCCGTGTTAACCAAGATATAGGAGAAGGAGAAGTGACGACGGGAAATCCATACAAAAAAAACCTCGGCTAAATATCGTTATTAAAGTATCGATAATTTTTGGTGATGGTACTCAAATCAGCTGTTCATATGAACGAAACATTTGAAATGAATTCTTTCACTCACGAAATGTAGACAAAGTGCAAATAGAATTTAATTTCTTGAGTTGAATATAGATAAACGACGATCAAATCAACGATTAAAGATATAACTCAACGATGATTTATAGATTTCACTAAAAAAACAAACCAATTTTAAGGTACAAACTTAGCTACTTGTTAATATTACCTTTAATATTAAACTGTTTAATTGAATAATTATAAGTATTATATACATATATTTTACACAACAACTGCGAATTGAACCTTAAACTTACAGTCCTTAACTATAAGTCCCGCAACACAATTTTCTATTTCTAACTCTTCCAAAAGCACAAATAAAGCTTAAAGCTGCTGTAACCCCAAAGAAAGGGTATATAAAAAACCACCAAGTCAGCATGTAACTACAGGCACTGGGGGAAGGGGGCAAAAGACAAAAGGGGCCACTTCTAATTTACATGGCACTGTTTGCTGCTGTGTGGGGCCCGTTCGGATGGCCAAACAATTCATTTAAAGCAGAGCCGCTTTTCGCGCATTTACCGTTAAAAATTAATGCCCCCACTTGGCCGTGGAGTTGCCAACTCAATTCAGTAAATAAGGGAAGGGCAAAAAAGTTTGAAGTTGCCAGGGAACAGCAGACTGGGAGCAACAATGCAGTTAGTCGTGGACATGCTTTGAGGGGTTACAACAACAACAACAACAACAGGCAGAAAGTAGAGCAGAAAAAAAACACAAAAAAATGGGGTAATTTTTTATTTGAGTCGTTTTGGGCAAAACAATTAAATCACAATGTCAGCTAAGCGGCCTGCTGAATAAGTATACGCCACGTTGGCGTCGCTGTGCTTGGGTTTAATTTAATGCGCTGCTTAAAATGCCTTGAGAGATTTTTGGCAAGTGCGGAGGGAGAGAGAGAGAGGGAGGCATAGGGATAGTCGGGAGAATATGCGTAGTGGCAGTCGAAGTCGCAGCCACAAGTAAATCCCGTTCCAGACAATTAGACGCAATTTGCATGATAAACGTGCGTGTGCAGCCATCAAACCAGGCCACAAAGAGCTTGCTTAAGTGTCCCCATATGCGTGTGTGTGTGTGTGCTTTAAACGTTTAGCAGCAGAGCTACAAAAGTTTTACAAGTCTTGGAGAATATTGTGGCTGGGAAAATCTTTTTGTGTGTGCTTCCAGTTAAACGCTTTCGAATGAAGTTTCACGCGTAAAAGTCATAAATAAAAAGCCAACAAAGCGACGTATGCGTGTGTATGCTTCTGTGTGTATGTGTATGTCTGTGTGTGTGCGTGTGTGTGGCTGACAAATCTGTAAAGCAACGCCCTGTGCCCATAACGAACTTGAGCATACACGCACTCTTATATGAAAAACTCATTTAACTCATAAATTATGCACTAAAAAACAAATAACTCATCATTTTTATGCGCTCGTCGAAGCGCTTGAAGTGCGTGTGTATATCTGTGTGTGTGTGTGTGTGTGTGTGTGCGTGGCATGCATTGTGGGTGACACATAACACATAAATACACTCATGCAAAAAAGCACAAAGTTTCTAGACAAACTCGTAAAACATAAGCGAAAGAAAGTTTCGCCAGAGCTGCAAAGTGATTCACAATAGAAAATCTAATCGAAAGATCAAAAAGCTAATAAGCTCAAGCATAAGCAAACGGATAGAATCAAAAGAGTGGATAGAACGAATATATAGAAAAGTGAAAATGAGAATATGTAAAGACAAGAAACTGTTAAGGCTTTCAATTTATATCAAGAACTTGCAAACATATGGAGAGAAATCTAACTAGATAAACCATTTTAAGTTGTGTTAAAAGGGAAACAGGAAATGAAAGGAAATCCTTGAGGTATATATATAAATTCTAAGTAAATCCTTTAACCTCAGCAATAACACTGAACATTCCTAGTGCATTATAATTATATAAATACAAATTCAACTATAGAAACTGTTTTAAGCCGTATGGAAATCACAATGGAAATCCTGAAAAAATGTGACTTGATTAAAAACAAACCTTCGAGTATCACAAGATATCGCTGGTTATATATATAGATGGAGTTATAAACGTATATATATATACTATAGATATATATTGAAACTATCTTAAAGAGTTTGAAAAGGGAAAAGGATATCCTTGAAAACTATATATAATTTCCAAGCAATTCTTCAACCTCATGAAATATATAAAAATGTATAGATAAATCCAACTATAGAAACTGTTTCAAACAGAGTATATAAAGGAAAATAGAAATTGAAATATATCACATGAAAACTATATCTGATATCTAAGCAAAGCAACCCTACAACTACTTCATCAAACTACCCCTCAGCATGCCTAGAGTATTAGAATTCTTGTTGCAGGCCAAAGTGAAGGAAAGTGAAGGAACTCATAAATTTCCTTTTGAATCTTGCATTATCCGGGCGAGCAAAGGTTACTAATATTTTGGCCAGAGTGTAGGCGCACTCGATCGGACTGCGAATGATATATGGTCGCGTTGATTTACATACATACTCGTGCGAGTATCTGGCATGTAGTATAAGCACACTCGAACATATCTTGAGGCAGCCATTTAGCAGTATTTAAAATTTATGACTTGACTATTAAGTACGCATTAACCAAATGCTTTGTGAATGCCGAGCATAAAGCGCTAACAGAAAGCAGAGAGAGAGAGAGACAGAGAAAGAGGCAGGAGACAGAGGGATGGAGAGAGAGGGAGAGATGCAACGAGTTCTTGAAATAAATCGCAACTTTTGCAGGTTATATAAAAATTGTTGGGCCACAAGCAGCCAAGTAAAAAGGGGCAACAACAGTCGAGGGAGGAGCAGTGCGGGGGCGGAGGGGAGTGAGTAAGAGAGCTGCTTGACTGAAAGTTACCACAAACGTTGCAAAAGTTGCCAGAGTTGCCGCCAAAGTTGCAAAAAGTGCAGCTTCCTTGTTACCTGCTTCATGTTGCCGGGCAATTGAGACATTTTTTACCACGTTTTTTCTATTATCATATGAGCGAAGTTTTTTGTGGAAGAGAGAGAGAGAGAGAGAGAGAGAGAGAGAGGGAGATAGAGCTAAACACAGTTGGCAATTAGAGCAGAAGTGCATTAGACTAATCAAATGTTCAAGCTGACACAAGTTGCAACTAGCAACGGGCAATTGGCGATTTAAGGCAGGACATGGGTGCAAGTGGGCAGCTGGACAACAGGGAGGCGAGGGGAAGAGCACAAGGGGACAACAGCCAGACACGGCACACTTGCTGCGCTGTGCTAATTAGTCCCTTGAATCCTTTTAATACGATTACGCGCATCGATCGGGCTGACTTACAGACAGTCTGACAGCCTGGCAGCCTGACAGCCCCTGACTGCACTCCCGACTGGGCCTGACTGCAGTGACATGCCTTTTTAGGGAGGCGTGTGCGGTCAACTTTGTCTAATGAACCGCACATTAGTGCAGCAGGGGGGGAGGAGGGGCGGGGGACGGACATGTGGGTGGCGGCGCTGACTTATTGCCATTTCAAGTCGAAGCGAGTTTAATGCGCGCAAACTGACTGCAAAGGACCTTAGCTGCTGTCTAGTCCTTGTCCAGTTGATAGCCTGACTAACCCTGCCTCCTACACCACCTACCCCTCCCCCGCGTAGCATACCCTGCGCGGGCATTTCAATTGAATTTCAGCGAAAAACTTTCTGCACTTCACAGTGAATTCCTTTGGCTTTATTGCGGCAAAGTTTGCTAGGGTGAAGCCTCTTACTTAATATAGATTAGAAATTATTGCAGCACATTTGTTGTTGTTGTTGCTGTAGCTGTTGTTGTTGCTGTTGTTGTTGTTGTTTTTGTTGCCTGCCAATTGATGTCTAGTGGCGTCGTAAATTCGTAATAAGCGAGAATGGAATCGAATAAAAGTTGAAGCACATCCTCAGAAGCTGGAGCCAAACATGCCCTGCCTCCCACTGCCGTGGCACCACCCTGGCCTGCCTGCCACTGTCCTGCCTCCCACTGTCCTGGTTCCCACTATCCTGCCTCCCACTGCCGCCTCCTGCTGTCGATGACTATTAGCAATAAGAGCAGCTGCAGCTGTGCAGCGTGCGCGCCTTCAAATGTGAAATGAGGCACAATTAAACACACACACACACAGAGAGAGAGAGGGAGAGAGAGGGAGAGAGTGTAATAGAAACTATACCTTACACTCCCTCCAGCCACACCCTCTCCCCTACCCCCCACGCAGAGCAGGCCAAGTACAAGGGCAACTGGTCGCCCTGTGCGCTTCGCAGGACACGCACATTACCAGCGTGTTGCCATTGTAATGGAAACTGCAACAGAATTAGAGCAGAAATTACGCTTATGAGTGTGACCATAGCACGCTGCTGTTCTAGCTGTGCTTATAGCTAACATATGGATACCCTGTAGAATAGAAAAAAACAGCAAGCAGCTTGCCGAACTACGAGTTGAACAGTTGGCAGTCACTCGCAGTCAGAACTCAGCAATGTGCAGCTATTCTTATCGATTACAGTGTGTACCATTGATACCCTGTAGAAGAAGGATCTTGCAGTTCTACAGTTGCCCGTCTCTACAGCCTATTCGATTACAGAGTATGTTAGCAGTAAATACGTCTCATTGCCCATTTCTACCCTGTAGAATATGCACAACTCACAGTCTCCACAAAGTGTTCAAATTCTTGGCAACCCATTCGATTGCAGGGTATGCTGTCAGTCAATACCCCCCACTGGCTCTTGTAATGCCTATTTCGAATGTCTGGGTGCAAGTCGCATTTTGGTTGTGCATGTAATCAATACCGATTGTTATGGTTGTGGCAACGCTGGCATCACGAGTGTCAGCCCGACTGGCCCAAGGTGGCGCACGCGGGTTCCATGTCGCCCATGCCCCAGCCCCGCCTCCTACATTCCCTTCTGCGTGCACACTAAATCCGGCTGCATGCTGTACAGCAATTTGTGCTGTGCTATAATTAAGATGAAAGCCGCATTTCATGCCTAACTCGCATTGCCAATGGATCGACGGGGAACGTTCTGATTAAAACAATTCCAGGTTCATCTTTGCCTTTAATTGTTGTCGCTGTCTTAAAGAGAAGCTTCAGCAACTTCAACTTGCTTGAAGAGCAAACACTTTTAGTCGATAGTTATGCTCATAATTATGTGCAGTGTGCATTATGTTGCTACTTTGCTATCGCCCGGGAAGTCTTATCAGTTTTATTGCCGAAAGTTTCTAGTTTATCCATTGAAAGTTTTTCGACTTAGCGCGCGAGGATACCTGGAAGCACACGCTAATGACTTTGAGCTAATTACCAGATAATGAAATGACATATTCCCTTGCCGGTGTTCCTTTCGATAATAATTATTTTTAATTTTAAGCAGTTGCTTGAGAACAACTTTAAAGCTTTGTAGAGAGTTTGCCAAACATTTCCTCACAATTTCCCTTTCCAGCAATGTTGTGAACCATCAAACATCAAGCTTTTACCTCCAAAAGCTGCCTGTACTATGAAGCTTCGCGTGGACATACAGCATACAGCTGAACAAAGCTTGAACAAAATGCAGATATTCATAATGAACGTAAAGCTCTTATAGATCTAATCTCCTTAGGAGTACTCATTATTTTGTTAAGGAATTCTTTTGAAGTCTGGCATTTGTTTCGCTTATCTCCCAGGACTGCCAAGAAGAAGGGCTTAGAAAAAGGCAGGACTTGCATACCTCGATTGACAGCTGAATTTGATATCGACAAACAATAAACTGGCATTAAGGATATCGGATTATGCTAGAAATATTGTTGTTGTACGTGAACTTAGCACTGTTAAAAATACCTCTAACTCCTACGAATAACGCCATAAATATTGAATAGGATAATGGTAGTTAACCGTCCCTAGCTTCCTTTTTGATTCTTCCATAAGGAAATTAAATAATATTGATGAAAACTGAAACACAAGACCAGTAAATTTAGTTAAAGTCAATATTTATTTGGTCATAACTAAATGATTTTAGTTTTATTTACGCACTCAGAAAAGCACTAAAAATCAGAATATAATCATTTCTACTATATTATTGTTTATAATGATTACGATGCCTACTAAATTTATTTACTCGTATATTGTGCATTTGATTTATTATAAGGGTTTACAAAACCTTAACTTAGTAGATGCATTTGATTTTGGTAAGTGAATTGTGTGTACAACTTAATATATAAGTAATATAAGTGTAGTCCTTATAACTAATTATAATTTTACATGCTAGCAGGTGTGCCCGGAAGAAACTAAATAATGTTGAAGTTTACATAAAAGATATATGCATATATTACTTTACTAATTAAAGTATATTTAAATAGCCCGAGCTGCAGTTTCATGTGCCCATTGATTTCGCCTTTTGGAGTCTGAAAAGTTTAATAAAACAAATATTACTTGCATCTCTTTATCGATTTACTGCTGCTTTCTTACTTTCTCCTCAAGACTTTAAGGACAATTGTGCCTTCTCGCACATTCTTGAACAGTCCAATCGTCTCGGCATGACTCAAGCCGCTCACAGAGTGTCCGTTCATTTCGACAATTTCGTCGCCTGTGGAATATTTCGAATTAAAATACAGTTATTATTCGAATTAGAAAATACTTACCCGCTTGGAGTGTACCGTCATCAGCTGCTTGCCCTGAGGGAAAGACGGTTTTCACAAAGATACCCATGTTTCCCTTGGGCGAGTCCCGTCCGCCCACAATGCTGAAACCCAGGGACTTCATGCCGGGACCCTTGAAGAATGCAATTGTCTTCTGGATGCTTCGTCCAGTGCCTGAAGATAGGAGAAGTGAAAGAGATAGTAGAAGACTAGGCCGTGTTTGACTCACCTTCGCTCATGGAAGTGCGTATTACCTCCGCCATATCTTCATCACGTATAGTCAGACTTACGACTGGCAGAGATGGGCGATGATGCATCAAGGGAATGGTTGGAGGCGCCGCTGCAGGAGTGGCTACTTTGGTTTCTGTAGATGGGGACGAGTCAGTGGCGCAGGAGTTATAATATGGATTATCCGAAAATAATGAATTACTCTTTTGTGAGTGCTTGATATATATTGAATTGTGTTGTTGCTGTTGCTGCTGTGGGGACATTGTATTTGTGCCATCACCTGCTGCTGTGGCATCTGGTAATGTGGCAGTTGCATTAAGATCTGTCAGAGAGGTCATACCAGGGGACGGTGAAGGCGGCGTGCGCATGAACAGACTCAGCCTGGAGGAACTGAGTCGGGAATGCGCAAATCTTAGAGAACGATAATGTGAATTAGTCACATTAATTGAGTTGCGGGCATAATGGGTACGCTGACCGAACTGTTGGCTGTGGCCAGCCGAGAGCGCAGCACCCTCCGAGCAGCGTTTGTGGGCCAGCAGCTGCCACTTCTCATCATCCGCAAGGGACGAGGCCACGCAAATACTGGCTGCCCGATTCGTGTAGACAGGTGTGTAGGAGTCACTGTTGCTATTGCTGTTAACAGAGCAAGGTGCTAGGCTGGTAGTGCCCAAGAGCTCAGTGGGTGTTAGGGCCAAGCTACGCAGACCCACAGAGCTGCGGGCCCTACGCACATAATCATGTTCCTTTGCATTTGATTCAAGTCCAGTCCGCAAGGTGCAACTATGTCGCTTACTCTGGGTGGGTATGGCCTCCATGCTGGCCAGTGTACGCTCATTGTGGTACAGATCATCCAATTTAGATTCCATTCGTCCCACTTCATCAGCTACTCTTTCCCGTTCCCGTTCCCTTTCCCTTTCCCTTTCCATTGCCTGCTGGTGTTCGCTCTGTAAGCTGCTTAGGCTATCCGTGCGTTGCGTATAGCTGAGCCTGTGCCGTTGGGTGCTCAGCCCGTCAATGCGTATTTTTGTATAGAAATCTGTCACAGAGGCAACCTCGTCGTGTGCTATTACCAGGTTGATGCAGTTCTCCACGAAGGTGCTAAGCAGACTCTTCACCTCGGCGTGTGATTGAATTCCCCGCAAGTTCTTGCCATTCACATTCACAATCTCATCGCCCAAGCGAAGACGACCGTCCCTGCGAATAGAGAATTCAAATGTGGGAGGGTTCTCGTTATCTCTGAAGAAGATGGGATCAGCGAGGGAGGCGTGGCAGGCCTTGTAAAGTGTATATATACTTTGTCTAGCGTTGTCCCGTGTTTAGAGAGACTACGGTGCCTGTCTACCACACGCAGATCAATTTAATTATTGGCTATTATTTTCTGTAAGGGGTAACTCTCGATATTCTTTCTTTGGTACTCACTTCTGTGCCATGCCGAATGGCTCCAGCTCGACAATCAGATAACGATACTGCTGCTCATTGTTGTTGATGAGGACCATTTTGGGGGAGAGCACTAGACCAATGTAGTCCTCCTGGCACTTGCGCTCCAATATCAGATGGCGAAAGCGTCTTCTTATGGTCTCCGTCTCGTAGTCATAGTTGTAGCCTCCGCGAGAGGCAGGAGCACTGCAAACGTTTTTATGCACCGAATCTGATAAGCCCCTAGGGGCAGTAGCTGTTCCCATGGCCATGCTGACACCCTCCGAGGAGCTGAGCGAGATTAGCGAGTTTCGTTTTAAAATGCCCGATGCAATAGATTCTGTATCTCCGCCAGAGATACTCAGATTATTGCAGAGTCGGGCCATGCCAGCACCGCCGCCACCTCCGTCACTATCGTAACCTGACTCATTTGAACTCAGACAACTACTTAATCTTTGGTAAAGTGGTTCCCAGTCTTTGGACGAGATACTGTCATTGCGCGACACGTTTGCCAGCTGCTCCTCTGGCGAGCGGCGGTGCAGCAATGGCGATTGAGTCTCCAAGTGCTTAGCATGTTGCTGCTGCTGACGAAGCTGCTGCTTGTGTAAGACAGAACCTCCGTTCTCCTCGGGCAGAACAGAAAGTCGAGAGCGCAAGAATGCATAGGGGAAGGCTGCTCGACGGGAGGCATCCTGCTGGCCGGCCCCGTTTCCCGTATTGTCGTTTGGTGGCGACCCAACTTCCTTTCCACCAGCACTTCCAGAGCTGCCGCTGGCTGTGAGATAGTTGCTCACTTTGACGATATCATCGCAGCTGCTCGACTTGAGGCTGCACATGCGCTGCAGGTGCTGCTGCTGCTGCTGCTGCTTCTGCTGCTTCTGATGTTGCTGTTGCTGATGTTGCAGATGCAACTGTTGCTGGTGGCCGTGTAGGCTTAAGCCCTCACTGGGATCGTCGCACTTGATGTAGGAGCAGCTGGAGAGCTGGCTGGTGGAGCTGCTGCGGTACAACGTTTGTGCTGTCGGAGTCGCCAGCTGTGCTGCCTCTGAAGCCTTGAGGAGATTGTGGGAGCGGTGATTGAGCATGCCCGTGGAGCCGATGCGATGAAAGAAGTTCTTGAGCGCCTTCTGGGGACGTGCCACAGACTGATGCGTCGGTGTTGATTGCGCGCTTTGAATCTCTCTGCATCCCACTTCCTCTGCCATCTGCAGCTGGCTTTGCTGCTGTTGTTGCCGCTGCTTGATCATCTCGATGGACCCAGAGCGACATTTCTTCAGCGTACTGATCTGATTGCCCTCCAGCGTGTCTTTCCCATTGCAGACCTTGTGATGTGTCGGCGAGTAGAACAGACTTCGCAGATCTGTGTGCGACTTGTGAGTGTTGGAGGCGGGTGATTCGCTGCGCTTCAGGAAGTCCAGTTTGCGGCTCATGCGCTTGCCCCAGGTGAACACTGCGGGAAGAGTGTAAAGAGAACTTGATCAGAACGGTTTTTGATGAATTCCAAAAACGGGAAACATAAGCACACCTAAGGAGTCTATAAAGAAAAAAACCCTTCACGTGCTGATAGCGTCACCGATTGTCTTCTTTTTTTATTCATTTTTATTAATTTTACTTTTTAAATTAAACGACAGAGCGCAAATGTCGGTAATGCAAATTTGGCGCGAGTCCTCTTTGATCAGGCACACTAAGCAGTGTGCCAGGTAGTTTACTGCTTGGTGGGGCAGACTCATCCGGGACACAAATGGGATCGTGTCCTGGGAACAGAGCGCTGTTAGCCAGAAAACAAGCAGTTTTTCATTTCGAATAACGGCATTTTTTTTCCATTTTCAATTCGAAATTGCGGCCAAACCGGAAAAGATAGCGACTTGCGGTTTTTCAATCTGTTCCTTTTTTTTCTTATTTTTAACTGGAAAAATCCAAATTTCCAAGGCCCTCGGCCCGCCCTGCAGAGGGCTCTAAAGATTTGCCCGTTATTTTAGGTTCCTCCCATTTTTTTAAGACGCCCCGGGTGGGGCGGCGAAAAACCGTTTTTAACGCACTGTAAACAGTGTTGTGGCGCCTTCTATTGGATATTTAATCAACTTATTACAAGTTGAAACCGCCATCTATTGACAATTTATGGAACCACGATAACCATATATCGATGCAACACTGCCACACAGACAGTATTTTTTACTTTACGATAAAATACGCCCAACAAGCGATAACAAAATATACCGATACAACGCTGTAGCAGTATTTTTTATTTTTCGCCCAAGTAGTATTTTTTTATTTGCTTCGCACAGTCACACTTTCATGAACATACATAAACAACGATTGATTTTTCGCGATTGAAAATGTCGCTTGCTGCCAAAAAGATTGCTGAGGCAGAAGAACTGGTGCGTACGGCCGAAAAGAGTTTAAAAACATCTCTTGTAAAGTGGGTGCCCGACTATGACAGTGCAGCCGATGAATACTCGAAGGCAGCGACTGCTTTTCGAATTGCAAAGTCATTCGATAAGAGCAAGGAATGTTTCTTAAAGGCAATAGATTGCTATAAAAGCAATAAGTCGTGGTTCCATGCAGCCAAGTGCTATGAACAAATTATACTGTTGTCAAAAGAAACCGGGAAACTGGAGCAAGTGGAGGAGTATGCAAACAAGTCTTGCAGTTTGTATCAACAGCACGGCTCTCCGGAGGCTGCCGCAGCAGCGTTGGACAAAGCAGCTAAGCTGACGGAACAGAAGCGTCCGGAAATAGCTTTACGCTTCTATCAGCATGCCATGGAGGTTATTCTCATTGAGGACTCCACTCGGCAAGCAGCCGAATTCTGTTCGAAAGTATCAAGAATTCTTGTCAAGCTACAGCGCTACGAAGAGGCGACAAAGGCGTTGAAAAAAGAAATCGCCTTGAATCAGAAAACTGAATCGTACGGTCAAATTGGTCGTTTGGTTGTGGCACTAGTATTGGTCCAGTTGGCCCTAGGCGACTCAGTGGAAGCAGAAAAATCATTCAAAGAATGGGGCACTTGCTGTGAGGCCGAAGAAGTATCCACGTTGCAGGCGTTACTTCAAGCTTTCGACGAAGAAGATGCTGAGTTGGCAGCAAGAATGCTTGCCCATCCATTCATTCGACATATGGATGTTGAATACTCTATTCTGGCCAAGAACATTCCATTACCAAAGGGTCTAGAAGTGGAGAAGAAAACTGACGAATGCCAGAACAAGCTGGAGGAGGAGGAGGAGGATGGGGATGGCTTGTGTTAAGCTAATATATTTAATTGTTATTAAACTGCTAATCACCAGATGAAGAACCTATGCAATTGTTAACATAGATACGTCTAATTAAATTCTATTTAATCACTGTTTTGTCGTCTAATAATATAACTTAAATAGATATGTCTACTCCACACTTGTAGCCCACTGCTCAGGGGCTATGTTAATTATTAATAAATGAATACTTTAACAACCCGATAACCGGATCCATAACGTGATGTGATTTTAAAGATTTGTGAAAGTTGCCTGAAAGAGCATTTCGAGGTAAGGTGACACGTTGAAGTCAATTTGGTGGTTCTATGTTTTATCTAGAGATGTAGAACGGATGGACGGACATGGTTATATCGACTTGGCTGTTAATGCTGATCAAGAATATATATTCTTTGCGTACTCTTCTAAGCCTTCTTCTGATTGGCATAAATGGGTATAAGATCTTCGGTACTCTTCTTTTCCACATTAAACTTTAAGTGGCTCCAAGCTCGAGCGACTTTTTATGTTTGTTGAGCTAATTGTGAAGCACTCGTACGGATCATACACTGTTTCTATCTAGTCTCTTATTTGCTTTCTAACAACGATAAATACAACTTTGAAGATGCAATGACACTTATATTTTTGACTGGGTAAAGAAGAACTGAGTGAAGAATAAAGGCGAAAGATAATGGGAAAATATGAGGTGGAAAATACAACTGTACAATCCGTATTAGCAGTAACTAAAGTGAAGAAATGAAGTAATGTACAGTAATGATAGTCATGTATAAAGTATGTTTGCTACATGCTTTATGGAAATTACTATATAGATCTCTATATACTTAGAATAAGTCGTTTTAAAATCCCCTCCATAAAAATAGCACAAGGGTCGAGCTGCCTTCGCATTATCTAACTGAATCACGCACTTGTATATTCATAATACCTACCTACGTTTAAAAATATTACAAGGATTATGGGCTGTGCGTCTATTTTTGCTCGTTTGAATGAGTACTGGGGGCTAGGGATACTAACCGTTTCGCGTCGTACTGGTTATGGTGGCTGAGGTACCCGCGCTCTTGTTGCTAGAGGTTTCATCTCGACTGTTCATCTTCTCGTCGGCCGATACTCTTGCGGCGTGTTTGTGTTCATCGTCTAGGATAACAACTGGCATCGCTGTGACCAGCGCGTAGTCGGGTACATGACCTAAGGAGAACACCAGAAGAGGAAACGTTAGCTTAAAAATAATCATTATCTGAGATGGGTGCATTCGCCTGAGCAAATTGATAAGCTCAACACAAAGTACAACAAAGTGTCATGATAAGAAACAAACGTTAAGTAATGCCCAAAAAGTTACACCTTAATAAACATACGTGTATGATTTCATTCATAAGTAAATAACTTTAGGGAAATTTATAAGATTGTTGGAGTAATTGATTCATTATTCCATAATTTCTTTTATTTAACATCAACTATTCATTCATTCAACTATCATCATTTGTAACTCAACAAGGTATACATGATATATTCTTAGTCAGCATTGATAAATCAATGTCTTTATTATGCATCCAATTTTGATTTAGATAGTCACATGTCTGCTGTGCATCTGATAGCATACAGCAAACCGTCGTTATACCCTGCTGCCCTATAAATGTATGCACACTGCCAAGTTTTTGTCAGTTTGCCCGCAACTCTGCCCCAAGATGGATGGCCAGTGGAGCTGGCGATGCTGGTTGCCACTACTAACCTTATGGACAGCTAAGACACTTGTGTGTGGCTTTGAGTTATGGCTACCCCAAGTTGTGCTACAGCAATTGGAGGAATCAAGCGAACAGTTCGACTTATGGACAAGGCAGCTAAGTCAGCACCTTATCTCAGAGGATCAGCAGCGGCTGGCTTGGAATGTTCACTTTCTCGATGAACCCAAGAGCACGTTACAATTAAGACAAATACAGCAGCAACTGAGTCCGAGAGAAAACCCCATAAGTAATCCCTGCAAACTCTGGCTCTGGATTAGCTTTTACTGGCAGCTACGCCGATCGCATCAATTGGATGACAATGATAACTCGCTGTTGCCACAATTTGCATTGACACTGTTGCAGCTCCAAACAGATCGGCAGTGGAACATCTATTTGCAGAACATGCTTCAGAGCCTTCCGTCTCACTTGGGCACCATAGTGAAGAGCCGTTGGCTGTGCCTAAAGCACTCTAGGGATCAGCACTACCTGCTACCAGGCAAAGCAATACAGTTGGGTGCCAGTGGCAACTGTAGCTTGTGGCGAGTGAGGCTGATGGACAACGCATCACACTGGGTACGTCTTGAAAATGCCTGTGACCAGGATGCACTTTGGTTTGTCAATCTCCAGCAATCGCACTCCAGTACCTACACATTGTTGAGTGCGCCCACGAATAACTCTACCTTCTTCTGTCTACGGAATGGAGTGGGAATTCTCTTCAAGGATAACAGCAGGCAAAATGAAAGCATTTGCCAATGGCAGCTCAATGATTGTAGTTACCTAAAGCAACTCTTTAAACATACTTAGGTTGTGCAAGTATACAGACAAGATATAAAAGATGCATTCTCATTGGAGAAGGAATAGAGAAGGTCTATATCTTGCAGAGTTTACATAGATTAAATTATCAAAGTAAACTTTGATACACCCTTACAGCTCAAGATTTAACTCATAAATTATTCAACTGTTTGCCATACTATTATTTGGTAACGGAATCTGTATTGCCATCTAGAAGATCTATAGTTTAGAGCTCCATTATAATTCCAGTCTGTCTAATGAATTTTAAGATTCTTCGTGCACTGAGTGACCTTCACTCTTTAATTTCAAGAAGGTGTCTTCCTACTGTTGTGCATCTAATTCGGGATTTCGACAGTGGTTAAAAAGGATATACTAACTAAGGATTTTGTGGCAGACCCCACAAAATATATATGTATATTCTTGTTTATACTGTAGCGATTGTTTGTATTTGAGAGTTTTCAGTTAAGCGCAATGATTAGTGGGTGCTACTCTACTTTCCTTTATAGATTATAATATGCTATATGAATCCTATATAGTTACCAGGCGTCAATGAGATGCTGCTGTTAGCCTTTTCACCTGCTGAGCACTTTGAATCTGCAGCACTGCCAGAGTGACTGCGATGTGCTACGTAGTGCTGAAAGTGTTCCTGCATTTGTTGTCGCTGCTGCTGTTGCTGTTGCTGTCGTTGTTGCAGCTTGTGCCCGATGGCGATGTTGCCATTGTTGCTGTAGCTGAGATGCAATGTTCCTGCGCCGCTGTTGCTCGCAGTTGGCTGCTGCCTGTATAGAGAGCTGGCCTCCTGGGGGGAGTGCACAGTCGTCTGACGCTCACTTAAGAGATGAGTGGGCGTGGAAGTTAGTACCGGCTGCGGAGCATTGTTGCCGTTTGCTGCTTCGGCTGTTGCTGCTGCTGCTGCTGCTGTTGATGCCGTCCCAGCTGAGGCAGCGCCATTGCTCGTGAGGGTGGTGCAGCTGAGTATCATAGCGGGCTATTTGTGGAGGAGATCAGTCAAGGACGTGGACAAGTTGCAGTTAGCAAGGATTTGCAGCAACATATTGCTGTATCACAAGCTTTGCTGCTGTTGCTGCTGCTGTGCTGCTTGATGTTGCTGCTATGGCAAGTGTTGCTGTTGTTGCCCCACTGTTGCTGCAGCTGTGCTGGGATGGAAGACACTGTGTGGTCAGTAATATCAGTAGAATGACGTGATTCTGCCAGCTGCTGCTTTTGTCTTTGCTCTTGTTTCTGCTTTGTCGCGTGCTGCAATTAGAGGAGTGTCACATTATTTTGCAGCAACTTTTCTGAGGCCTTTACACTTAAAATATTATAGCTTAAAGTGCCTCCTTTAGTCGTTAAATACTCGCTTTCATATCGAAGTACTTTAATACTGGTATAACTTTATACGAATAGGAGTCAAGTAACCTATAAGGTGTCTAGATTTTATATTAGTAAAGATTTGTAATGAACATGGCTTAATGGACGCAGTTATTGATGCTGATCAAGAATGTATATATATCCTTTAAAAATGGTCAAAATTCATACGTATCGGAGTAGAGTAACCTATTGTAATCGTAACCTATTCGTCAAATAGGATGCTTATAACCATTAAAGTTGATTAGAAACAGTCAGCAAAGGGTACTGTAAGGGTATGAAACCTTCGACGTGTCGAGTATAAGCCTTCTTACTTGTTTTATTTAATTATTCCCATTTCCATGCATCGCTGAACGTTTTTTAAGCGGCTTTCTTATGGCATGGCTTTTGTTTCTTTTTGCTTCTCTCGCTGTTGTCAGAAATACGCCAGTCTGCATAGTTATAAAATTCCTGTAAACCAGTCGCGGTAACGACAGCCTCAGCTGTGCCTTGTGGCAAATTATGAACTGCCTTTGAAATGGCGACACTGCTTAACCCGCACAGACACCTGTTCGAGCAGTTAGGCTGAAATCACGTTTCCCAGAGGGTATCATGAAGTTGTGTCCCACCTATTTAAATATATACTCATCTCATATGTATATGGCTACACTTTGACAATAGAAAACATGGAACGCATTAGATTCCATTGCAGTTATAAGACATAATGATCCGAATCGACTGATTCCGATATATTCACATCGTGCAGCATTAAGAAACAAACATACTTTGTGCCAAGGTTTATTAAGATAGCTCTTATACTGAGAGACTAGTTTTAGATGAAACAGACAAACAGACACAGAGACAGGCAGACCGACAGACAGACGGACATACAAACATACATAACATACAACAGTCTGTGGCTATCGGCAGGTTATGAATGAATAATTCTGTCTTTTGCAAACAGGTTGCTCACTACGGATTAAGGTTCTGCAGTTTTCCAGTTTCAATTATCCCGCTCTGACGCCACTTGAAGAGCTGCTGACCTTCACAGATCTAGCACGATAGTTGTCGCCCGTCGTCGTTGTCCGGCAAAGATTTAAGCAGTTAGCGCCAATCGGCTTATTAGGCAAATCAATGTGATTATGTTACAACGGCGCTGCATGACTCATGGAACAGGTTGTGCCACCAGACGGGGAATGCAGATGCTGCTCGGTACGATCGGGTTGCAGAGCGTCTGATAAGTAGTTAACCCACCCACAGTGCATGGGAATTGACTCTCATATGTGAAGACAATACTGATGAGGAGAGGCTTTTTGGGCTTGTGCAGAAGTACTTCTCGACTTGGACTAAGACAATTTCACAGTCAAGGTGAGCAACTACTTGCAACAGGTTGACAATCATTTCGGTTGGTTGCGTGAAGTGCTCACACACTAAGTAACTAATTGATGTGGCACTATCCCTATAGCTGCTGCTCTATATGCCTTGACTTTTGGAATACAACATCCTGTGGCAGTAACCTAATACCAACAACATGTGCGCCAACAACGACACAGCACAGCACAGAACAGCAGGAGAGGCCAAGCACAGCTGCAGCTGCTGCTACAGATCACTGAATCAGGTGTTGCTTCTGATCTGCGACGATAATTGCATGCAAGCTGTCAGTGTTGTTGCTGCCGATCGCAGCAATTATGCCGTGAACTTGTTCTGACTGCGCAACAGCAGCAACACGCTCCCAAATGACAATTTCATTTCAAGTTGGCATTTCTCAGCTGAGGCTGAAGCAGAGGCTGAAGCTGAGGTTGTTCAACTCCAACTCTAACTCCAACTCTGACAGCAGGCAGGCAACAAGCAAAGCAGACATCACCATCACCATCACCATGTGACCATAGTCTCATGAGTTGTTATTAGCTAATGCATGGCCTCGAACGTGGCCCAACTAGAGACTCCGGTCTGGTAATCATTGGGCCTACAACCTTAAAGACATTCTCCCATTGGTGCGCTGTCGTGATTCGCAATCATTGATCCCGGATCGTTAATTGTTGTTCGCTGATCACTGCCGTTCAGCACTGATCGTTTACGTTGATCGTTAATAGTAGAAGTTGAAAGAGATATGACTAGGTAGCCTTACCTGCAATCTAATTGTGCGTATCCGTTTGAAGAAATGGTAAAACATATTGACAAAAATGTCTTCTACCAATTAAAAACAATTCCAGAAAGAGCAATACACAGACTACTATCAACCAATAACTACAGAAACACCAAAATATACAGTTTGAACACAACTATGCAAGACTTTGACTTGAATAACTTAGGCATTTATTAGAAGATCAGATTGCAGGCTTACATGGCATAGATCTTTACCTATGTGAAAGCAAACAGTTGTGATCTTGCTTGTTTGCGTGAGAGGTGGGCGTGGCTTCCAAAATTTGAAATAAACTTTATCTGCGCATGGTATATATGAATCTTCATGGCAGATTTGGTGTTGCTATCACTTATAATAGCTGAGATCTCAACGCTCATACGGACAGACAGACTCTGCTCAATAGCCGATACTGACAAAGAATATATATCTATACTGTATCTCTTTCTGTCTGTACACAACTAGTATACCTGTTTTTAATCATTCCCAATGATAGAATGGTATTTAGCGAACAGACAGGGAAACGTATTTGCCATTCTGGGGATCACATCGGTTGTTTACCACTTGAGGCGAAAGCAATTTCCTTGGAAAATTGTTGCCGCCGATCAATGCAATCGTAGCCATCATTAACAGCTGACGTCATCGATGGATCGAGTTATATGTAGCTTAAGGGCTTCATTAGTTTTTATCGATGAAGACCCACATGTTGGATAACTGCCTTTGCGGCAAATTTTAGCACGCGCGTTAGTTGCTGTTCTTTTTTTTTTTTTTTGTATTTCTTTATTTTCTTGTTACTGTTAATACCACTTTTGTTACTTAGATTGTTGGCGTTAGCAAATTTCGCAAGAAAAATACCCAGTTCTTCGCACGTGTTGCAATGCACGCTATGAGGATGTTCTTGCCGTAAAAGTTCCTGTACCACAATCGAGGTACTGTCGCTGTGCAGGCTATTTCGACCGTTTAGGCCAAACTTGGCAAGTGGAATCTTGAATTCTAAGCATTGTTGTTGTTGCTGTTTCTGCTGTTGTTGCTGCAGCGAAGACCGCGCCTTCTACAGCGTACTGCTGCTGCTGTCTTCAGTGTAGTTTGTGGACATGCGAGTGTGCGATGCATACTGATACGACAGAATTTAAGTTTACTATTATCCAACACCGTAGGTACGAGCGCATTCAAGATCAGTACGAATGGATAATGCAGGAACATACTATGTACATAAGTCTAGAGACCTTATAGCTTAATTCTGTGTTGGGTAAACCCAGCGATGTCAATTAACAGTTGTAGCTGTTGGTTTGGTAGTCTTTAGTAGTGTTGGCTAACGAAATTGAAGTTTAGAATGAAGGCAACAACAGGTAGGAAAGTACAACCCCAAATTCGCCCAGAGTATATCAGATTTTAATTGGATAATGGATAAACTGAAAGGGTATCTTTGTTCTTTTCTTTCTTGTTTAAAAATGAATTAAAGCAATTTATCATATAGTACCTTACGCAGTGCATCACCTTGGCCCGCGGTATCTCACGGCCGTTTCTTTTATTTCATACTATACCCAACATACAGCGAACATATTTACATCCATTCAGTGCAAAGAGAGAGCACTGATTTGCCATAATATACATATTCCCACTTCCAACTAGAGCAAATGAAGGCAGCAGCAGCAAACTGCAAAAACAAAGCAGGAGCAGCATCTCTTCCTACCAGATGTTTTCATTGGTAAGCCCCTGGACGGGCCCAGGCCTGTGCCCAAGGTGGCAGACCAACAACCTGCCATTTACAGACAATTGTGACCGTTGTAATGTTTCGCAGCGACTAAGGTTGCTGCAATGTCTGCCGAGTCCATTGGCCTTCTGTTTGCTGCTGCTCGCACTACTTTTTGCTGCATATTACTGTCGACGTGCTGCTGCTTCTACTACTTCTACAACTACTGTGCAGGTGTTCAGAGCTTTGCCAGCGTTTTTCCTGGGTATTGAAATCACTCACCATATAAATAGTATTTTTATACCCTTTACTAAGCTCATTCGCTGCGTGTGGTCTCAAATTGTTGAAACCTTTGTGATAAAATGCGTATGTATAGTTCTGTTGAGAGTTTTGGTGTTTGCAAAGCACAGAAGGGCAGATCTTTGATACATATGTATATAGCTGATCGTGTTCAGTTCAGATTTTTCAATGATAACATATACATATACTATCTTTATACTCTATTTACTTTTGGATAATTATAAACAATGGATTTAAAAGGTGCAATCAGTTAAACATAAAGAGTTTTTCACATGGCTGGTCAAGACCTGTGAAAGGGTAGACAATCTTCGGCTTATAGAGTGTAACTTTTATTTCTTATTTTAAATTGAGTACATGGTATAAACGAACAAAACTCGACTGTTGTTGTTTTCTTTACTTTTTCTCGTTCCGTTTTTTTGTGTCAGGTGTCTGTTATGCGATGATGTTGTTGCTGTGCGAGATATTTGCAATTTGCGTCTGTGTCTGTCCGCAGATTAAATTGAGAGTATATTTTGATTTACCTGGATTGAACACTCCCCTCGTGAGTATGTATGTTTATTTAACTGTTGATTTGTATACCCAGCTGGGACTGTCGTTTATAATACCTTTGTAATGAAACTAATTAAGAGTTCGCTGCATGGGAACTGGTCCCAAAGTAACCTCAGATAAAGAATCAATTTGGTGCCGACCGGCAACGGAAGTTTTGGAGAATAAACCATTAATAATTATAACAATTAAGCATGACTGGGCCAAATTTAGTTCTATACACAGAAGCGGCATGATGATGCGTCAAATTGAGGGCTAAGGCGAAAGCTGTCCAGCGGAGGAGCACAATAATGACTGAACACCAAGTTACCTATACAAGAATTGTTTGTGAAAGCTTGTATCCAAAGAGTGTTCTACAATGAGCACCTTCTAGCAACTTGATTCGTGTTGGCAGTAAGTGCTCAATGATCTTCGCCATTAACAAATATTATAGTATTCAGATTGATGAAAATCGTACGTTCTGTACGTTGCGACCTTATGGCCAAAAATAAAAACATACCCTTGGCAAGGGTATCAAAATGGCGTCAAGTGAAAAACGGTGAAAATTGAAACTAATGATAGTTTACAGTTGCGAAATATTCACACCATTGAATGGGAAAAGAAGCCGCCGCATAACAGAAACAGAAAAATCAACTCAGCTAATTATGTGCATTTAATGTTTAAATTAATGTCTTGCATTGATGATGAGGCTGCAGAGACACGTTGGCAGTGAAAGTTATAAACATTTAACGGTATTTGCAATGAAAGAGAAATACGCGAAGCACTCGATTAAGTCAATAATGATACTTGTTTTAAGTAAATGAGATGTTAACTTGTTATATGCATGATTCCAATTGGTAAAGCTAGGTAAGATTTCCTGCCCGAAACACTCATTGCCAATGGCAGCTCTATATGTCTATTATCAATATTATAAGATTATTATTTACCACTATTTATAAATATTTAATAATTTTGAAATACCAACAGTTATACAGACTCATGACAAACGTAAATTTCATAATAATCTACACTACAAAGATATTGAACGAAATAAAGAACAGAAAGAAGAGATACAGCAAATAATTACAGAGCGGATATGACGAAAAAATACCTATTATATATTTTATGATATATTTTTATATTTTTATGACAGAAACGGTAATTATAATACTGATAAAAGAAACATATTTCCTTATTTATTTCCTGTTGCAAATAACTGCCCAAAATCAATATACCCTGTGCCTAGAGTGTTCTCGATATATACCACACATATTAAATAGAACATCAGATTGTGTTGAAAATAGCTGTTAGCACACTTGACTAATATGAGAAACATTATTACAAATTCAGTATTTAACACTGTTCAGCAAAGCGCAAACGTGAATTTTCCTCTTGACTGCCTGCTGTCAATACCAAAGTATATGTAGGTATATATTGTAGAAAGATAGAACAACATTTTTACTTAGAACTTTCGTTATAATGTCTTATTGGAAATAAAACACTTACTGGCGAGTGCGCCGAACTGTGATGTACCCGCTACCCACCTGACCAAAACGATTTTTTAAAAAAATATAACTTCTTTTGCGTATTTTGTGTTGCATACTTTCAGGAAGCGGCTTCGAAATCAGTACATTTTAATTATTTCTTAAATAACTTTTATGTTAATTATCCGATAGCAACAAAATTTTAAGAAATCAATTGGTAGTTGGTAGTTAATCTATTTATTAAAACTGAACTGTCTAGCACTAAAATTATGCTTAGAATTCGGTTTTTATTGAATCACGGGGGCGTAAGTGGGTGTGGCCAACATCTAAAATAAACTTGATCTGCGTGCATTATTAACACATATTGTTAACAAATTTGGTAGTTCTAGCTATTTTAGTGTCGGAGATCTAGGTTTTTTTACGGCCACGGCTATATCGAGTCGGCTGTTGATGCTGATTCGGAATATATATAGTTTACATTTCGGTTGGCACAAAGCTATTATTCCCTTACAATTGCATTGAGTCTTTAACTTTAACTTCAAGAATCAAGAACATGGATATATGTAGACACATTTATACATACTTATTTGTATATATTCATATACTTATTCACACACCTGTCACGAGTCTTGGAAACGTTTTCCGCTTTCCTAGCGGGTACAGTGAGGTATATAGTATTATATGTATGTATGTATGTATGTACTAGTACATTACCAACATGTTATATGTGATGTTGATAAAAAACAACCGGTTGCTGCTCAGCCGAAAAACCAACGAATCGCAAAACAACAAAACTGCAAATTGACGTCGACGACTTTCCATTTTCAAATGTTTTTGCTGCATGCGGAGCGTTGCGCCGGCAACTGGTAACAGAAACGGCAACAGCAGCAGCAGCAACAGCAACATCGGCAACATCAACAACTTGTACTCGTACAGCAACCGCAGCATTAACAGCAACATCGACAACTTTTCATTTCGTTTTTCACGCCAAAAAAACAACGAACAAAAACCGCAAGTCGCAACGACTTTTACAGCCATGCAAATGGTAGTCTAACTCGGTATTCCCCGTACATTTCCCAGCAAGAAGCAGTTGCAGAGATCCCCAAGCATGTAACATGTGTACTATGTTTATCCATAGACCATTTTCGAGTACTCAAAACAGTGCAACGTATTGTCTGACTACCAGAACCGTTCATCTGTCTGTCCCTCTATCCGTTCGTCTGTCTGTCCCGCTGTCCGTTCGTCTGTCTGTCCTCTTTCAGCCTATCTGAGATCACAGTTGTGTGTCGCTGTGCCGCGAGTCTTGCCACGCAATCATTCTACACTTGCCGCAGTGTTGACAATTTTTAGTTTCTGTTTGTTGCTGCGTTTATTGACCGGTCATTACCTTTCACGCGACTCCATACTGGGGCTTGGCTATTAGTGTTGTTGACTGTCTGTTACTGTAGACTCGCGACTCTCGACTCTCCACTCTTCACTCTCTACTGTCGACTGTCGACTGTCGTCGCTGTTTTTGTTTGTCGAAACCACTACAGTAATTGTCGATTGCCTTATTGGGACTGCGCAGCGGAAGCAGCATCGATTTCACTTAGAGTTGTCGTAGTTATTCACCACACAGTAGGAAGACTCCATCTGAACTCCGGAAAACTGTAGTCGGTAAAGGGGGATGTCTTAGGTTTATTCGATTTATAAGGTGACTGAGGCAAACACATTCTCATGACTTGCATTGGATAGGAAACTTGTTGCATGACTAAAAGTATTACAGACGATCACGCCTCCACATACATTTTGAATGTAGTTTTACATTTACTTGATAACTCATTAATTGTTTAACCATTGTATGGTAGCAAAAGAAACATTGTTTTATATCTGTGTGTAAAGCATTCGACCCTTGGAAATAGTCAAGACAGTCAGCCAGGAAAAGTTCAAGATTCCACAAAGTATGTTTGGTGTATTGTTGATCAGTTTTATTTTCATTATTCGGTTATTTTCGGTTAGCTCAAAGTTATAATACCCTTCTACCATATGGGCAATGGGTATACAAATGGGTAACTGTGTATACAGACATACATACACATACACACATACTCATACATACACATACACTCATACACATTCATGGTATTTACGTATGCCTGCCGTTCTTGGCATGCGGTCCACATTGTCAGCGTAAGCGAAAACGACTTGTTAATTACTCGGCTGACAATCATTAAAACATTTCATCGTCATCGTTCTGCTGATCCAATTCGACTAACTGTGAAAACCTGAGTCACTGTAAGATACCAACCAGAACTGCATGCAGTTGAGTAGCCTCGGCTATGAGTTACCCAGTAATCAGTTTACACAAAGTATACTACCCATTTATACATCTGTATACACATCTCTTTCTTGTTTTTACTTTGAGTGGCTTTTGACGCCATTCATAGTCAGATGAGCTAAGTTAGCTAAAGTAGAACAAATGCTGGAATCTATCCAGCTCCCATAAACCGTTGGCCTGCCGACGGCTGTTAACAAATTGATCTCGAACGATTGTGGAGCACATAGAATGCGATCTCCAACTGATGTTAGAGTCAGCCAGACACAAAGCGGAGAGCTTATTATAACTGCGTGCCTAACTGGCTTACTATGGTGAGAGCCCCAATATCAATAGAACATTTTCTAAGCACATTTCTTTCTTTCTCTTTGCGACAGCGCTGCAGAAATCAGAGTAGATCGCAAGACATCCAATCGGTTTCTTTCCTTCTCTCTTTACTGTTTGCTGTCTACCAATTTACATAATTCCTCTCGATCTGAGCAATGTGCATATTGAAATGTAACCATAACGGGTCGGAATCACGTTTAAATGAGTCAATGATTACACTAAGCTGCTTCTAATTTACACGGGAGAAATTCTGAAACTCTGAAGAATTGCCCTGAAAATCTCGTTTGCTTATACAGAATTTTCAATAGTTCTGGTTTTGATAAACATTATGACATAAAGATGTGTTTTATAATACGTAGACTGCAGTAGTCAATAGAAGATGAATTTGGGCACTCATAGAAACTACCTTTATAAACCGTACAAAGTTAGGAATTATTGCACTGCGTGGCCCACTGTGCAACAGCTGCAGCAGCAGGAAGGCAAGAATCGTTGGACTGCAACTAATTTGATTAATGATAAGCCAAGCTTAACAGCTGACGATTGTGATTCGTATGTGTGCACATGCAGTGAAGATACATATGTATCTGAAGATGCGTACAGATACACACAAATACGCATTAGAAACGAGGACGCTAGAACATAGACTGCTGCTAATTGAGCTCGGGTTGAAGTACATACTCCAAGTGGCGATCGGGCTTTCAGTTTCTATGAGATATGGATTCTTTAATAACCATTCACTTTGTAAATTGCGCAGTGCACTGATTACATGCAATGAGCCTCTACTTTTGTATCCGAAGACCATAAGACAGAACGTTGTTGCCTCAGCCATTCCGCTATACCACTTGCAATCGAAGCACATACATATATGTAAGTAGCACATAGTTGGCCCCTTTATTCAAAGCAATGCGGGATGTATAGTTATACCAATATCGTTCTCGACTCTTAAACATCCACTCAAGTATGTGTAGTACAAATTTTATATTTGTTATAAATTGTTCGGTGCAAATGAGACATTATACTGTCTAGTTCATTCTAACGTATCTGTAACTAGTTAATATTGTATATTGTTTGTGCTTCTCTAGAAGCTGCTGACAATGTTTTGCGGAAAGATGATGTTTGTGTGTGTAAGTTAGCAATACAGAACTGGATGTGAAAGCTTTCATCATTGGGCATTACTTAGTTAGTTTTTTCTTCAAATATTGGCCTGCCTCATTCTTTTCCCAAGCTTCGTACTCTTCGCGCTCCTGCGTTAACTTAAGTAGCTCCTTCGATTCTTTATCAGAGATACCCTCGTCGATGTCCTTCTGCATGAGTTCCATTTCACGGACCATGGCTTCTTTGGCCTTGCGACGGCGCACCTTCATCTCTCTTTCATTGCGCAAATCTTGTTTTTCCTGCTCGTGATCCTCCTTCTCTTTCTTGATGCGCTCCTCTTCCTGTGCGAACTCATCCAGCTCTTCATCGGTGTAAGGATACTCTGGCACACTGTAGTTTAGTAGTGAGTTGCTTAAGCATAGGCCAAAACTGCCAATCGCAGCCAATAAACCACTCAGTAGGACCATATTATATTTGAAGTTCTTGGCCTTCAAGTTCTGCATAAAGTCACCCTTCGGCAGGGGTAGATCATTCATTATAGCATGGGTTCCCCCGCTAGGGAAATAACCTGGTTTCGGTTTCATTTTACTCGACATATCGCACTTATCAGCCACCTTCTTGGTTGGCGGGTTTGCCGCAAACTGTCGTGTTACTTTGAAAAATGTATTCAAACCGCTGCTGCGTACTAGATGAAGAAACCAATACTGTTGGTGAGGTCTGAAAGTGGCTCTGTAAATATACTCACTGTTACGATTAACCCGCGAAGGGGTAGCCATCAAAAGTCTTGACATTTTTTGAATTTGTCTTTGACTGACGAGCCTAGAATTTGATAATCGTTAAATGTGTTACTAGTAAAAATAATCAAATGGTCATGTGTGACAGTGTTTTGCAAGACCTGCTGCGATGCCATACAATAATCGAATTTTAAATTTGTTTTAAAAACTTGGACAATCGAAAACAAAGGAGCCTGCTTAGGGTAGCGGGGTTACCGACGGAAATACTGATTGAAAATGAAAAGATTATACATACATATAAACGTATATATGTAGACACGTGCGTTCCTATGAATAGTATCTTACACCCCAGGCGAAAATTATAAAAACAAACATGCATTTCACTTACAAAAAGAAACTTCGCCCTGATATCATATAGCATAAAAACAGTTTTGAGGCAAAGAAGAAAAGCTTTGCTACCACCGGACAAAGTAGGTGAACGACCGGCCGACAACAATACATTAACATATTAGAGCACATCAAAAATGTCATGGCTATTTATGAAGCTCAAATCTAAAAAGGTGTCACGTGCACTACCAACAACAATACCAACAACAAACGCAAGAAAATATGTCAAACTATACGTCGAGACGAATGCATAATAAAATAACGGCAACAGACGAAGGGACGAGCAAAAGGTCTGTACCAACAATAAACAAAAAGAAGAGAAGACGGTTGCACTTTGCAGCACCAACAACAACAACGGCAGTAGCAACAACAAAAGAGTCCAAAATTCGAGACAAACTTGTTTACCGCTGCACTTGTATTATCAGTAGAAGAAGGTAAAGAAGAAGCAGAAGAAGTGGACGTGGGTGTATAAAGGTAGAGGCGTGTGCTTATACGGGTACGATATATATGTACATAAGCTTAAACAGAGTTGCAGGTACCGAAATTATTGTACCACTTTTAATGTAAACTTAACATAAATGTAGCTTAACATTATGTTTAAAACAAATACACTAAGATACTTCTCACTCTTTGGATTGCCCTGCATTACAGAACCTGATCTTACCTGTTGTTAACGTAATCTAAGCTAATATTGAACAAGAATAAGTTGCCTGATATCTTAGATATGTTTCTCTAATCTTAATCTCTCTCCTAACATTTCATACATCTTCTACACAACATGCTCGTTCAATTAGCTTTGTATAGCCATGCAGAGGGTATGTTATTATTGGCCAGAAGAACCATCGAAGATATTTTCGACTCTATAAAGTATATATGTATATTCAGTATATTCATACATATGTATGTTCAGAATCAGCATCAACAGAGTAGTCGATCTAGTCATGTCTGTCGGTCCGCAAGACAATACTTAAATAAAATTCCATTCCAGCATAAAGTTAAAGCTGTTTGGTGGTGGTATCATTGTATCAATATATCGTACATCTACCAAATCATTTAGTTATTATTATTTTTCAAGGTTTCGCAAACAAACAAAGTACATCTTATTTTTACTTTAAAATTACTTAGTAACATTTGGTTGAAAGATTTAATAATAATTATACTTTTATCAAATTTATTGTACTTTTAGGAGTCCGAGATCTTTTGAATTAATAATTACACATAATTGAACTTGACTTTAAAGTAATACGCTGGTAAAGTATTAGGGACTTGGTACAAGCAAACTTATCCTATTGTGTTTGATTTCAATTTTTCTGTTCTTTGATCGGATACATACTAAGCAAACAACCACGAAGAAACCATAAACTATGGCACTCAAATAGCAGCGGATAGCAGCCTTCTGAAAGAGGCCATCGGCATCCTTTTGAAATTCATCCAGAGTTTTGTAATGTTGTTTCAAGGGCAAAAATTCCACTAAAACAAGGGATTTCACTTGGTAAAAAATGCCCATCAATAGGCATTGTATAATTCCCCAGATGCTCATGGCCAGACAAAACACCGAACATTTTCGGTTGCAGGAGTAGACCATTGTGAACACACTTGCAACTTGTGTATCGTTTGTTGTTTAATGTACGCACTTGACTCACTACAGTTTGTTCTGACATATTATTCAAATTCGACGGATAATGCAAAGCAGCGCTGTCAAAACTGCTACGCTGCCTAAAAATATACATATAAATATACAGTTTTATCGATCGCAACAGTTGAAAGCTCAAGTTGACCTTGCGTGAACTTAATGACATAAGATCTATCTAACCAGATTCCTACACCGGCACCGATTATTTTAAAATATATTTATGTATATATACATAAAACATAAAGTAGTTGTAGACCAATCGATACCACATACATATATTATGCATACGAATGTATGTTCTTGGTCAATATCAATGGTAGCGTTGATTTAGCCATACCCGCTATAAAAGATACGCTAAAAGATACTACTCAAGTTTATTTACAATTTTAGATGCCACGAAAATCGTTCAATTCTCTTTGATTTGAATATATACTACTATAATATAATATAATATAGTACTTGATATAATATGTAAAACAACTCACCTTCTTGATAAAAGTCTATTAGTTTCCTTTAGAATCCAATATAAACATTGGACTTAAGCAATTTTGGTTTTGTAACGTTTTAATTATTATATCCGTGTTGGTATTTTGTGTTATGCATTGAGCATAGGTTATTTGTTGTTGCTGTTATTTGGTAAAACACAATTGAATCAGAGATTGGCACAAAAACACTCCAAGTACTTAGTTACCAAACTTTCAATTCTCACACATCAAATATCAAACTAAAAGTAAAAATTTTAAGGTTGCGCTCAATTTTAAAAACCGTTCCAAGCACTTTACCCAACACAAATTGTTATGGACTAGTTGCTTTCTCGCTCGAACAGGTAAATACATATACAGTCAGACGTAAAACGAAAACAAGTAAAATATATTTTTTTTAAAGCCGTAGGTTTTATACCCTTTTAGGGTTTTTTATGTAAATAAGTAATATACAATTGTGGATCGTTATAAAACTCTGTTTACACAAATCATCATCATTTTCGATTGATTGTTTTTTTTTTTAAATCTGTGGGATATAAAGTACACCGATTTCGGCAAGAGGCCTTTGACATTCTCAGGGTCTTTGAATTATTTAATATTGTACCTCACACAGGTTATTAAAGTGTTGGTTACAGGTATTATGTTCATACATATGCATACTCTTCATATGCATCAACATGTCAGTCATAGCAAAATCAGAAAGCCATACAAAAAAGCTGCTATTAAAACCATATTTCTTATTAAAATCTGTATTTTTTGCATTCCATTTTCATTTCATTAAAATCGATTTCACAATAGCTTTCGTAACAGTATTCGAATGAATCTTTAAATATTTATTCATAACTTCAATACATACACAACACTGAAAGGGAATTAAAACTTCGGCATGTCGATTGTAAACTTTTCTCTTTTCGTGTTTTTTCTTTAAATTTAATTTGCAAGCAAACTCATGTTGCCAAACACAATTTTGTTTTTGTTTTATATAATTGTTACACCTGTTGGTATGATTCTTTGTTATGTTGTTCACTCTGTAAGTGAAACACTTGTTGAAGACACGTGCACACGAACACAGCTAATCGGAATTAGCGATCACGACTTTGAATCAGAACTTGCCGTGTAGCTGATACCTTCAAAGACTGTCTTCACCGCAGACAAACAACAAACACAAAAAATCAGCTAAAAGAGAACACGAAAAATACCGAATGCGACGCGCGACACAACCAACTTCTTTCACGTTCGCTGCTGGAATGAAACAAATGAGCATGAAACATTGGAGAGAGCCAAATGAATGCTGCGGCCAGTGTTGCTTATTTAGATATTTCCACGTCATATTCAGTTATTTTAAATTTTAAAGCTAAATTATTACAGGTGACTTCAAATTGATCAGCGTCGACAAAATAGTTCATAATAACAGCTTATTTAATTTGTTGATTAACTCACTAAAACAGTGCTATCAAATTGGCGGGTTCTTAATATTTTAATACGGTCAGATGTGACGCAAACATTAAATTGTGAAATTGGCAACACGGCAACAATTTGCTGGCTAATTTTCATGTTTTTACATATGTACTTTTTCTCAGTTATAATTAATTATTTCTTTTATTAAATTATATATTTATGTGTACTGAAGAAGTTGTAAAATTGTAAAATATTTATTTACATTTTCTTATCAGCATTCAATAGTCAACAACATTATATAGGAAAACAGTTGACTCGCACTGTAAAAACCAACTGTTGACTTAACATTTTTCTCTTTATCGAGTCATTGGTGGATTGGTGCCAGACAAAAGGTGCATGCTGCAAATCTGTATCAACTGTTAACATTTAATACAAAGATCTGTGAACTAGGAATGATAAAAAACAGATCGAACTCAAATCGATATTAAGTAAATAAAATCAACTCTCTTCGATAAATTTTCTCTAATAATATAATAATCGGCATTTAAACAGGGTTCATTGTTTAAGCAAACTATTCTTAACATTGAGGTCTAAATATAATCTAGTTATAATTCGCAGTTTTAACATTTTAATTGGAAATTAAACCTTCGCTGGGGTGTTGGGATGCGACCTCAACAATTTATTTTTCTTCGTGTTTAAGGTCAGTGAGCAGTAACTTTAGGGGTTGACCGCGTCCGCCGCAATGCTCCGATTCACCAGGATGCTCGCCTGTGTGTGTTCAAGTGTGTGTTACCTGTGGGCTTTGATCTAATTTTAATGACGAATTATAGTAGGTCACAAGGGGAGTGCTCTGTCTGTCTTTCTGTGTGTATGTGTTAATGAAAACATACATCCAACCGTACACTGTGGTAAACGCTGCAAGCCTTCAGGCTGGTTCTTAAATGCCGACTCTCGAATACAAATTCGCGCCAAAAAGTAAACTGCAAGTTAATAAACAAATATGTACAAGAAAAAGCCAAGCAAACCAAGTTTCACACGTATGTATTTCGATAAATCGATTATCAGCTAGGAGATTCCAGTTTAAAATTAGATCAAAGGCAGATGCACGAGCTACAGCCACATAGAAATGAACAGATTATCACAGATAGAGAATAAAAAGGAATGCATAATTTAAAAACAATATAGAAAGTTTAAAAAGTCTAACAATTGAGCTGTAAAGTTTACACATGAAATATGAAATGCATTTAAAGGACTGTTTAAAAAAGCCGCCTGCTGTTCATCTTATTCTGACAATCACTGTACATACTTTATGAGATTGCAGATATGTATCTACTTTTGTGTGTTGCAAACTTTTGCACAAAATTATAATTAATAGCAGCTATTCTTCTGTATAAGTTGTGGTTCACTTACTGAGTAATCAATGTTCATGAGCGCCGTTTGATCAAAAGCTAGAGTATTTTGGCACTGTTAACTAATTGAAGGCTGAAGAGTCGGCAAGACGCATTCGCCCCGTGGAACGAGCGCATACGCTGCATCCACAAGTATTTGCGGCATTTGCTGTCTGAAATTCTTAGCATTGGGCAATGAAAGCCAAACTTAGACACTCGGTCTAAAACTTGTCGTGCGCTGTTTAATTAGCTGCTGCAGTTGGCTACGCTGCATTTTAGTTTCATCTGGGTGCAAAACATTTGCCACTAATTTGGAGCGCGAGCTCTTTGATTGCCAAATGTGGCATGTTGCTGCCCACCAAGCATCAGTTTGAGACACAACCCTTCTCTGGTCAGCCAGAGCCGGTTATCTTGCAGAGTAATACTCACTAAAAGGGGCTGCAAAACAACACAAAAGGAACGGGTGTGCATGGGTGTGCGAACATGGAACATGCCTGCAACCAAAGTCTGTTTTCTGTTTTGTTTCGAATGAATTGAGCAATTAAAAGAGCATTACTGATTAATACAAGGTATACAAAATTAATGAAGGGCTTTGTCCCTTTAGACGATATACAAAAGCAGCGCCATTCTGGCCAGGATAGCTTACCATATACTTAATATAAAATATATAAAAAAATCACTTGCAGCAAGGTTATTTAAAAGGCGGGCAATTTGACAGGTGGCATCGCATGCTTAATGCTGCTTTCAAATTTGAAATTCCAATTGGTTATTCGGCTGATCCGAATCTAAGTCTCCCAGTGGTGCACATCGGGATGACGCCTGCGACGACAAGTGGTCTGCCTTGTTGACCAATCGCAGTCGCTTGCACAGCATACTCGCATCTATTGCGAAATCAGCAATAACAAAATAGTTGCAGTTGCTCTGGCTCTGGCTCTAGCTATAGTTGCTGTTGTTGTTGTTGTTGTTGTTGTATAGTTCACAGATACTTCACAAATTGTTACTATTTGGCCCGCTTTGTTGACGTTCAGCGTCGAGATTGGAGTCGAATTGAAAATGAAAATCGCTTGCAAGCCGGGCCCCACTTTGCTGCTAAACATCTGTCCACTGTGCACTGTATACTGTCCATCGTCCACAGCCCACTGTCCACTGTCCACTGTCCGCTGTCCGCTGTCCACTCGTCTGCTGTACTATAAAGCAACGCAGTGTACGCACAGCATTTACAGTTGCCAATCTCAGTTTAGCGAAGCCAGAACATATTGAGTACGCGAGACGCTTCGTCATGAAACTTTTGGTATGTCCGAGGACATTTACGACCTGGAGAACATCTTAACACTGGTTTTGATAGATTCTTTGCACTTGGATAGCCGCTGCGACTGCTGCACCCGGCCTGCTGGATTACGGACACTCGGCGCCGGCCATCAGCTATGGATCTGTCGCGCCCTCCTACAGCATTGCCCATGCGGCGCCTGCCATCAGCATTACCCATGCAGCGCCCGCCATCAGCTACGCGGCACCAGCTCCTGTGATTAAGTCCTATGCACCCACTATCAGCTATGCAGCTCCGACGGTGCTCAAATCCTATGAGCCAGCTGTCAGCTATGCAGCTCCAGCGCCAGTGATCAAGTCTTATGCGCCTGCCATCAGCTATGCAGCTCCGACGGTCGTCAAGTCCTATGCCGCACCCATTGCCGTTGCTGCGCCTGTCATCAAGGCAGCCGCTCCAGCCACCAGCTACTCACACTTCAGCTCGGTAAGATGCAGTAATTACAGGGAATCCTTGAACGACATGAGCTCATCGAGTGAATCACTTAACTCAGATTGAATTGTCAACCAAGTCAGCTAACCAGTTCTTTTCTAGCTGTTTCTTTGCACAATTTGCTGAAGTGGGCCAGTTGTATTGAAGTAAAATGATTTAATCAATGATTACCTAAGCACATAATAGCTATAACATAGTAAGAAGTTTGCCACGCATAGAGGTGACATTTCCAACGTGAAATCATTTCACACTTTAAGCACATATTAGAAGCAGTTTTCCACGCATAGAAGTTACATTTCCAACCTGAGTAGTGTCGAGTTTTCCGATTGTTTGTCTGTCTGTTTAAAATGGAAACCGTGGGCACACATTTCAGTTGGTCTTTTGCAGATATCGAACCTTAAATTTAGCTAAACTTTTACACAATTCTTAACTAAAGTGCACATTAATCAAACTAACTGTTCCATACAGGTCATTTCGCATGCCACGCCAATCATCAAGTCATACGCAGCGGCGCCCATTGTTAAGTCTTATGCACCAGCTATTAGTTATGCAGCTCCAACGGTTGTCAAGTCTTATGCCGCGCCAGCCATCAGTTACCAGCCAACTTTGCTCAAGTCTTATGCCGCAGCACCTGCTCTGGAATTGGGCGGATACGACGGTCACTATGGCTACCACTAAGTGTACCGCGACTTCTCCAGCTTCGGATGCGGCCAGGGATGTTGAGGAGGGTCTGAAGAGCAGACAGAATAAGGAGTGAAAAGGGTTGACGGCGGCACGTTATCCCATACATTACCCTAGGAACCTTCGATTCTAGACCATTCTGTATTTATTTAAGGTTTAATCACTGCAAATAAAGAAAATTTAACTTTTCAATTGATCTTCAAGTTTATCAAAGGTTAGGTTAGGTATTTTATTAAGTATTTTTTAAAGTAATGCATGATTCAAAAATATGTCAGTAGATGGCCACACTTCAAAGTTATCGGCGTTCAAACAGAGAACTTTTTATCGATTACTTCTTGGTGTACTTGTAACGGGTTTGTAATATCGCCTGCACAAAGCGTGTCCTTATTGTGCGAGTGAAAGGAATGTCGTATGTTGAGTGAGTGAGTAAGCACTAACAATAAAGTTTCTAACTAGAGAGTTTCGAGTGCCTGCGAGACCAACTTATTTATAGCATGAGAATCCGAACAACTCTTCAAAAGTCACAGGGTTGCTCGATACGATTAATATACAAATTGCACCAGCGCTTCACGATTATCAAAGCTCAGTTCATTTCTCTTTAGGCATTCAACGAATAAACATCATTGACGAGGCATGTTTACGCCCACTCGACTTATCAGCACTCTTTTGTGTCTAATTCTGATGCAGCATCCGGTGGCTGCACGGAATCGCTTCAATATCAGCTTGGAACAGCTAGATGCCTGCGAAAGCCTTGACATTCCCACATCATCCGGGTATGCTTATAAGTATTTCTACAGGGTACACAACTTAGACAACAACAAAGTACAGACGAACGAGCGTGTCCATCTAAAGTTCTATGTGCTCACCACCATGGATGCGCATATATTACTTTCCGTTACGAACAATCCGAGTAACTTCGATCGGGTATATGAGATTGGTAAGCCGAGCCATTTGCAAGATCACGTTATTGTTGTGTAGCCTTCGGTTATCTTACAATATGACTATCAACAGTTATAGGAGCTGGATCAAACACATTCTCTGCCATCCGCACGGGGAAGGGAATAAATCGCGTATCCACAAATCAGGACCCACACTTGCTGTCGGTGTACGATCCAACGCCAATTGAAATAGTGCAAACAAAAGGTGAGACAGATTATTATCCTATTGTAATTGTAAACATTGAACTACAAGATGAAAATATTATCAGATGGCGACTTATCTGTTTACATTCCTGGCTTCAAGAAAGAGGCTTTGTTGCAATATCACGACGAGTCTCCTCTCAACATAAACTACATTTCCTTCAGCACATTTGGACAGAACGGTGCACGTTGGTTCTACGACTGCAGCTTCGATGAATCCTGTAAGCTCTTTCATCTGCATCGGGTCTCGTTAAAATACATTTGCATCTTATTTATCACAGCCAACGAACTAGAGCAGAAGCAGCGAAAAATGTCGAAGGCAGAAGAGCTGCTCTTAGAACTTAACTTCAACGCCCAGAACAGCAGCCTGCCTCCCAATCTCAATGAAATTCAGTTCAGTTTTCAAATGCGATCTCTAGCCTACGATCACGCATCCGCTCTGTTGCGCACGCGTATACATCTTTTGATGCACTGGCAAGATAATCGCTTGAAATGGGATGCCCAGAAATATGGTGAACTAACGTCTTTGACGCATCCGAGATTGGAAGTCTGGACTCCTCAACTTGTGGTGCTTAAGTGAGTATTGGGCAATGGGAAACCTAAAGGGTAAGTTTTACTTTGGTAATGATTGACTGACTGTTCCTATGTAAGCAAGTTAAGTTAACTTTTCCTTCTTATCACACTTCAATTCTGCATGTATACTTCTTTGAGTTGTTTATCAGCTTCAATATTTAAGAGCAAGTCATCAGTTCGTTCGTCTATTCCTCTGCATAAGCAATTCAGTGAGTCACAGGAAATTCCCGCTGCTTTGTCCGATTGTCCGATCATATTTAAGAGATACATATATATATATATATATATATATATATATATTTGTACTAAAAAAGCATATCATTAAGAAGGAATGCAAGTTGCGAATTGGGTTCCCAACAATTCAATGTAATTTATCATATTATATCAATGACGCTGCAGTGGTGCCCTGGACTCTCTAGGAAACGTGTTTAGGAACTTTGAACTGCGGGTGTACCACGATGGCAATGTGACTCTGATGGCCAGTAACCTCGAGCTGACTACCTGGTGCGTGGATACGGCTCGCAATTGGCCCAATGAGCGCATTGAGTGTGACATTGAAATGGGCATTGAACAGAATCAAGCGCTTATAGGATTGGCCTACGATCGCGACAGTCAGCCGTTGGAGCCCAACGATCATGTCAACACTCCCTCCGGCTGGACATTCAGGGAAATCCAAGTGGAGCACGTTGAGAACGCCACTAGCATGCGTTACTCACCCAAAGGCCTATTGCAGACAATCTCTGGAGATGTGACCATCGGCTTTAAGCTGCAGCGAAATAGCACATTCTTCAGCTACGTCTTTGTTATGCCTCTGGTCGGTAAGTTGCTGGTTCTCAACTTTCAAATTTCCCTGCTTTAACGGAGCCAACATCATTGGCAGCTTGCCAAATCATTATAGTGCTCTCGTTCCTGCTGCAAGGCTATAGACGAGGCGCACTTATTCTCGTTGTTCTGATGCTAACATCTTCAGGTCTGATGTACCTCACCCGTCACGCCTCACCGCACTATGTGCCGCCTCTTAGTAAGTATCATGTGGTCCATTGAGAATTCGGAGTCTCATTACTACATACTATGGTCATTGTCTCCCTGCAGTGTCAGCATATCAGCACACCATGCGCATTTGCGTCTTCTGCTACTTGCTGCATATCGTCATTATGTGGTTGGATCGGAATCCCCCGCGCGCCAATAGCCCCTTCCTGTTGAAATTGGTAACCTCGCCCCCACTGCGCTTTGTGCTGGGACTGCGACTCACAGATGTACGATATTTACCCAAGTATTAAACATTATTATATTGTATATAATATACATTTTCTTATCTACAGGCGACGGAATACTGCAAGATTCAACAACAGCCATGGCGCCAACTTTCGAAGATACTGAACAACGGCAGCTTCATAGCGATAAACATTTGTTTTCTAATTCTTAATGTCTGTCAAATTTCCAATTGAAATTAATGTTTAACTAAGAATTTTAAAATTAATAAGTTTACTTATCAACAATATATATACACTTCGGTTATTCAAACTTTTCCTGGCTTTACTTTTTGAAGAGAATTCATTAGATCAACTTGATTTTGTATGGGGAACCAAAATAATGCGTATGAATAAGTGTTTAAAACAGTTTTTTGAAATTGCCCGAAGTACATACATATATTATAATGTTGAGCATGCTTTACAATAGTTATGCTTACTTTTTTTTATTTTCAAATAAAATACATTTCTAGATAAAAGAAAATGTGCGGTTTTTGTTTTTAAGAACTAGTTTCTAGTTCCACGCGCAACAACTCTGGAATGGTTAAAGTATCGATACTTTGTTATCGCTAACATTCCCATAAACCAACACTACCTTTCATCTTGCTTTACTTAAATTCAGGACAGAATTGTTTTTTATTTTAAAAGTGACCACCCCAGGTGCCGACTGGATCAGCTGACTCATTGGCCATGCCGGACGACACGCAGGATGCCAAGGCACAGAAGTTAGCCGCTGCGCGGAAGAAGGTAGAGCAAAACAAAAATCTTCGTGACGTGGACACTTGTACACTGGCTCCTTATTGATTTTGATAATTGTTTCAGTTAAAAGAATATCAGCAACGTTGCAACAACAACGTAGACGAGACGGCTGGTACAAATACGAACTCATCAACAGTAAGCATTGCCAGCAATTTGTCTGAACAATCGGACTGTGAACTGACTCTCAACAACGGCGGAGAAGGTCACCAAGTGCTAGAACCGAAATTGCCGGCAGTAGCTCCATCAGATGCAGCTGCATACTTCACACCTTCTTCATCTTCTTTGCCGCTGGTGGAACGCGAAGTGGATCAGATGCCTCCATCAGTTTGGCCAGCCCATGACCAGAGCGATTCAAATGTACAAATCATCCAAGTACTAATTGGAGAAAAGGCTCAGTTGAACACAGAGTTGACTAAGTCTCGCCATGCTTACCGCGAAAGGGAATTGGAGCTTGAGGAGCTGCGCACAGAGCACACACAAACTACACAACGTTTGGAGCAGATGCAACAGCGTTGCAAAAAAAACAACAACACAGCAGCGATTTGCAGCTCAATCAAATAGTCGAACTGCAAAATACTTTAGAACAATCGCAAACCCATATTAAGGATCGGCAGACACATCTTGAGGAGCTCGAAGCTCAAGTGAAACAATTACATGCACATCAGGAAGACTTGCAACAACAGTATTCCAATAAGTGCAACGAACTTGATATGGCGCAGTTGCGCTTACGTCAACTTTCGGACGAGTCCAATGTGAATGCTGACAACCGCATTGAATCGCTGACTCAAACTCAATACATGTACGAACAACAAATACGCGATCTTCAGCAAATGGTCAGCCAACTGACGCAGGACAAGGAACAAGCAGCCATTCAGTACCAAAATTACGTGTCCAATTTAAATGAGCGCAACGCCGAACTGAGCGCTGAGTGTGGCCAACTGAAGGAACGTGAGGGTCAATTGGTTGAGCATGTGAGCGGGCTGGAACGTGAAATCCAAAAGAACTTGGCACTACAGGCACAATACAAGGAAGCAGCCAGTCAGCAGGCTGTGCATGAAAAGGCACAGACAGAGCCGCAGTCGGAGCCAGATGTAAGTTATTTCTAGATGAAGACACTAAGAAGTCACTCACTGAATCTTTTTGTAGGCTGCTTTAAAGGCGGAGCTGGCTTCCTTGCAGGAGCGTGTAAGCGATTTTGAATTCGAACGACACGAGTTTCAGCTGAAGATTAAGTCACAAGATGATCAACTACAACTGAAAGAGGATGCAGTTAACGAACTGCAGCAGGAATTGCAACGTCTGCAAACCGAGCAGCCGGATCTGGTGAAGCTAATGGCCACAATAGAGTCCGACAAGGTCGCTGCATCGCGAGCTCTTAGCCAAAATGTAGAAATTAAAAAGCAACTGGATGAGCTGCAGCAACATATCGTGCAACTAACCAACGACAAAGTGGACTTGGTCAATAAGCTTGACGCCGAAGAGTTTGCCAATCGTGAGATGCGCCTTAATTATGGAAAGCTTGAGGAGGAACTGCAGACCAACAAAGAACGCTTTAAGTTTAAAGACGAGGAGATGATTAGATTATCTCACGAAAATGTCGAGCTGCAGCGGGCGCAGCTTATGCTTCAGCAGCAGTTGGATCGTCTGCAGCACTACGAGGTGAATTGGTGAACTTTAGGGACATGCTTTATAGCCAATTCTAACTGATATTCTTTCAGGCCAAACTATATCACAATCAGGACTCACAAATATCGTCCGAAGCTGACACAGAACCTGCAGAATCTTCAGAGCATCTGATTACTAATGCAGCGGTAGCACAAGAGAATATTCACCCGCACGACCACGATCATGGCCACAACCATGATCATGGCCACAACCATAACCATGAGCATGGCCACGGGCACGACCATAAACATGACCCCTGTCATGGGAGAGAACATTCGCACGATAACAACAACGAAAAACATTCCCATACAGATGATTGCTCGAGTTCCGAGACACCTTCGCTTGCCACAGAGAAGGCCGTTGAAAAATTACAGGCGCGTTTTACGACACTCATTAGCCAAGTAGCGGATCTAACAGAGGAGAAGCACAACTTAGAGCACCTTGTGCTTCAGTTGCAGGGCGAAACGGAAACCATTGGCGAGTACATTGCTCTCTATCAGACTCAGCGACGTATGTTGAAGCAACGGGAGTACGAGAAGGCTACCCAAATGCGTTTGCTAAAGGCGGAACGTGAGCAGCTGCGTGAGAAGATCAATGCGCTTAATACGTTAGTCGGCAGTCTGGGCTTAGAACTTCCAGTAGATCAGCATGCGGCGACAGATAACAACATCGTAGAGCAGCAGCAGCAGCAGTTGATTTCGAGTAAAGATAATCAGAAAGAGAATGGAAACTCTCAACAAATTTTACACAAGATACAGGATATAATAACTGAAATTAAAGTAAATACCGAAGAGTCGCCCACAACATTATCCAACGCCGCTAATTCGGACGGTGCTGTGGATCATTTAAACTGTTGTCTCGGAAAATTTGAGGTTGTCTGAACCCATAGGAAACGAATCTACAAGTTTTGTATTTAAAGTGCAATTATTTGTCAGCATACGAGTCTTTACAAAATACATAACTAAGATTAAAATTTCGTAAATTTCGCTTGGCCCTTGTCTCTGTAGATTCTGCAGCAGACCTTATATAAATTATGTATATGTTTACACATATTTATCAAAAAGTATGCAGATATCTACAAATGTACTAAATCTACCCCGTAAAACAGTCGAAATTAATAATATAAGTCGATGTTTTCGACGTTTTTTCAATGTTCGTGCTTTTTATGGATCACCAAATATAAATTGTATAAATTTTAATGAAAACGTTGTTTTTTTTTTTTAAATATTTCCTAATTTCTCTATCACTTTCAGTATAATAATAATTTTAATATTTTATAATTTGACAGAATTCTCATTACGTAATTTTTTTTTGATACTTGCTTCCTTTAGCGACTTGGGTCGACAACTGCGAGTTGGACGGCCAGAAGTAGTAAAATCGCTGCTGGACTGTTGGGACACATAGTCCATGGTCGTTGTAGCCCTTTGCGCTTCTCGCGGAGTGCTGGTATTGTTTGGTTGCATAAGATTATTGTTGAACTTCTTGAAATTAACAAGGCTTTTGCGCGGTGTAAGATTAGTATGATTGGCATCCATGTGAATGGAAGTACACGGCACTGCCAAGTGCACGTCTGAGGTCATCAGAGGTGCAGTTCTAACTGGATGAATGATTGGCTCTTGATTATCGCTTTCTAGGGAATATTGCCCGCAATTGGTCAAACGATGGATTAGTGGACTGGTGTGTTCCAATGCCCCTTTTTCTAAAGGACAATTCCGTAGACCACCTCTTGACGACAACTGGATTTCGTAGGGTGAATCATTTTTGCTAGAGCGCGGCGATTTAGCTGGAGAATATAGTTGAATTGTATGTATAGGAAAGACAGATCCTTTTCTGCTGTGGCCTTGTCTTTGGACATTTTCCAATTCCGTTGATTCGGACAATGTAAGCTGCTCAAGAGTTTCCTCTAATGCGATAGGTTCCGAAGACGTATCATCGCTTTCGGATTCTTCGATAATAGAACACATAAGACCGCCAGGGATGTTAGGTTGAGGCATTGAAGACTCTTCTTCTAGTTCTGACAAGCTTGTATTGCCCAGTAGCTCCACTAAGCGTCTAGGCTCGGGAGTTTTGGCAATGGACTCTACGTCTGCGTTCTAGAGTAATAAAAAATGAGCATGAATAACAGTAGCTAAAGTATTTTGATCTACTTACCATTGTTTCTAAATCATTTCTGGGGCTCGTCCTACTTGTGGAACAGGAGCGGCGTGTGATTTTAGTCGGCGACAATGTGATTCTCCTTTGCAGTAGGGTGCTGGAACGGCGGAAATCTGAACAAATTTGATGGGTGCTCAACCGACTTATTCTATTTTCAGACATCTGCGGTACATGTGAAGTTATGTTTACATCGAAATCAAGCTCTAAAGTCTGTATCAGTGTCATGACTGCAGATTTCACTTTGATTTCGTGATGTTTAACATCAGTCAGCCGCATTTCGCGCTCTTCCATCCACTGTTTTTTAAGTTCGATTGCTGCTGCCTTCATTTCGCTTATAATTTGCCGCTGACTTTGCACCTGCTCTATTAACTCTGTATTGATCCTTCTATATTGTTCCATATTTTATTTAAACAAATTCACAGAATACGAATCCAAATTGAAATTTGGCGTCGATGCTTTAATTGGCATCGATAATATTTTCACAATGATAATATATATTGTTATCGATAATAACTTGAGAGAGAGAGCAGTATAGAAAAGTGGTGGCAACATATATTATTTTATTTAAAAATTTAAGAAACTACAAAATTCAAAGTAAATCAAATAAAGTTTATTGCAATGCAAAAAATAAAATTAATAATTTTTACCAATTATGTTTATTCCCATTTTTTCTTATTAGCTTATAATCATTTTCTTATCGTTGCACCGCCACATCTTATCGATATAAAATATGTTAGCCCATTGATTGTAACATGGTTGTGTTTTCTCAACTATCATTTAGTGATATTTTACGGCTTTCCAGCGAAACAAATGAAAAAGAATAAAACATATCAAATTGCTGTCTCCAGCAATTGATAATTAAATGTACGCACTTAAAGCATAAAATGTGAACATTAAACTGCCTAATACAAAGAGCGCTTAGATATTATTACAACGGAATATCGGAATCGTTCGTGTATGTGTGCGTCTTTTGTTTGTGTGTGTTTATTAGTCAGATTTAGTTTCTGCTTGTTTTTATAGTTATATTATCGTATATGGAACCTTGTTGCAATACGACTTGGACAAAATATATATCTCAAACGCCAAATGTACCGTCAGGCCAGCCCAACTTTGCCCGTATATTACCAAAAGCATTTTGGCAAAACTTGTGTTTACGGCATTGATTGTTGATTGCACCGCAATTGTTTCATTTTCAGATTCTTTGTCCATCCAAGTAGAAATCTAAGAACAAAAGTAACGAAAGATCAATTTGCAGTAGTTTGCAAGGCATTTGTGTTCACAACATCACCTTAAATAACAAAACAACAACTCACTTGCTGCACCAACGAGTCAGCTGTCAATCTCTTCAAGGTAAGTTTGTGTGTAAATTAACCCCTTATGTGAGTAGAAATCACTGTTCAGGCTGATTTTTCATAGGAATATTATTATAATACAATGTATTATAAATATCACATATTATTTGCTACAACCGCATCTCATGTTTGTGGCAGTCATACTTAGCCCGCCACAATATGAAAACAATATTCTATTCGTACATATGTATATGTACATATGTATATTTATACATTAACATAGGCATACCTCAAAGAAATGCCCACTGATATATATATATATGTGTCTCTGTATTGGATTGTTTCTGCTTCGGGGCCATCTTTATCTTATCTGCGAGTTATTTGCACCTAATAATTTTCATACCAATTCATAACTCACTGAATCCGTTCGAGAGTTTTTAAATGTATACACACACTTACATGCATACGTACCTACATACATACCTTCATTGTTTATACATAAGTGAATCATACCCTCGTGTCAGTAACTCCGCTATACTCAAACATACATACATACATATGTATGTACATATTTGCATGGGAACATACAAATTTACTTATCTGACCAGTTCCCTGATTTCAGACACTGAAAGACTGACAAGAAGTAGGGTAGTGCCCACACTTCTGTTTACACCAAAATCGCAGTGTGTTTAATACTCTTCGAACAGCTCTGCCCAACTAAATAGGTTCCTCTGTTTTATATCAGGTTAAAACAGTGGAAATTACTTGTAGTAAATTACTTGTTATTTTTTAAATATTTGCCAATATTCATAAAATATAAAAAAGATCCTTGTTAATGAAATCGTTTTTTCAAGTTTATCTAAACACGCCTTTATGTTTATTTTAAATACGCCAATGCTGATAATAAATGTTGACACATTCTGACGTCGAAGATGTCTTCTGTAAACTTCTGGGCAAAACACATATACCCACTGCAAGCTTATAAAAATCGGCATATTAACAGCATTGGCTGATAGTTTTTAGTTACAATCGCATAATAATGGTGGTCATTGTCTGTATGAGTCACCTAAGAAATATAGAGAAATTGGGTCAAAGGCGAACATTGGGTGAATCTTCTTCTATTTAAGTTGCTTCTTGTCCAATGAAAGTAATTAAGGTGTGGTACTGCGGTTGCCAACAATGTTGATGGCAAGTTGGTTCACCTTATTCCTCCCAATTTCATTATTGGCCTAAACTGTCATCAAGTTAATTGCCCTAAAAAGCACAGGGCGTGTGAGTTTACACTCAACACAGATTAAGAACTGGAAAGAAGGATACCTTCAGCACTCCGAAGGTTTTTTCATACTTGAAGTTTACAGCATAGTCTATTTATTCCACAATGTAGAGCTTAAGAAAGTTGTAAGTAAATTATGTAAAGGATATCTAGCAGTCGACCTTGCAGGATTGTGACTCTCTTCATTTGCTATTATTATTATTGTGAATTGGGCGTGTGTTGCCATAAAATCAAATTCAATTTAACTAATCATTACATCACGCGTTTGTCTACCATCGTTTTTGGCTTGTTTTAGCTCACCTTTCGTGGTTCTTCTTCGAAACGGTAACGCGTGTATTGTCAAAAATTAATATCCAAGTCAAATAGATAGTGAATATAAACACGCCCATTACAAATGTACGGCTCGCCCTATGGCTGTGACCAACATGTAAGACAATACGCCACAAATATTACGTAACTACAAAGCCGCAACATCCCCACCGTTAAACAAGTAAAGACAGATACAGTGGGTTGCGATCGGTCGTTAGATACCCTTCATTGTGCAATAAAAAACGTCACAGTTTCTTGATCTACACATAATGTAAGTAAATCTACCCGGTCATAGATGCTGATCAGGAATATATGTACATATATACTTTGTGGTGACAGGCGCGCTCTTTTTTACCTGTTTCATACATTTGCACAAAGTTAGTATACTCTCTTTTGGTAATTTTTAGCTTAAGACAGGTATTAAATATTCGTGTATTATGTTTCACAAAAGATAGCTTTCTAACAGAAGAACAACACAAAATTCAACTCGACTATTAAAGCTAGTGAGGAGTATTTTTATTTCGGGATAGGAGATGATTGCAATGCAAACTTACGCCTTGGCCATAATTGTTTATAGATACGTATTACATTACCCACAATGGTGTCATCAAAGTAGTAATAAATTGTGGTTATTTTTTGAATATTACACTTACAAATAATATATATTTCATATATTTGAAAGTAATAAAAAGTAGCTTTTTTTCGAAACCACTTTGAAATCCATTGGGTATTTGTAGTTCGTTAGTTTTGCAGCTTCTGTAGGTTTCTCTTTCACAACAAAACACATTTAGATTCTTTCCATAAAGCGCTATTAAATCTTTAAAATATGCAAACACTTATTGTGAGTAATTGCTGAATATATTAATATGACTTTCATTGTAGAAATGTAACAAAGTCAATTGCGTCTTTCCGTCTGTGTCTCTATAGACATCAAGGTAGAGCATGAATCATCAGCATCATCCAGCAGCCCGGTTTATTATTTACAGTTTATATTACCCAGCGGCACCCCCGACATTTACATGCTCGTTCCACTGTGCTGTAAATGACTCAAGTCTAAAGCAATACTGCAAATATTTTGTACGTTTAACAGACATTTTCATACACACATGCACACATGCACACATGCACACATGCACACATGCATACATGTACACACACCAAGCAAGAGTTACAGTTAAGTGCTTAATGTTTTACTCGCTGCTCATCAATATTTGTTTGTGTCAGCCTCGGAAATGCTGATGCCTATATGCTCGATCGATGTGTTTATTGCAAAAAGGGGTATTCTTATTCAGTGCAAATAAAAGCAACAAGTACGAAGGGGGCAAGGCAGACCCCACAGACTGCTCGACTGTTATATACCCACTGCCACTAATTATCTGCCTATCTTCCTTATCATGGGGATAGTGTTATTGAATATATAAGAATAAAGAATATATATACCTTGTTAAGTAAAAGCTGCCTCCTTCTGTCTGTTACATACCACATAAATTGTCGCTTGTCCTATAATAGTTACAATACCCATCTAAGCTAAGGTTACGCAGGCATACAAATATGAAGGCTGCACATAACTATTTATTTTGTTTACAATAGTACAAATGTTAATGTAAACTTATGCAACAAATTGCAAGAATATTACAGAATATATCATCAGCATGTTCGATTATCTCTCGCTTTATATAGAGGACAACGAGTGACAACACGATAGTGTCGTTCTAGTGTATTTCCGACTTAGATTCCATCTATGACCGGATTGATGTAATAAATTGCCTACCACGATCCCACACGCCTCTGCATTTCCATTCTCTTCTCTCTCTCTCACACTTGACTCCCACAGCGCAGTGCTTAAGAGCTCTCTCCCTATCTCTCCTTCTCTCTCTCTATGCTTTGGGGTCTCTGGCGCGTCGCTCATTACTCAGTTGACTTTGGACTAGCGAGCTGAGCACAGCGCACGTTTACGGTACAAATTTTGTGCTTGTGTTGTGTTGTTCAAATGTACTCAATATGATAAATTCCAAATTAAAGCAACAAACACACAAAAAATGTATAATCAAAACGTCAATTAATCATTTATATGTGTGGTAGATAACGAAAGCAACGAAAGCTTCCCTTTTAAGTGCGTTGAAAAAGACAAACTTTGGATAATTCAGCAGCAAATTGATCAATCTTGTAAAAACAAGAAATAAACTAAGTGCTAAATAAACTAAAGAACAACAAATCGTTCCGTATCTGTTGAGGATATTGTATTTCGGTGTGTAAATTCATCATTGATCATCATCATATTTATTAGCTACATCTCTTGTAATGATATATGTATGTATATAGTACATAGGTATCTCTTTAGGATGATGATGAAACCTTTAAACACCTTGGTCTTATCATCATTTGCGTTAGCTTGTAGCCATAATCGTAGCCGTGCCAACTCTTCCAGCATATACCACGACCCGATAGTTTCACTTCATATCGACCGCCCTCAATATACTGACCGTTCAGATTGCTGTACAAGAAGTAAACAACAACAGTGTATTTAAAATAGAACAGAACCCGAAATCGAGCAAAAGTACCCACCTATGCTGACAGCTATTGTACCACCACGCCCCCACATATGTTATAGCGCAACGATTGCCTTTTCTATCGTTGTCATATGTTGAGAACGGCATTCCCTCATGGTACCTCAACGAATCGCCGGCATCACCCACGTACTTTCCCAGCTTACGGAGAGTGTATGCATCGGATACGTTGCCCACTACAAAATTGTCGTACTTCGCATAGTGGGACTCACCTTCAAAGTCTTCCAAGTGTACATATAACTCGTGAGGCATATTGTTGGTCATTGCGTGCAATTTATCGAGACCAATAAAGAATTCTCCGCTCAGTTTGCCAAATCCATTTTGATACTCCGACCAGCTTCGGTAAAAGTTTTCACTTCCATCCTGGCGCCGTTGAATCACTGTCCAACCAGCGCCAACTGTAGAGGTGTCACAGAACACAGCAAAGGGCATTAATCCTGCCACCTCTATTGTTTGTATGCCATTTGAATTGATCAAGGCGGCCAGACAAGATGACGGATAACCTAAGTATACAGATCGTGAAGGTGTAACAACTTGTGAATATGAAAATTTATAGAGAGTTACCTTGGTGTTCAGCTTGATAGATGCTTGTTAAATCCAAACTGTCTTTCAATTGGTCCAATTCCTTTTTTAGGCTAGGAAATTGAATTGAACTTCGATCTAAATTCAACTACAAAAACTTATAGCTAACCTTACTTTGATATAAGATCTTCAGCTCTGCTGTATATGTCTTCCACTCGCAGTCCCGTTGTGCTTGACGTTTCTTCAACATTATTTAACATTATACACAAAAGCAAAATCAATATAACTTTCTGATCCATCAAAGTTCTCGCCTCATGTACTACAACTGTGATGACTTGACCTAGACTAAACAGCTCTCACATTTACAATAAGTATATAAAGGGTAGATTGTCTATAATTTAATCTTCTATCAATTGCATTCAGAATGATGATGCGCAGATTATAGCATTGCTGAGTATACATATACATATATGTATGTAGATTACATCTCTCTTTATAAGTGTTAACAGATCGGATGTTATTATATAAATTACTATAAATCAGAAAATATGTTACACTTTAATGGCGATCTGCTGTGAGTAGCTTTGCTTGCTGGTCGGCACTTGGGCCTTATCATCATTTGGGTAAACTTATAGCCATAGTTGTGTCCTCGCCAGGCTCTCCAGCACATGCCGCGGGCAAAGAGCTTCTCCTCGTAGTGACCTCCGGCGATGTATTGTCCGTTAAGGTTGCTGGACAAAACAGTTAAATTATTACAACTGTAAAGTTATCCTGTTGTAGCGTACCTATCCACACACTCATTGTACCACCATGCACCCACATGAAGAAATGCACAATTTGTGCCAAATTTCTTATCGTTATCGCGATCATAGGTCGAGAACTTCATTTTGTAATGACTTCTCAGCGAATCTCCAGCGTTTCCCGAGTAGGTGCCTAGCACAATCAGAGGATAGGCATCTTCCTCTCTCCCTATAGCGAACTCATCAAACTTGGCATGGCGTGTCTCATTATCGAAGCCCTCTAACTTGATATACAATTCGAAAGGCTCTAATGCGGTTATGGCACGTAGTTTCTCGAGACCTATAAAGAACTCGCCGTTGAGCTCCCCGAAACCATCCTTGTACTCCTGCCAATTGCGATAGAAGCTCAAACTGCCGTTGAATCGTCTCTGGATGACGAGCCAGCCCAATCCAGCGGCATCGTTGTCGCAGTACACAGGGAAGGGGCTCACACCGGGTACTTGTATTCTGTAGACTCCACTTGCATTGAAGGTGCTCGTCAAACACGATGAGGGAAAGGTTTCCCCTGTTAATATTTTAATAAACAGCATATAAACAAATTAGGGCAACCATACTTTTTTAAGCGAATTGGATTGAACAACACTTATGTAGTCAGTAAGTTCTTTCAAATGGTCCTTGAATCTGCAAAGCATTCAAATTGAATCCCATGTCTTGCTTAGCTTATTCTTCCTACCTCATAAGTAGCTTGTATCCCGTGTCGTGCATCGTTTCAAGTTCTTGGCCCTATAAACAAATAAACTGAGATATTTACCAAATTTATTTGAATGTACATTTCTTATTTACTTGCACTTTGTTCACTGCAACGCAGCAAATGCACAAAATGATCAGAATATCAACTGACTTCATCGTGAATAAGTGTGGATCGACAATCCTGCAGGTCGGAACAAACGTTGTGAACTAACTGAGCTTGAATTTTGCTCGATTGTTTGTATTTGACATAGTTTTTAGTTTCCTAATCATTCGCTGCTCTAATCAATCGGTTAAAAGTTATCTGTATAAGGAATCATTGCTGTTTCAGTATATACCCCTTTTATATACAACTTGCACAGGGTATTTTCATTTGCGTAGACATCTCTGACCCCTTGCAACACTGATATATCTTAAAACTATCGACTGATGTTTGTCAACTCTCAACTCCCCACATATGCTTGGTTTGAGGAGCCTGTAAGCTTAAATGGATTGTGCAAATATAGTTTTATTGCATTTGTTTCCATAAATCAGTCCAAAATTAGACCGATATATCGTTGAAACTATCGGCCAATGTTTGTTATATTTCACATATGCATAATAAAACGTGTAACGTTTAGTAATTTAAAAAATGCCTTGTGTTAATAGTTTCTTTGCATTTTTTACAGATGGCCATTCCGCCAGGGCCGCCGCCACCCCCAGGGCCGCCACCGCCGCCGGCAATGGGCGGCCTAAAACTGGGCAGCAGTGGAGGAGCAGCCAGAGGAGGAGGCGGAGGAGATGCACGTTCCGCGTTGCTTAGCTCCATACAGAAGGGAACCAAACTGCGTAAAACAGCTACTGTAGACAAAAGTGGTCCGGCATTATCGGGGCGTGTCTGTGATGGCAGCGACAGCGCTGCCAGCTCAAACTCGAGCGCGAAGCGTGTGCTCAACAACAACAATACCAGCACAAGCAACAACAACAACAGCAGCAACAGCAGCAGCAGTGGAGGCAATACAAGTAATGGGACCCCCAAATTGAGTGGCCTTTTCGAAGGTCTCTCACAGATGCCAAAACTGAAGCCCGTAAACGGTGTTCGTGGTGAGTTATAGTAAAACATTTCGACGTGTGTGTGTGTGTGTGTGTGTGTGTGTGTGTGTGTGTGCGTGGTTTCTCAATTGATTCCGCGTTGCACACAAGTAATTGGATGCACGCCCACGCACGACCACTCACAATAGTGAAACAAAAAATAACAACACTATCATAAACAGCGACAACAACAACAACACCAGCAACAGCAACAGCAAAACAAACAACGAATGAAGCGCGCAACAACAGTCCCCCCGCCATCGCAGCCAGCAAAGAACCCATGGACTTCAATGCAGAGCTAACCAAGCATTTGACACTGAAGCGTCAGAAGCAACAACAACAACAGCAATCACAGCAACAGCAACAACAACCACAGCAGCAGCAACAGCAACAGCAACAGCCAAAAATAAACAGCAACAAGAGCACACTTTTTAATGCAACCGAAGCAAATTTAAGAACAAATCGCGGACCTCCACCGCAGCCGCCAAAGGTAAGAGGCTTAAGATAGATCTCTATATATAGGACCATAAAGGGGGGTCTCTGCAAGTGCAATGTATGTTGTTTCTTTTAATAGAAACTATCGTAACCGAAATTATCACGTCTCAGTTTGTTTTTAATGTTCATAATGCGATATGAACATATTATAAAATGTTGTTTACTTTAACATACATATATCATGGTCAGATTCATCGGAAATATGTCAATACAATTGTTTGATTTATTCATTCAAAATCCCGTTCTTTTATCTTTCAATCTGTAGATGGCTATAACATGGAAATAATAATAAAACAGGGAAAAACTTGGAATAATTTTGTATACTGATAACTCGAAAACACACCCATTTACCCGACCATGAGTGTATATTCTTAGTATTTTATTTGTATGTCTTTTATTACTTAATAATATTGAATTTCATACAATTAGAATAGCAACAATCGGCATATCGGAAGTAAACTTTCTTGTTTCATTTGAGTTGTGTTTACTGTCTACAAAGTAAACTTTGACTCTGTTTTAAATACAGCACCCGAACTTTGTTAAATATAACATTGTATCTGTTCGGAAATGGTGTCGAAAATTTAATAAATAAATTAATGTCATATGTATTGTTATTATTGTAGTTAATTGGCAAATTAGTAATATATTCATTCGAAATGAAGCATTTTAAATTTGCAGTTTTAAAAAAAAAACTATTTCGCAACTCATACCCAAATCTGGTAATTACTTAACATTACTTTGAATTGATTAAATGTGTACTTAGGAATAGTACATAACTATTCAATAGTAAGATAGCTACATAGCTACAGTCTCAAGAGCTTTTATTGAATAAACTAATATGCAAATGATCGTAGGAATGAATTTAGAATGAGTCATGTATGTAGGCTGATGTCATGTATGGCGAACACGATCCCCCTTCCCTTAAATAATAATCAAATTTGATTCCGTTCTATTCTGACTTGTATATTGTTTCTTGCTTTTCTTTGCAGCAAAACTCAAGTGATTCTATATTGGATCGCATGAATATCGCCCGCACACCGGCACCGTCTACACCCATTCTGTCTTCATCCACACCGACTGCGAGTCCCAAGCCGAAAGATACCTCACCCACGCTCTCGGAGAGCAGCAGCAGCGGCAGTGTAAGGAGTAAAGCTGTGAACCTAAGGTACGTCTATTTAGTTTGAACAATTTGCGGAGTATTTTATTTTCTTATTGGTAAAATTGCTTTATGTTTGTACATTTTGTTCAATTGAACTTTGTATTTTGAGCTTTTATTTATCTATCCTAATTTTTGCATAATTTTCAAACGTTTTTGTTTTTGGATACTTTGACATTCGGCATTCGGTTGAACCCTTTCCACAAACCAACATGTCCACAGTATCTCTTTAGGTAATAGTTTTGTAAATAGTTCAATTACAAAAACAACAACAAGCGCAAAAACAACCACATCAGCAACAGCTGTAGCAGCAGCAACAACAAGTTTAAACCGAACAACGTCATCGGGAACGCTACGGAATGTGGCACCAAATAAGTCAACGCTGTTTGGAAGCAGTGGTGGTTCAGGTGGTGGTGCGGCAACTGGTGGTGGTATTGTCCCGGCCTTACCCCCCTCACAACTTCAGCAGCAGCAGCAATCGCAGAAGCAAGCAATCAGTTTTGGGAAGCCAAACTTTGCGCCAAAGCCACCAGGCTTGCAACAACTGGCGCTTGCCAATGGACACCAGCGTCCAGTGGTTGTGCGGCACCACAGTATGAAGACAACCAGGTATAGAACACCCACCCACTCAGTACTTCTCGTCCAACTATGCATTCACCATAGACATGCACCGCTTTGCTAACGCTCGCTACGCTGGTTATACCTTCACTTCCCATTCTAATATCGCTACGACAGCATGCTTAACTGAGTCTGCCCCTCATTTGTTTGCCATTAATGATAATTAACTCTTATCCAATTCCATTCAGATCTCCGCCAGCTGTAGATGCGGTCAATGGACCCGTTTTTCCAACTCAACAACATTTTGGCACAATACGTGCCCAAAAGCCGCTGATTCTTCAGAATAGTGAGAGCATCAGTGGAAGCACCAACAGTATCAGCGGCATCAATCGGTGTGCACCTAACCCGCCAAAGAGTGAGTATCTGAGATCACTGCGAGTCCAAATGCAGAGCACCAGTATATACGGTCTTGTCTTGTCTACAAATACTGTCTATACTTTACAGACATACAGACTATATAGACAGTGCTTGAATACATATTTTAAACATATTTCACTTAACACTTTTCTCTACTCTCCGTCGTAGCTCGTCCCTCGGTGAAGCCACCGCCACCGCCAACGCCGGCTCGCAGTATTTCGAACAGCAACCTAAACATCGCATCGACCTTTGGCGTTGTTAACACGGCTCTTGTACAGAGTGCAGCCATGAATACGCCTGAGTCAACACCACCGCCACCGCCGCCATCGTCTAGCATGGTCTCTACAATGCGTGAGCAATTCCGAGTGGGTGCGGGTGGAGGAGTCCCATCGGCACTAACGAATTCCGTTAACGACAGCCCGAGATCAACAATGACGAGAGAGAGAATCAACCCAATTATTCTGAATGGAGGTCCCATTAATCCGCCAGCGTTGCCACCACATCGCAGCTGTCCACCGCCTCCGCCACCGCAGAGACAGTCGAGCAACGTGAGTAGCCTAGTATAAGTCATTTGTTGAGCGACCAAACTTAAATCATATCCTACTTTTATACAGGCTGCATCACTTCAACAAAATGCTCCTGTGCCGCCACAGCGACACTCGTCCATACGGTGCAATCCGTCGGTCACACCGCCCGCACACATAGCAAATTCAATGCACAACACCGACAGCACTGGAGGTGTAAACGGAACTGGGGCTTCAGTAAGTCGTTTGGTTATCGACTTGGAAGCAAAGTTTGGCAAAAGATTTCATAATGTTACGGAATTTTCTAAGCCTCCTCCATTTTTAAATATACAAAAAATGTATCCTAGTCGTACTCTTAAGGCATCGAACGGTATGTAAAGGATATGTAACAATGCGAGCTTAGTGTGTGTGTGTGTGTGTGTGTGTGTGTTCTTCACCATTGGGTGTGTTATTGGGGCAGGTTCAGGTCGATAGTGTACGCACTTACACATGATACGATGAAGTCTACAATTATTGTATTATTACAACTATTTTTTATATTTTTTTATTATTGTTATACACTTACCTATAAAATGCTGTTATATAATGCATATTATTTTATACCTACGTAAGCAGACAATGTAGCATTTGATTCAAAGGAGCATCAGCTCGTCGGGCTGCAGATGTGCAACAATAAGCACGCTGCTCGGGACAACTGATTTTGTGGTATTCAACATTGATGAATGTAGCCTGACACACAGTCTAATCTTAAAGTTTATACTTGAATGTCTGAATGCAATGCAAATGTAATAAAGAGTCAAGTTAATATTTATGTATGTATATCTCAAAATATGTACCCTTTATTAGTTGTTGTTACATTAGTTACATTATAGCACTAGGTATTGTGTGTGTATTAATCTGTTTGGTTTTAATGTATAAATATATAATCCCGACCTGTTATACGCCAATTTTGTCCGATTTGTAATGAAAAATATTACATTAGATTACAAATATACTATATTCATTTTGTGGTTATTTAAGTCATGTGAATGCTAAATTATATTAACAAGAAAAAAATCAAATAATTTGTGCCTTGTTTTACAGTAATGTGATCATGAGATTTCAAAACTTACTCAACAATTTGAGATTAGGCATTGAAAGCGAATAAATAGAAGGTGTAAAGAGAGAGAGAGAATTCAAAATTCGAAAGGAATAACATATAACGGAGATTGCTAATGTAAATATATAATACAAATTATATCAAATTGCCAATAAAGTTGCACTAAACGGAATGTACGATATTTAATTGCACAAAAATCACGTAAATAATAAATAGATAAATAGAGAGTGAGATGCAAGCAGTTGGGATACGCATTCAGATAACATTACTCAGATTTGAGCCGGAATTAGAGTTATCTCTGTGCGGCGACTTGTTGGGCACATCACTAGTTGCCACACTTTCCAAGAGTTGAAGCAACCTCTGACGTGTTCGCTTATCCGACACACAAATACATTGTATCAAATTAGTCAGCTGCTTGCTGGAATAGTCATCCCCGTTTCTTTGTTTTTCGATCCATTCTTCCAATTGTTCCGGAGAGAAATAGTACGATTTAATAAATATATCCACATAAGATCGATGCTGAGGAAACCTATGATTTGAGATTAGTTCAAGAAATGACATAAAGTTTGCAAAGTCCAATTGCATTAGTGCGCGACCGCCGGCAGAACATTTCCTTACATTGGAAAAACTAATAAAAAACAAACATTGAAATATATATTGAATGTATCTCTCTCTAGTCTGATCTACTTACCCCTCAACTAACAGATGTGTTGTTACGTGGGCCATTGAATTCCACACGTTTTTGCTGGGTATCGAAACTTCCTTGGATATTTCCTCCAGGCACATGGCAAAGCTCTGTATGTTCTGTAAGAAGGAATTTACTTTAAATTCAATGTTTGTACTTTCTTGGATGAACTTACTCGATTCAAAACGTCAGTGTAGCCGCTATGCTGGTGTGTCACATGATTCACATCCCACTTAACCTTGGACATCTGACCAAGTATCGCGCTTAGTTCGATGACGCGAGAAGTGACGCATGTGTAGACCGGTTTGGCAAGATCGGTCATAAACTCTGAATATTCCAGATATTCGCTCAGAATGTGCCGATGCCCGGCGGGCAATAGGTGATTCAAATAATGCTGCAATATCTGAAACTGTTGCAGAATACTATTTCCCGCTTCCACGGCCACTATGCGCTGTGGTAAACCGTAAAGCGTGTCTGGATTGGCCAGTTCATTGTTTTTCTGCAACAGAGAAAGTTGTTTATCGAGTCTTTTGAATAACAAGCATACACAATACATTGTTTCTGTTTGAATGCAATCATCACGATCGATTTTTTTTACCACGGAACTTGCTTGATTGTGTATGCATATGAGATCATGTGTGTACTTGTTCATTGCTCATTGTCACGTGTGTCGTTACTGCATTGTGAGGTTTCAAGCGCGTTGCTGGCATACTAAACAATGTCAAATAAAATCTACGGCTTATGCTATGTGCGTGACTGTCTTTTTGTTTGAAATCAAACTTGATGTATTGTATGCTTAGTAATAAAAGCAATATTACCAGAGATGAAAAGTTAAGAGGCCAAATTTTGATCTGAGTAACCAATTTGGATTCCACGGCACGCAGACGGTGCTCTAGACGCGGCGTAAATAGATTGTCCATGACCACCACCTACAGAGAAGAGAGTTGAATGTAGATTATTACGAATTAAATAAGTAATTTAGCTTACGGCATCTCCGGAAAATATCTCGTGCACTGCATAGGCATAGAAGTCAATTAGCTCTAGCATGCATGATACAATCTTGGGTGAGATGCAGTGGAGCAGCTTGCACATTTGTAGATAGCGTCCAATACATCGTAGTACATTCAGCGCAGTGTTGTTTACAATCAACTGGCTGGATTTGAAAAGAAAGTGGAATAAGCATTGGATTTTTAACAGTTCATAAAACGCATACTTGTGGATATCATCGGAAAATTCTTTGCCCTGTAGACTCTTTTGTTCGTCGTCGCTTTCTTCGCTGAAGTAGCAAGAGGCTTCATCAACAATCCCCGACAAAATGTCCTCCTCCAACATGGCTGCGTCGAGGCCGCCATCAAAGGGTGAACTCTTCTCTGAGAATCGTAAAAAGTAGCCGTAGGAACCATAGATAGAACTGCATCCGCCGTCTTGGGAATTCACAGAGACCAGCTCGTCGCAATTGTTGTTGTTGATGGGCGAGTTATTACTGGAAGCAATCAGCGCAGTCGTCGGCGACTTGTGGCGCCTCAGCGTGTGCTGCACTGAACGGAATTCCTATCGAATTACACGTACACATATGAATAGTAATACTTATATTTTCAACCTATATATGTCTTACCGGCAATTGGAGAATATGGGAAAATGAGTCCAGTGACGTCCAGGACTCGTTGTCCAGAAACAAACAAATCTCCTCAACGCAGCAAATGTGATAGCGCCTGAAGAACTCTTCACTTTGTTGTTGCATTGTTGAAATAAGTTTCTCTGATTGCTCTCCACAGAACTCCAAGCCCACCTTCTTTAGCCGCTGTACGATAGACAACACTTGAATGAACTGATCGTATTTAAGTGTCGTCAACTTAGCGCTCTGCAGGAATAGACACACTTTATTTAATATATCGTTCCAGACTCGCGACTGTCCCTTCTTGAGCTTCTGTTGCATGTAATTGTCGGCAGATTCGCTATCGCCAAGATCGTTGACTTCGTCCTTCTGCTGTTGCTGCCCATAAAGCTTGTAGTTATTGTGCCACATGACCACCTGGTAGTAGGAGGCGAGTATTGTCCAGAAGGTCTTACACAGGTTGACCAAACAAGGCATTATCTTGTCTGGGTTGAGCTGTTCGCATAGTTGCTCATACAGTAACTTGGGTTGGTCATCCGGCGTGGGTTCACTGTAGCCTCGGACTACGGCATTCACCGTGGAATGTACTGCCGAAATGTAGTTAATGTGCAGCTGATCCATGGCAATCAAGGACTTATTGGCTAACTTGTATGCCTCCTGTAACTTTGCATACTTGCGCATATCAAAGTTAAGGACCATCTCATTGAGCACTGTGTCCAGCTGATATTCCATTAAGATCATAGTTTCCTGCAGCTTCTTGTGTAGAGATTGCACGCACTTATATTCCATATATGCAGCGATTGAACTTTGGCATTTCAGCAGCAGAGCTATTGCGCCCGAATAATTATGATCCGCCAATAGCTTTTGCAGTTCCTCGTCTGTCGTGCGCTAAGAATAAGGAGGAAGATTGCATAAATCTGATGTGGACAAATTGGTCGCTTTACTTACCAAATTTTTAATAGCCATCAGTGTGTCTAAAACTTCCTTTAGCACCTCCCGTTTTCGATAACTAGCCAAGATTTCCAAACTATTCGTTGTTAGATTTGTGCGCGCATAATTCAAATAGGATCGTGCCTTCTGACAGGTCCACAGGGATTTCTCTAGTTTTTTCTGGGTTTCATTAATAGCATGGAACTCATTGCTACATGCATTTCGTTGCTCCAGTATATTCTGCAGAACCTGCTTGGTAAGGACTTTATGCTGAGTACGGAGCTGAATGATGGTGTCCTCTATCAGACGGTTGTCAATGCCAGCACAGAGTACTTTCTATACAGCAAAGTGGAAAATCAATTAGGAAAAAAGTTTGATTTGGCTAATCTGTCTGACCTTTAGCTCGTATAGATCTGCATTTATATCCACATTGTAGTAACAATCTTCGATGCTCTCCAGAATTTCCTGATCAGATTTTTGTGCGCTTACTGCAGTATCTGTGGAATCCATATTTGCAGCTGTCGCTGTCCTCGTCCCCGCAGATAATACAGTGGGGGATAATGAGTCTGTTGTGACCGTTTGGATAAAATAATCGGAAAATCCCATTGCTGGAATTTTCATTTGACGATTCGTCTGCACATCGAATATTTGAACGTTAGTTAATTAAGCTGCTGTACTGCTGTACACGGTATTCACCTGTATGTGGAGCATGTCCATAAACCTTGTCCTAAACTCATCCATTTTGGCCTTGGAGTTCTGCATTGTGCAGCCATGAAAACAAGAAAATTACGCGAAATAAACTTCGCTTTTCTCCCACTCCTACAAATTACTGTATCGATGTGTAGTGGTATCGATTCTGACACCAAGTATCGATAAGCAGTTATTTCGTACTCGATTAATGACAACAAATCAAAGTGAAAAATTTATATCGAAATATCACTACAATTTAAAAAATTGTTTATTGTTGTTATCAATAAATAAAAATATAATTATACATGCACTGTTGTTTTTATTTACATACAAATAAAATGTAAATTAAATTTAAAAACCTAGGAGTATCTTAACCAGAATTATCAGACTACAATATAACGCATCAAACACTGTCGTGCCTTCCACTTGTTGCCATTTACACGATAAATTAGGTGCAAATTGAAAGCGATCTCTTGTTGGAGTCCTAAGGTAGACTCCAAATCTTTTAGCAACGGATGCTGGACAGCAAGAGCCCGCTCATAGTACTCTGTGGCCAGGTGAAGTATGTTTGCCTGATGATAGATGCGGCCAATATTATAGTAAATCTCCTGCTGAGCGGCACATGATGCGGGAACCTCTTTGAAGCCGCCATCGTTGATGCTAGCGCGAGAACGCAATTCCGCATATTGATGGGCAAAAGCCACGGCCTGTGCAACTGCTGCTGATTTGCGGAGTACCTTCTTTTGCAGCGCCAGCTGACTGAAGACGACAGCAATGGAGAGAGCGATCAAGGGATGTGGATTCTTTCGCAAAATGGGCACATACACGTTCAGGGCATACTTGTATGAACTGCAGTTGAGATGATAATGACCCAGAAAGATGTGCATTTGCTGAGTTACAGCCGGATGACGCTGCAGTAGGCGGCGCACGTAACGATAATAGCGTATGTCGTCTCCTTGCTGCACTATCAGTGACAGCAAATTCCATACATTCACATTGTCCGGTCGCTTGGCGATCAGTTCGCGCAGATACGAGAATCCGATGGAACAATCCCGATTGAAGTAGCAGGCTAGGCTTATTATACGTTCGGTCTCGTAGTGGTAATAAGTGAAACGCCTTGTCGTGACCATAGCGAAGCAGATGCGCTGCACACCACTATACTTTCCATGCTCGTGGGCGGTGCGTATAAGATCTAGAAACAGCTCATACTCGTTTTTAATGGTCAGATCGGAAGACTCAGCCGTATTTCTGGGAGCTTCCTGTACAGCATAAGGAAACATTAGTAAGATGTATTTTCTTCTGTATTTTTGAGACTTACCTGCGACTCCTGATCGACATTGCCGGCGAGACTGCGCATCTGCACGATAGCTTTGAGACCCTCGCTATTATAGGCACTGCCTCCATTGGCTGCAGCCAACATCTCCTCACGATTCTTGAACTTAATCGAATGGCGGGAGAGAAGCATGTAGCCTACATCTATGAATTCATCGATGCGATCCATCTGCTTCAGCATAATGCATCGCTCATAGAGAAGGCGGGCATGCAGTGGCTGCCCCTCCTGCTCGCTGGACTGTTCCAGTGCCTTTATTGCCTCCTCATGTCTGCCCTGTTGCTTCAGCAGTGCCGAAAGCGTAAACTTAGCCTCGTAACAGTATGGCGCCAGCTGAATCACTCGACTATAGCTCTGTATGGCCTCACTGGTGCGATTGAGTTGTCGCAGACACTCGGCCTGTCGCAGCCAAACAAAGGCTGGACACTCGAAGGAGTCGCCATCGGTAATGGGTTGCATAAGAGCTATGGCCTCAGCATACTTGTGTTCCTGCATCAGAGCTTCAGTAATGTCCATGTACAGCTCGACGCGGTCTGATGTGGGGCTGATGTGCTCCTGAACGTTCTGGACGAGATAGCCAAGTAAATGATGGGCCTTCATGTGTATCAGGCTGACGCAGAGCTTGACACGCAACTCGGGTACAAAATCTTCGGGTATGTGGCAGAAATAGATAATTTCCAGGCTGTCCTGTTCAGTCTCCAGCTCAAGCTTGGTTCGTTCTCGCAAACACCGCAGCACCTTGACGTACTGTTTGTTTAGAATCAACAACTCCAGATACATGTTGATCTCCTCAAGGCCAAAGCGTGCCGCACAAACGCCGTAGGCCCCTCCATGGCCTCCAGTGCGTACGTATGCTTCTCCAACTCATGGAAATAGCGTGCTACGTTCTTTGCTGTACTGAGGCACATACTCCACTCATTCGGTGGCATCAAGTGCAGCATTTTCAGATATCCGAACATGGCTCCATTTGTCTCACCCATCCGCTCCAAGAGTTGTGCCTTGCGTAGTCGCAACAAGTAATCCTTGTGAAGCACTTTGATTGCCTTCGTATAGCAAACACGTGCACGTGCTAGGTGACCCTGCTGGATTAGTAAATCCGATATACGTATCCACATATCGCGATCTTGCGGGTTCAGATGAGCGGCAATTGTGGAGAAGTGCAGAAACTTTACATCGTCGCGGTTTTCATATATCTCCGCCAGAGTGTAGAATGGCTCGCTGGCCAGCGGATTTTGTCGGATTATTTCCATGCAGATGCGCTCAGCAGTATCGTAGCGTCCATAGGCAAAAGAGAGATTCGCCTCTCCCATCAGGCCCAACAAAGCGGCGCTCAGTTGACTGCGGCGACCAAAGCTCCCTCCACCTCCACCGCCAGTAGATACACGCCCACTTGCAGAACGATCCGCTTGTGCTTTCCTAGGCTGAGGTTCTTTCACAGATGCATTAGAGCTGGAGGCTGCCAGTGAATGATCCTCCTTTTTTGCAACAGAGGTCAGTGCTTCTTCCTCGTCGTCTTCCTCATCGCTAGGCTCAAGTTTGGTACAGAAATCGGGAAACTCCAAACATTTTACGCCCTCAACATATCGTCTAATTAGTGCACCTTCCTCTTCAGCCGCCTGAGCGTCCTCATCACAATCAATTATTTCGATGATTCGCAGAGGTTCTGTCTCTTCAAATTGAGCCAATTCATTCTCTGGGACTTCATTGCTATTAATTTCCTCAATGAGAACTTCATTACTGTCACTATTACAGTCTTTATTTATTGGGGTTTTCTCCTTATCCATTATTATTATTGTATTTTTATCAACATTTGTTAAGACAACACAGAATCATATGTTCACAACAACAAAATGTGCGCTACAATCTAGTATTTTTATCGATTTTTATTTAGTACTATATCGATATCAATTTAAATTTTGTCATTTTTCGATATTCTATGTTTTTTCAAGGCGCCGCTTTTAAACTTATTAAGATGTTATTCGAATGTTGTTTCAGAAATATTTCCATATTCTTGCTATATACAAAAGGAAACATCTGCAAAGGAGATTAAGCACGGTTTTTTTTCCTTTTAAACAGTTTTTATGAGTTAATGCTGACAGCTATAACAGTAACTACAAATACATCTTTCACATTTGTTTTATCACATTAGATTTAAGGCTCCACAATTGTGCTGTGGTTATAAATATGTAGTTTGTAGGTATAGAGGTGCATGCACTTCTGTATGCTGAGTACGAGAGGCTCGAACGGATGGAAAATGAATGCACATAATTCGCGAGGAGCTTTTGCATTGGGAGGCCGGTATGCTGTAGTATTCAAACGAAACTTGACTAGATTGGTGGTTCGATCGCGAAAGACAATGGGTTCCGTGGAGCAGGCCTTTGGCCTTTCCAACGGCGACACGAGTCTGTCATCATAGCTGAATACATTATAGTTAAGATATGGCGATGTAGAAAAGCTCTGTGTGCTGACAGGGACGCTGGGATTGAAGCGCAGTGCAGCCTGCCGCATAAGCGGCGTGGTTTTGATGTAGTTCAACAAACTCTGTTGCATGTAGAAATGTGTAGGTGTGGAGGCAGCATCGCCCGTCTGTTGGGACCGCACGTTGCACATTTTTTCATAGAAATGCATCACAATTTCCTGCAGATCCACTGAATCATCCTCGTAGACGCCAGCCACATCCTCGCTTGTTATGCAGTAGAAGACATAAAGACGTCGTGGAACCTGTGGTTCTCCCGCTGTCAGCAAGGAGGTAACATCACTATCGACTGGCCGCTCTTCGTACCGCAATAGAAGCAGATCGCTGTCAACCAGCTGCATCTTTTCGATTATCATATGCTCTATCTGAAGAAATTCTCAAGGTTAATAAATAGTTAACAACTTGTTTGTTAACTGCAACTTACAAAACTAAAATATTTGTAGAAACTTTTATACTTTTGTCTAGCGTGAGGCTCGTCTGGTTGTATTTGACGGTAGAGAAAACTCAAAATCCGCTGCTTAATATGTGTTATGGGTAATAATGTGTTGACGTCCAACATAGACCCAGATGAGACGACATTAAAGGTACAATTGCGTGGCCTTGGACCGATTTCGTGTTCCTGTTTTACCAATTTTCCGTCCACTAGTTCGAATAGGTAAATAGCTTGACGCAGTCTCGATAGGATCGCTATTGTGTGTCCGTATACAGAGATGCCATGATTATGTGACAAACAAACAGCATCTTTGGGCAGCTGCATCTCGTCAGTAACGATGCCCAGCTCTAGGTCCACAACAAAGAATATGTACCAAAATTGATCCAGCTTGTCAAAAAGATCTGGATAGAGTTCGCAGTCCGAAACAGTTAGGTTACAAACGTTGAGGTTACACATTCCGGCCAGCAAAACATATCGCCCGTTCTCTAGAAAGATGCTGAACTCCCGATGCAAAAAATACCGTTGAGAGTCACCCTGGCAAACACGCAGCATAAACTTCGTCTCAAAGAGCGTTCTAAATAGATTCGACCTTAGAAAAACGTCGTCTGTGCTATTGTACGTCTCTGCGGTACCAACTCCAGCTTTGCTGAGCAGCTCATAAGCTCCAGATGATCCGATGCCTTTGTATGTGTAGACTGAAATAACACCAATGGATTATTCTAATCACAAGATACAAGCAACTTGGGCGATACCAATGCACGACCGCTGATCATGGCTGAAAGCTAACAACTTTTTACCATCCGGTGTAAACTTGCGCAGGTAAACAGGCGGTATCGAAATTCCTATTGTCAAGCACGGCGTTATTGCCTTGTAGAACTGACGTTCGTAAGAAAGGCTGGGAATTTGACTAGCTTTGCTACGTGCATATCCGGATTCTCTGTTTTGAAGCATATGCACAAGGTTTTGGGATTGCGCACGCTGGTTTATCGCAAGCTTTTCTAAAATCATAATAAATAAAATCAAAATAACTCAAAACAATGTAAGTTAGTGATGCTAATTAGGATGATACTATCGCATCGTTGCAAGTATCGATACCTTTTTTTCTTTTACAGTGTCGAAAAACGTCACTAGAATGCATGATCACAACAATCGCGAATCAATATTTTTGTTTTACAATATTGAAATTCAATAATACTATATAAAATTATTTTTTAATTTTATTTGTCTTAATGCAGTTTGGTAATTTTTGTAAGTCGTTGTTAAAAGTAAAAAATACCATTAACTGCGATACGCGCCCAAAGTGTGATATCAGCTGACTTATAACGGTACTTTCAAAACGGCATTAGCACTGGAACTAAATTTTCTCCACATAATTGTTCAATGTATGTACATACATATGTGTGTTTAATGTTCAGTGTATTAATATTACGAAATGAACGCAGGAAAATCAATGAAATCGGTAAAAGAAATCCATGCAAAGTAATCTCGATCAGATAAAATGTTTGTGTTTATATTGTAGGTGGACATGGAACCTGGAGATCAAACACAACAGAAAAAGTTAGTTTACGAAAGAATCAAATATATTTATTTCAATTGTTCGTTTTTCAGATTTCTAGGAATCATGCGCAGCTTGCCGCAGTACGAACCAAATGAGGCATTGCTCGCGGCTCTGGAATCAAAGTTTACCAATGAAAGTCTATCCACGGATGATGACATCTTTAGGGCCTACCTTAAGACGCAACGACTGAACTATGATAACGCATGTTCGGTGCTCAGTACGCTGCTCAGCATCGAGGATCTGTCTACAATGCAAATTTATGTTCAGTTCATGCAGTCGGAAGTTACCCTCAGACGGGTTAGCAAGCTATGCTATAGCTTTACTTTGCCCAAGACTGATCATAATCCAGAAGATGTGCTGGCACCATTTCTAGATGACGTCGTGCTAATACCCAAAGCTAGTTTGGTTGTTTCACCGCTGGCAAAGCAGCTTATACAGGCACTGCTGCCACACGGCCACGAGCAGCTCCCATTGAAGGATCCCATACGACGTCATGTAGCCAGCGTTCAGAAGGTGACACGCTCCAGCGTACAGCTCAAATTTAAACGAACGTGTTTTCCAGGAGAAGAAATACTTGGCCAGCGTTTTCTTGTCATCTTGCGTTCGCGCCGTACATCCTTTCGTTATATGTATCGGGCCATGCAGCTGCTGGAGGAGAGTCCAAAGTTGCGTCGCTATTTGTTTCCCGTAAAAAAGCCTCTTGCAGTATTATCATCTCACGTGATCAGTCTACCTGTGGTAACACTACTCAACAAAGACATCGAATCAAACTCTGAGCAGTTCCAGGCAGTAAGGCAGATTCTTCAAGGAACTAACAGTCAGGCACCCTACATTGTGTTTGGGCCCCCAGGTTGAAATGATGTGCAATCTTATTCACTAATCTGTAAGTAATTTCTTTGTGTTTCCTTTGCTTGGCAGGTACTGGCAAGACCACAACCATTGTGGAGGCCATTCTACAATTGCGCCTGCTGCACCCGCGAAGTCGTATTCTAGTAACTGCCTCCTCGAACTCGGCCTGTGATACAATTGCCTTGAGGATATGTGAGTACATACGGGCCATAGGATCTCAGCTAGTTACACTGGATGTGATGCCGGATCACCAGCTGATGCGTCTCTATTCGCATTCCATTTACTTCAAAGGATTAAATACAGTGAATCCGCTTCTGCTAAAACATTCGAATTGTGCCAATCTACAATATGAGAATCTTGCCGTGGATGCTTTGCGACAGTTCGGCATTATAGTGGCCACTTTGTGCACAGTTGGTCGTCTGGTTACTGACAACTTGGGAAAGTGTAATTTCTTCACGCACATTTTCATCGACGAAGCGGGCGCATCAACGGAGCCCGAGTCCTTGATTGGGATTATGGGCATTAAGCAGCGAGATGACTGTCATGTGATTCTCTCCGGTGATCACAAGCAACTGGGTGCGGTCATCAAAAGCAACCGTGCTTCCAATCTCGGCTTGGGCCATTCTCTGATGGAGCGTCTGCTGCTCTCCGAACCGTATGCCGTAGACGAGAATGGAAATTATGATCGTACATTGCAAACGCGACTTCGATGCAACTACAGATCTCATCCGGAAATTGTTAGACTCTACAATAGCCTCTTTTATAATGGCGAGCTAATTGCGCTGGCGCCGCAAAATCAAGTTAATCTGGCTGCTAACTGGCATATGCTTCCCAATGGCAAGTTTCCCATTGTTTTTCAGGCCACGCATGGCGTGACAGAGCGGGAGATTGACTCGACAAGCTCATACAATGTGCTAGAAGTGCGAGTGCTCTGCTGGTACGTAAAGCAATTACTGCGCAACGGACTCGGTGGGGGTGTCAAAGTGGAAGAGGAGGACATAGGAATCATTGCTCCATATTTGGCTCAATGTAAGCACGTGAAAGAACTGCTGCACCAGTCGGGCTACTTCAATGTGGAAGTGGGCAGTGTGGAAAACTACCAGGGTCGAGAGAAAACCATTATAATCGCCACTTTGGTGCGATCCTTTGCCGGCATGGGCTTTATGAGAAGTTCTCGACGGATAAATGTGCTTCTATCACGTGCCAAGTCGTTGATGATACTCATTGGAAATCCAGTCACGCTGCGCTATCATCGGGACATCGAGTTCATCATCAATGAGTGTAAGGCACAAGGTAACTACCTGTTCAAGAGGAAAAACAACACAGTAAAGCAACCATACTTCCTGAGCAACATGGATGATAACGAGGCAGGAGGGAACGATCGAGCTCTGGTCCTTAATGATCCACTGTCCTGGTATGTCAGGCTTTTGGCAGAAATGAGCCTAGGTCCCCAATCTATGCAACGCGCTTCCGCGGGTAAATGATTTATAGTACATTCAATGGCAATTGAAAAGCGAATGTTCATAATTTGTATTTTCTTTACAGTAGTTCAGATGTCAATGTATCATTGGCGCCCGCTACCAGATCCTTTGATTGTTTTAGGCCCTCAAAACTTGTATCTTCTAGCATTCTTTCCTTGAGTAGTAACTTTACTAAGTAGTGTCTGACCTATCAATTCAGTTTCATCAACTGTACTTTCTTTCCCACAGGGAACTCGTTCAAATGATCTTTGGAAAAATGTAGGGATTGTGTAAGAATTAAATATTGCCAAAGCTTATAGAGTAAGACACAAATATTGTATAACTTATAACTTATTTGCCATGTTTCAATTTACTACAATTTGTTTAGTTTTCTAAGTTGAGTTGAAAGTTACACTCGTAGAGCTTAATAAAAACTTTCCTTATGCAACTTTTCACTCACTCCTTTTGCTATGCAGTTTATCGTCTACTTTATGAACACACACAGTTCTCATCCATTTAGCAAAAAGGTTTCTGTATATCAAACGATTCGAAACTTTAATTTAAATAAAAACATTTTATTTCTTTAATTTTAATTTTAGGTGCCGCAAGAATACTTCATTTTCATAAGTTTCCAATCAATAAATAACTCTGTTTAAGACGTGTTTAAAAATATTTTTTTTAATATTTTATTTTTTATCATTAAAATATATATGTGCTAGTATATGATGCTAGTATATAATGCTTTCGTTAATTGTTCGCATAGTAAGCCTACATTTGGTATAATACCTTCACTCTTCAACTCCACTACCAATTCCTCATCTAGTTCGACTGTCCGGCCGTTTAAAGTGTGTGTGCGTTTGAGTTTCTATGTGTTAGTGTATGTATGTATGTGTGTGTGTGTGTTAACTATAAAAGGCTTTAGGTCAGCTTACAGCACTACGCGTCTTACGCCACACTCCATGCAGAATTTGGCGTGTTCTAGAATGAATTTTCCACCGCATTCGTGACAAAATTTCGACATTTTCGAAGTCGCGCTCATTCCCGACGATGCATTCGAGGTGTTGCTCAGCAACGAGTGCTGTGATGTTGTTGGCGTGATACCTACAATGTTGTTGTTGTTATTGTTGTTGTTGTTGTTATTGTTGTGGTTCTTGTTGTTACTATTGCTGTTGTTAATGACGTTCTTGGTGTGTTGTTCGTAGTTGTTGTTGTTGTTGTTGTTATGCTTAGATTGCTGTTGCTGCTGTATGAAGTTGTTATTGTAATTGGTACCCTGTTGTTGTAGTTGCTGTTGTTGTTGGCTCTGCGCAATTGCAACCGGCAACGTCTGCTCCGAATCGCTACTGTACTGTTCGATGCAACCCTCCCCAGGGCCTGGAAATAATCTCTGGCGCGCCTTCAAGGAGCCATATTTGCTTTGAGCCTGCGTTGATGCGTCCATCTTGGTGCAGCCTAGCAGATCCAGCTGGTTCTGAGACCGCTGACTGTTGTTCAACTGTTGCATCTCGTCGGAGAGCTGACGTGACAGACTATGTGGTGTGTTGCTGCAATATTGAAAAGAGAGAGAGAGAGAGAGAGAGAGAGAGAGAGAGTAATTTGTAGCCTGAATAACAATGGAATCTTAATGGGACTTACCTGCCGTAGGCCGAATCAGAGCTTAGTTTGGCACCGGCACCACGACGGGATGAATATGACGAGGACACGGGATAGCCATCCAAGCTGCTTAGTTCATCGGAGTCTCCAGATGGTGAACTGGCTTTGATTTCATCCTGCTTATGCTGGCTCTGCCTTGTCTGCTGAATTTGCTCTCGGCGACGCATCTTCTCGTTGGCATTCTTTTCATTATTGGCCTCCACATCGGGGTATGTCGTTGCTGGGTTCGCAGTTGTGGTTAGCCGCTTCTTATAGATCAAATTTTGGCTAACCTCATCGACGAGCTCAGCACCGAGATGATCCTGATCGGTGTCGAGTATCTTGCTGAACATGGCATGTTCCGGCTCATTTCCGTTCTCGATGTGCACAACATCATGAGGCGTCTGCATGTTGCCCACCATATTGCGAAGCGTGTCTGGCGAGATGGGAGATCGTCCTTGGGCATTTGCTTCAGTTTCAATGCTAATAAATATCTCTCGTTTCTGTGTATCCTCCAAAGGTTTACGTTGTTGTTGTTGCTGCTGCTGCTGCTGCTGCTGTTGTTGTTTCTGCTGTTGCTGCTGTTGCTGCTGTTGTTGTTGCTGCTGCTGCTGTTGTTGTTTCTGCAACTTTTCATCACCACTTGTCGGAGGTGTTCTGTAGGAGCTTCCGCTGGTTTGAGGCGACATAAAGGAATCGTTGCTGCTTGAAGGCAACTTGAAGGAGCCCCCACTGCTTGACACATTCGAATCGGATCTGTGGGCGTGACTTTCTTTAGTTGAGAGCGAAGTTAAAAGCTGCGAACTGGCGTTACCAGTCGTAGAAGGTCTAAGTGTAGCTGTCGGCTTGACTCCCATTCCCATCCCCATTCCCATCTGCATCTGCATCTGCATCTGTGACTGAGATGAGAGTGGGGTCAGTGGCGTCGAAGTCATTTTCAGCAAAGAACGGTGTCTGTTTGTCGCGCGGTTCAGCAGGAACTCGCGACAGTCACGAAACAATGGAAAGTCCCCATCGTCATTATCATTTTCAAATGAGCTGAGAAACTCATCAAAGTCAAAGTCGTCAAAGGGGGGCAGCACAGGCAGCGTGGGCATAGTCGGTGGTGTCATCGATAGCAGCTTTTGTTGCTGCTGCCAACACTGCTCATCCGACTTCAAGGACAAGCGCTTAGGCTCATCGTCCGCAGAGCTATCCCCCTGTTGTTGAAGCTGCAGCGGCTCAGGCAACTGCTCTTGATCCTCTGGCGAGGCATCGTACAGAAACTGGTTGCGACCTAAGCGCATTTTGCGCTTTAAATTGATACCAGAGTTGCGACGCTGCTGCTTTGGCTGATCCTGGAATAACGTCATAATGGATTCAGAGCTCTCACGGTTCTGTGAAATCTTCGGCTGCTGTGGCGTAGAGCTGGCATTGGATGAGGAGCTGGGCGAGGACTGATGCACATGCAGATTATCACAGGGGTTGATGAGGTTTGGATCAATATAGTCTCTGCCATCCATTTGATTGCCGCCGAAGATGCTCTCCAGCCTGATGGGAGCCAGGCGAGGCGGAGGTGCCATCAAATTATTGTTGTTCACATTTTCGTTAGCTATGACTGGCGAAGCAGAAGAGATGGAAGTGGCTGTTAAAGGAGGCAGCAGAGGAGTGTTGCCCGTCATCGCCACAAGGTTCTTGGCCGAATTCTGTTTACTGAGAATGTTGCTTTTGTCCTTAAGCTCCTTGCTGTTCAGCTCCTTCATTTCCTTGCTGCCAACAGTTACCACCTCGGCATTTGAAGGCTGCTCCAGCTCATGCTCGTACTTTAGGAAGACGGCCAGTGAGTCCGTGTTAGCCACTTGCCGAGTGGATGGTTTGGTTGCACCTACATGCAGTTTAAGCTGCTGTTGCTGCTTACGGTTCGATGAGCTCGTATCGCGACGAACGACAAGCGGACTGTGAAAATCGTTGCTACAGACGGCACGGACAGGCATCTCGTCGTACTCCTCTGGCTTGAGGAAACTGCTGGAGATGGGTCCTTCGTCGGAGAGGCCACGTTGAATGGTGGGACGGTAGTTGGTGACAAAGAGTGGACGAGTTGGCAGCAAGGGCGAACGACGCGGTCCACGCAGGGATGCAGTACGTCGAAAGTTGGATGTTGATGGATTTATGGCCTTGCATTGGTTGCCTGTGCTTGGCGTCGTGGGTTTGTTCTGTGCTTCTAGTGCCGTAGTCAGCGAGCTGGACATGAACGTCGAGGGTGTGGTCGGTTGGTCGAGTTTGTTGTCCGGTGGTGTGTTGGGTGAGCAGAGCTCCTCCAGCTGACGCTTTGCGGACAAAAACGGATCGTATTTCTCGCTTGTATATGAACCGAGTCCGCTGCAAGACAAATATATATATATAAATATATATATAAAATATACGAGAATATAAGAGTATATACGAGTCGCCTGGCTGTCGTCTGTTGTCTAAAAAGGGATTAGTTTTGGTAGAACTGCAACATTACAAACCTATTGACGAGCTGAGGAGTTCCTGGCTGTATTTTAATGGAAGAAGATGGGGCCTTTATGTACAGGGTGCCTGCCTCATCCTTTGATGGCACCACATCGGTTGGTTGCTTCTGCTGGGACGTGTTTGGCGGTGCCTGCTTCTGTTTTTCATCCTCGTACTCAATGGTATCCAAGAACTCGTCGGAATCATCATTGATTAGCTGCGCGTTTCCCAGTAACTGACCTACTTCCATGTCAGCATCATCGAATTCCTCTTGACAGTCCTCTTCGCCCTCCTCGCCCTCATAGTCTTCCATGTAGTCGTCGTTGGGCGTTTGGCTTCGCTGTGGCATTGTCAGAGTTCGCTGAGATTCTGAGACCGGCTTAGGCTCTATTTGAGGCAAGTTAATAGGTTGTTTTTTCAAAAGGCGCGAGCTATGTTGGTCCTCGTGTTTAACAGCCTCATTAGTATTTGGGCAAGGTATTAAGGAGTGCAAATCAATGCTGGGATTTTCCCGAGTACAAATGCGACGTCTCGCTAGACGCACTATCGAAGTGGATGAGCGCAGCTTAGCCATTGGATTAACTTCCTCAGTCTCCGGCATGTCCATTTTAATGTTGCATACTTTTGTTCCAGCTGCGTGTGTGTGTGTGTGTGTATAGTTGACATTATATAGATTACAAATTGGACAATAGAAAACCCCAAGGGAACAAGCCTCGATCACTATGAAATACTCTACACCCTCTACGCACTGATTAGTATCGAGAATTAGCTTTATGCTTCGTCAAACTCTGCCAACTGGAGCACGACATGATGATTCTGCGATACGGGACGCTATCTGAAGATCTACAATTACTCTTGTCCATACCTTGTTGTTTTGTGGACTGTTTGAACAATCCGTTGAGTTCCTCAAACGTCATTGCAGCACGAGGAGTAGGAAGGCAATGTTCTGAAATGTCCGAAACAGATTTTTGTCGTGGTGCCAAGGCCCTCTTAGGCTTCAAGGGCTGTAAAAGCGGCGCATCTTTGCAATCCAATTTGGCTATCTGCAGGCTCTCCGAGGTGGCAGTACGTCGTAGTCGTTCTACAGTGCCATCGATATGTTGCTTGCGATGAGCACTACCAATGGCTCTATGAATCTGGTCGAGGTTACCGCTGGAGTTGCTAACGCCGTCTTCCATGGCGGGGTTGTATGTTTTTTGAGCTACTACTTTGTCAGTCTTCGGCTTAGGTGTTCCCGGGCGCTTCCTTTGTGAGCTGAGTTGAAATTATGCGATGATTTTCTATTTCGTGGTACACAAAGTCTACTTGGGGAACAAACAACAACAACAACAACAGCAACGACAGCCATAGCAACCAGATGGGCCAATGCAAGGCCTAAAACTAAATCTACTCATACCAAACTAATGCTAATCAACTAAGGTTACTTACTTATCACTGTGCACGGACGATGTCATCGAGGAGAGAGTCATCTGGCTCTGGTGTGGATTATATTGCTGCTTCTGGGCGATCATTTCCTCTTCGTACTGTTGTTCCTCAGGAGTGCCGGAGTATTTGTCGCGGTTAATCGAGCGTTTGGTTCTTCAACACAAAATGAAAGCAAATCAAAAGAATAAATTGTATAACATATAGAATAAATAATTTAAATGTTACTGAGGTAAATTGACATGTTCAACTAATTGTGACAGACTTCTCTCTTAGTAGATGACAGACATTAAAAATTCACTAAATTGAAGAAACCCCTCCCAGCATACCCTCCCCATCTTACTTGAGATTGGGTGGCCTATATTGTTTGCGGGCCTCCATTCGCTCCTTGGCTTTGTTGGTCTCCGTGGTATTGACAGACTTGATGCTGTTCTGAATAGCCTTCTCCTTGCACCATTCCACATGCCGATCAAATGCCTTGGGGTTGAAGCTGCGCTCGCAATGGGGACATTGATTAGAAGCCGCATCCTTTATGCGCCTGGCCAGTGAACGATCAGAAGAGCGCTTGCGTTCCCGCTTGAGACTCGATGGAGCAGCTGCAGTTACTGTTGTATCTTCGGGTGGACACTCGGCTGCTTGACCTGCAGCACCTGCGGCATTTCGCATTGAGGCACGTGCCGTATTGCGACTTAAGCCCGGTTTCTTTGCCTTGGCTGCAGCAGAAGTGCTTGGACCATCCTGTCGTGTTGAAGAAGAATTTGTAGTCAGTGTCTTGAAGAGTTGAGCGATTCTTCTTGCTTACTAACCTCACGTGCTTGCTGTTTGGATCCCGGCAAGACTGTGGTGGACTCGCGACTTATTGTGGGTGGCGGCGTATGCAGTCCAGCTGCTTTCTCCGCATTGGGCAGCCCAAAGTTTTTGGGCAACACATAGGTGGAGAGTGAGGTGCCGTCGCGCCGCTGACGAGACGAATCAAAGACCTTTCGCTTCTTGGACATCTTTTCGCAAACGACTATGTGCTTTCGCAGTGCATTCACATTGAAAGTGCGACTACAGTTTGGACAGGGCGTAAGGTCTGACCCGGATTGAGGATGCTCTGCAATAGGAATGGGCAAGCCCGATGTAAGTGGCCCGGGAGCTGGTGGCAACTCCTCGTCCTCGTTATTTTGATTGCCCTCAGTTCCGCTGGGTTCCATGTTAACTATTATTTTTGTTGTTGAAGAAGAAAATATAAAGGAATTGTATATATATTATTAGATGGTGCGGTTTTAGTTGGAGAATCTTTTACAATGCTTTTAGTAGATTGAGTCCTAAATAATATTTCGAGTGTTAATGCCCCAACCAGAACAGCCCTCTATGATGTACAAAACTTGACGTGTTTGTTCTTAACTAGACGACTTTCGACAATTTGGACTTACAACAGGAATATACGTATATATGTTTTTATATGCTATATATATGCTATATATATAAATGAAATAAATTCAATTAAATTATATAAATTTTCTTGTTGCGTACTATAAGTAACGAAGAGCTTCGGGAAAGATCATTTTGAGCTAAGGTAAGTCCAAAAAAATAACGAATTCTTATAATTTATAGCTAATTTATTGTTATTGTTATTGTCATAAATCGTGCACAACATTGACTACGTTGCTCCATAAATCGGCATTTGTTCCCAAATATGTGTGGCATGGCCAAAATAGGCAACTTGTTGGAAAACCAGTTGGCCTGCTCTGTATGTGGGTGGCATCGAACATCATAAGATACAGTTCCAAGACAGGTGATTCGTAATTTGGGCTAAGATAAAAGTAGATGGATTACGTGACAGTTGCGTGCAATCATTCAAACATCTCCTAACGTTACTGAGGAATATCTTAATAAATATCTGCAACTGCTAGACACGACGGTTTCTGCGTAATGTGCTGCGAACTGGGTCGGATGCGTGGCACACAAAGCCATCCCAGGTGACTGTGTAACACTGTGCTTGCAAAATACACTCAGGGTAGATCAGGTATGCTATACAATATATGTATGTACAATATACTATACTTTACTATATTGACTCGTGCTTTAAAACTCTATAGGCCAGGCTGAACAACCAGCTCAAATCAGGGGAATATATACATTTTTTTTCTCTTTTCTCCTACTAAAGAACATTTAAATTTGCTGCTCCCCTCAATAAGATCGTAGATATTGAACATGCAAAACACAAAAAACACTTCACAGGCATTCCAGCTGGCTTCTCTATCCCTTGTTGTTGTTGTAAATTTCGACATAGTTTCGAATTCAAAAGGCATCTACTATGTATTATAATAGCCACTCTATAAAGCAAACATTACCCAATTGAGTTATTGCAGGAATTTCGGAAATTTAAATTTAAATTTAAATTGGGCAGTCTGTTTTGTTGTTGAACGGCATAGCTAACATATTACTATTTATGTAATAAACCAGTAAGAAAAGCAACAGTCGCGCGACACGCGGCAGTGGGATACCCTTCGACCTTTGTTCCAATGTATGTATGCACACATATACATATGCACATGCTTTAAAATTATTCCCGACAGATTTCGCACGCCTCCCTTGTTAGCTGACACAAGGGATTGATTGATTTTATGCTCATACTTTTTTGAATACCTTCTGCGCTTATTGTTCGATCGGACTGTTATTTAAAAAATACGTAGATTATTTATTCAGCTTAGTATATGTTAAAGTCAGAAAGTTGTACCTTTTATACAGCACTTACAATTTGATTTCAAATATTAAATTATTGATTTGTGAGGGCGGTGGGCGTGGCACCCAACATTTGATATAAACTTGATCTGCGCCGAGTACATAGAAACCTTCAATCCAAATTTGGTGTCTCTAGCATTTATAATAGCTGAGATCTGTGTGTTCATCTGGTCAGACGGACATCCGGACATCCGGACAGACAGACGGACATAACTCAATCGACTCGGCTAGTGGTCCTGAGTAAGAATATATATACTTTATGGGGTCTGCTACGCCGTCTTTTGCCTGTTACATACATTTGCACAAAGTTAGTATACCCTTTTTTGACCATTTTCAATAGTCGAAGGGTGTAAAAAGGGATTAATTCAATTATTTTCTTTGAAAAAAACCTAGACTTTATATAAGTTTGTTGTGGGTATTGAATTAGAATTCACAAGAAAGTGTATTTATTTATTTTTGGTGATAATTGTTGCCAGTGACATCATTTGTTGTGTTTTTGCTGATAAGAAGATCGAAAAAGTCAACGAGAAGTCTTCAATAAACTGTTTGTACACACATAAATACATACATGATCTACAAACATACATACATATATACATACACAAATACAGTTAAACATACATATAAATAAAGATAAATATAAACAGTTAAAAAAAAACTGCAGTTGAAATCGTTATTGATAGTTTATCTACCACACCTGCCTATGTTAGTATTGTGAACAAACCTCATTCACTTTCAATGGGTGCAGGGTATGTCAGGATACCTTAGGATAGGGTAGGATAGGGTAGTTCATTAGTTAATTGTCATGAATTACTTGACTTAAGTGTTCCTGTTAGCATAGCATGCAAATGGTAAGTAACATTATTAGTTGTTGCTGTTGCTGCTGCGATTCTATTGTTGTGGCTGTGACTGTGGCTGCTGCAACGGTCATATCGATAGATGTCTGTCACAACAATCGAATCAATCGAAATTTGTGTGGGTGTGCACGTGGGCGCGTGATCGACTCACTTGACTTGGCACAGCGTACGCGCTTTTTCGAGAAGAGTGTGTTGCGAACGCGCGAAAATGTTGATAGGTGCTGATGTTGCTGTTGTTGTTGCTGTTGCATCGTTTGCTGCGCATGCAACTGTTGCGCTTCATTGAGAGTCGCCGAGTTGAAAGAACTTTGCAACGGTTGTTGCTCGAACACATTGATTTGCTCGTTATAGCCGTTTTTATTTTTATTTTCATTTCCATTTCCATTACGACTTCCATTTACGTTTCCATTCCCACTTCCATACGCATTTATGTTGTCATTTTCATTGGAAAAACCCGTCGATTTTTCACCATTGGGTAGCTCGCTCTGCTGCTGATACTCTTCGTAGAAGCCTCGACTGTGTCTTCTATTGATCTTAAGCTGCGCCTTCTGCGACTTCGACTTGAAAATGTTGTGCCACATTTTTTTACTCATCTTGCAGTGTCTATTCAATTTATTTTCGTACGCCTTTTATGGTATTCTATTTATTTTCGTGCGCCTTTTTACATCATTCGAAACGAAGAAGAAGCTTCTCTCCGCGCGCCACACAAACTTCTCGCCACGACATTTTGTGTCCAACTGATCATCGACGATGCTCACAGAGGCAGCTCCGTGCCATGTTGCTGGCATCATGTTGCTGACATTAAATATAAATGCACTCGAGCTGCTTGCGCTCCATTTGTGTGGGTAATGCCACAGCAGCAGCAGCAACAGCAGCAACAGCAGCAACAGCAGCGGCAACAACAACAACTGGATAACAAACAAAGAAGACTATTCTTCATAAAGCCATTTTTCGCTCCCGATATACCCGATTCCCTCTCCGCATTTGGATTGTCATTACGGCTGATTTATTTAAAGACGCTGCACAAATGTTTCTGAACTTTGCCTGTCTTTCATTTGAAACTCTAAATTTTATAGACATTTCCATCTGTACCCAGTACCATGGGCAGCGGGGTATGATAGGATTAAGATATACATCTAGGTTGACATATGTATATACCTATGTACATTATGAATACTTGTATCGTTGTTCATGAGGTCTTTTACTCTAGTTTTAGTTTCCTATATATAATGTGAAAGTTTCATAAGAATCAAATACAAATTATCCCCAAAATGGAGATTTATGAATACTATACTATACTATAATTATATATGTTCTTTGATTAATGCCATTAGTTGCATAAGGGTATACAATGTTCGGCCATTCGCCATTCTTCCTGGCATATTTCTGTTTTGAGTGCTTCCTCATGCTTCTGTTTTGAAACGAATGGAAAAGCGAATGCAGCTTCAAGTGGCTGATACATCCAAACATACATACAATACATATATGTATGTACATATACATAGTATGCTGCAATAGCCGGTCGAGAATTCACAGTTGGCTCAATGACGTCACAGCTGCTCCACTTATGTATTTGCCTTGACAGAGATCTTTATAAGAAATACCGTCGATCAATGAACTACGCTACTGCAGTTTCTGATGAATGATTGAATCAACGAAATGAAAGATATACGAGCAGTTCAAGACGTGCTCTTCTGGGGTCTGGGGTCTGGGGTCTGGGCGCGGTGACATTTGCGGCCTACGCATCATGTGCCAGAAAACTTTATAACCTCTTTGAATTTTCACGCTTTGTGAAACACCAGAATACAAAAATAAATGTTGCTCGCGAAGTCCATCTTTGAGGGCAATATGAAGAGGGCGTGTTCCTAAAAATAGAGCACTTTTTGCTTGGTTGACAATCTTCGCAGTCGGAAGGGCAGAATAAGATCATAATATTTGTTAACAAGTGCATATAATGCTTCACGGTGTACAGCGGTGGTCAGTAAAATAGTAATGCTACTACAAGAACTCCTTTCTAAGAATGTTTAGTAGATTATATTAAGTTAAATTTAATTTTAAATTACTTCATAAAATACCTTCATAGTTTTAACTGTGTTAAACCTGTAATCTAGTATTATTCATTGATAAATTATTTCTATTTATAATCAAACTTTTTATATCTAATAAAGTATTGTATTTGTATTAATAAAATATCTTAATGTCGTAAAATAAAAAAATAAATACTAATAATAATATGATATAGTCAATAAATAAAACCCTATTTTATACAAATAATTTTATAATTTTAATAAAAGTATTCGTTGAAAAGTTTAGCCTTAAACAACAGGGTATTAAAACCTCGGCGTGCCGAAGTTCCTTTTATTTCCTAGTTCTATATATATGAAATCATTATAGAAATAAAGGTAAATCGAGTGAATAATGGCAGTGTTGTCAATGACTTACCGAAGTCGAAGTGATACATGGTTGGAAGATCTCGTGGGGTTGTCGTACGCGTTAGGGATGTGATGAATGGCGAAGACGGTGGTGTGGCGAGAGAGATCGCCTCCTGTTGTGGCATCTCTGGTGCCGCCATTTCAAATGTTTTAATACCAAGTTGAGTTTGAAGACTCCAACTAATTTATGCACTGAGTCTTCTGCTTAAGCAATTCTTCACATTGCAGCTTGGAGTGCTTCCGTGAAACACAATCGCAAAACACGCGCGATCTGTCGCCCCACAAGCGATTAAAGTCTTTCTCTCGCACGCAAGCGCGCTTTTTCCTACCACACACACATATGATTAATACGCCAAATGATTTTGGCAACTTAACTAATTAACCATATTTCGGTATTGCAAAGTTTGGAAAGTGCCAGAGCCTTGGCTAAATTGTTGCCCTAATGTTGTTTTGAAAATGACTTGAAAACGAAGATGCCAATAGAGACCCAGGGTATAGGTTTTATTTTGCGCACTAAGTATGATTTTTACCGGAACTATTAATCACAATTTGAGATAATAAACACAGTTCGGATGCGGTTCTCAACTCTCTTAACTTGTTATTTGTTTTTTTTTCACAATTCTCTTTTCTAATTGACGCGAATTTATTTTAGATTTCTTTCTTCTCTTTGGATCACAAAAGAAATTCGTGCTTTAGATATAAACATTTTTTCGAGACGTCATTTATTATAGTGGTCTCTCTTCAATCAGTGGGTGTCTTCTCTCCTCCTACTTGCAGCTTTCGAATCGTTGTTGTGGAATCTGTAAAGGGTCAGAGTGTGAACATCAGACTTGAGTAACAGAAACTTGAGTCACTTGAGTGAATCGGGAGAAATATGTATTCTATTCAAACACAATTTCTGCAGGTATATGGTGCGACAAAGATTCACATTCATTGTTACTGACGTACCAGCATCAAGAGAGGCTAATTTGTAAATAAAGAAACAAGCGACAGAACAACAATATAACCAAAATATCCCATACATACTCGAAACATCGAATAACAAATATGATGAAATCACTTTAAATGTCGAACGATCATTTTAGCAAGCTTTACTTTTCATCTGGGCTAACGCACAAAGAAAGAGAGCAAGAGAGAAGGAGGGAGAGAGAGAGATAGAGTCGGATTGGCACTTAATTACCGTAAGCTTTGTAATTGTTTCTGTATACTACAATATTTAATTGCCTTCGGCCGACACGCTCGAATCTCGAAACGAAACTGAAAACTGTTTGAGACTCGACTGAGTATTTTACACTCTCTGTTTCTCCAACTGAATGTGTATGAAAGTGTGTTTGGTTGGGGCAATTGGAGAAGTGTTCATTAAGTAATTCCCATGAGCCAATTATACGTCATTGTCATCGTCAACATTGTTATACCCTACGACCTATGTATGAGTATGGTCAAAACAGAACACACTAACTTTGAGAAAATGTGGGCAACAGACGGTGGAAGACCCTACAAAGTTTGTTCTTTTCTCGGTCAATAACTCAATAATATTCAGATACATAGTACATATATCAAAATTGCCACGAAGATTCTTATATAAGTACCTGATGCAGGTCACGTTTACTTTCATGAATATATAGAACCTATACTTAACATTTCGAATTAATCAGAAAAGAAATATGGAAGTAAAAGAAAACATTCAATCAACTAATGCTGCTTTTATGATTTCTGTACATACATACATAGGTAAACTAACTTGTATCACATTGCTGGAACCATAGGTCGTCTTTAATGATCAATTAGCTAACATGCGGTTGCAAAGCAAGTAACCGCAAAACTTAATCCAATTTAAACACGTATATAAGGCTGTAAACCACTGTAAGATACCCAGTACAATGTGTTAATAATCTATAAGATCTTGGATACGGACAGACATGGCTTGTTTGTCTACGTTATTGATGCTGAAGCAGACTTCATACATTCCTACATTTTTTCATACGATTAAATTGTCATACCGTGTCATACTGAGTATAAAAAGTGACAGCTACAGATATCGACAGATGATCTGATGATATTTGGTATCTATAAGTAATTTTTAATGTTGATTGAAAACAAATAATGTGAAGCGAGAATAATAACAACACTAGAGTTTCTCTCTCATTATCTCTCTTCCTCTCTTTATTCCCCTCCTTCTTTCTATGAAGTTTTGCAAACACCTGTCGACAGCCCGAAATGCCCAATCTCAAGTTACTTGTTGCGTCTACAGTGCTTCAAAGCGTGATATCGCTCTCGGAGACGAAGCTGATGTCATTTGAAAATTACTTGAGTCTGAGTTTATTTACTTTTTTGTTCTCTGTCGTATTTCTTGTTGCTGTTGTTGTTGTTGTTGAATCTGGTTATAGCTGCGGGTCTGTTGCCTATTTGGAAATGAAGGTTACTCACAGTCTCGCAGCGAACAACTTTGCGGGGCGTATTCAAGTCGCGTGTTACGAATTCTTGAGACTTTACTATACTATTTACTATAGATCTAGGTCTCTCCCTCTCTATCAGCACCTGCGATTCTCCCAATCCAACTGAGTTAAGTCTGGGCGAAGAAATAGTGATGAAACCACGCTTGAGTTTAATTCGACTTGATTGTGCCTCGCCTGTTCCGTACAACCCACGTACATGTCCATACGTATACCTCATGTATGTGCAAATATGCAAATCTAATAATGTATGTACATGTGTGTGTGTATGTGTGTGTGTGTGTGTGTGTGTGTGTGCATTCGATGTTGCCTCTTGCGATTGGATTTTTTGGAGCGTAGCAAATATGCATCGAATACTCTGCGATTCGTGTTGCCAAATGGAATGTCTGTGTGAATGTGCTTGCGTTGTTTCGTTTATGCGATTCGTCTATAATATCATTAAACTCCGATACAAATATGTAAAGCTTTGCATACTTACTACAGTGACTGTAGCACCCTTCACTTTCTAAACCTTTCTCCATAATTCTAATTCTAATTCTGCTTCGTATTGGAAATACCTATAAAGGTGTTCAATAATAAAGCACAAGGTCATACGTATTGAGTCTATGTAAATCACTACCCTTTGCACTCGTAACCCTCGCTTACTCAGCCAGCAATTAGCGAAAACCTGTGGCGAAATCAGCATTAAAATGCTAAAAATGCTAATAAAACAAGTGAGAACTGAAAGAAATTGTATTCGATTCTTTTACACTCTGCATAACTTTAAAACTTAACTCAAGATGGATTACGATCAGTTCAAATAATTTTATTGGAAACAAAGATATGTAACTGACTGTTAAAAATGTCATGGCAAACAAGTGCGACCGTGAGATACCCAGTACCATTTTAAGCAAACAATGTCACACGTGTAGCATTACATATACTCGCACATACTGTCACCTACATACACCTACCTAATTATGTTAATAGATCAATAGAATATATGTACTTTTTTTCTATGCTTGGTCAATTGCATAAACCACATATGCCCCTTTTTTAATTGAAGGAAAAGCGGAAAATTGCTCGAGATATCGATTAAACACAGAACAACAAAGAAAGTTCTGGCTAAATAAGCTGGCTATAATAGTAGCATGACGCCACATTAAAGGCCGCACCCTGGTAACCTCATAACCACAGAGGAACGCCCCATCAGCCGGCCAGACCATAAGCTTTAACTGGCCAACGTCCTTTAGGGAGTTGTCGTACACCACCATAGGGTGTCTTTGTTGCTACTACAAAAACAAGAACTTTAGTCCGACTTGTTATGTCTGCCCCACGGTTGTCATGGCAAAGAGAGCGTAGAATCGTTTGTATGGTAACTGCTAACTGGTATCTTCTGTTTACGATTCCACATGCCGGGGACGCTATCTGACCAACCTGATTTGGTCGATTCCCAATAACAAACTGCAAAAGGTTAAGGTGTCTTAAATGAGAAACAAATCCAGAGATCGTCTCAAGTGTAGGGTAGCCATCTTTTATTTATATTGTGAATTGTATAATCAGAAGAGGGAGAAGAACGTGCCTGAAACACTATTTAAAAGTAAAATACAAACATATTCATAACTGGGAACAGGTTAAATTATTTCTTATCGTTGGAGCGTTAGGCAATATGCGTGCTTATGGGTATGGTGGTTGGGTATGGTGACATACAATTGCGTCCACATTTTATCTTCTTTCCGCAGTGTCAGATAAGCTGGGAAATCGAAAAGAGCAAACGATACTCTCAGGCCCTTATCTTGCTTTGACCTTAGCATGCAGCTGAGAGAGAGGTGCGAGAAATATGATATCGGTTTAAAATCCGTGTACAGAAATGCCAAATGCAGTTAGTTCGGCCTTAAGGTGGGAACCAAAGATAGAGCAGGTGGAAACATATTGGGAAACATATTTGTATTTCCCTGCTCTATATCTTTGACCATACAATTAAGGTGGTTTATACTATGGCCTTATCACTGTTACTCTATCAGACCCTTCATTGGCTATTTATATGTATGCTTCAAATCCCAAATTGTGTTTGGCCTTCAAAATATATCAAGGTATTGCGCAGCTACCTTTGCACAAATTATAATAATATTAGTTATAGCTAAATAGCTAGTAAGTTTTAGATATCAATAAGGGACGGACAATATATAGTATTACTTCGCGAACGCAACTGTATTAACAAATACTGCAAGCCGATCTAACAATATAGAATTCACTTATGAAATTGCTTTCAGAGCAGTTCCCAGCTGAGACGCGAACAGTCTTTGTTTTTCCTTTTTTCGCACAAACGAGACTGTGAACTTAAGTTTGATACGTGTTTGTAACAGCTGTTGATCGAGCTGCATTCCTGCATGATATTTGATACTGGAGTGAAATACTCCCGACATAACTTATACAGAGTATAGAGTATTACTGCGAAAAGAGGTGCACACTTCGCATCACATCGTAAACACACTTTGCACACTTACACGTTGGCCCGAACGATAAAAAAAACAACACAATAACAGTGTAAATAAACAGCTGCTGCAAAAGTTGAAAGTCGCCGCAACTAGTTGGATTTTCTGCTGATTTTTCTGTGGGATTTCAGGCCCTTAGTATTTACATCGAACTAGTATATGGCATGATTTGTTTTTGGTTTTCTTTTTTGATTGTTTTGTTCAAGCAGGTTCATCAAAATATATATTTCGGATACGAATTCAGTTACTCGGCACCCATTTCCACGACTGCGACTGCGACTGGCGCTCGCGACGGACGCATAGCGAATGAGCGCACACGAAGAGCCAGCGAGAGACGTCGCGACGACCTACCGTGAGAGAGAGAGAGAGAGAGAAAGAGAGACCGAATGAGACGCTCAACTTGTCAGAGTTGACGTCAGCCCAGTCGAGTTAAACAATCAGACCTGTAGATGGGAACATAACATAGATATTGTAACTTAACTAATAGAGGGACTTACTCAAAAACCGCATTTCATGAGTTTAAACTCACCTCATAACTAAACTAAAGTCATTAAAGCTTGGCTCTATGCGTGTGTATGCGTGTCTATTGAGAATTTGTTGTTGGTAACACTTAGTAACTGGTAAGACGTTCAAAAAGGTTTTTGAAAATGATACGAGGGTATCTTGTTGTCGAGCGCGTTCGCATGTTCAATGCATAAATGAAACAATCATAAAATATATCAAGCAAAGATTATAATACAGAGTATATGTATATATAAAACAACGTTTTTTGAATTATGTATCTCCATTCAATGGTTGAACTAAAGGTGATATCGCAGTGTCTAAGTCTAAACAGAATATTAATACACTATTCTTTAATAACTTTTAAAGTTCTTTTTCAACTGTTTGAAATTATTTCTTAAAGAATTAATAACGAAAACCCCAAAACAATGCAATGTAAATCACAGAAGAGATATATTATATGTATTATAAACGTCTTTGTCATATTACCTTTCTTTCTTGTTTATTTTGTGCAAATTATCTTGGCAGACAAGGCGCGGCGAACCATACTTTGTTTAAATGTTCTCGATCCATGGGTGGGCGAGTCGATTATGCCGATACATGTACAGGTTTCTATTGCTGCATTTGTATGCATGAGTACATTTAGAAAAGGCTAAAGTCGAAAGAGCTTCTTATCTTCATTTATTTATCTCAATTACATAGAAACATTTAATTGTTATACAAAATAAGCACTCTTTAATCGACAGCGGCTAACATCACAATAGCAAATACACATCACAAAGATTGATCTCGAATAATTGCATTAACATTTCAACCTCAATAACACCTTTTCTATAAATGCTTAATATACACATGGAAATAGTAATAGCAAAAATAAGTATTGGAATATATCGTGGGGTGGAATATTACATTCGTTTGGGTGAGTTAAGACATATTGCAGTTCACTTTTCCGGCGTGTAGTACATGGAGTGGAGGAACAGACGCGTTACTTCGCCAATGACTGACCGATCAGGTATGCTCTGGGCCATGCCGTAAAGAGCCATTTTACCAGCCACAGGCTGACCAGGATCCTTCATTATCTCTGCTGTGCAGGTGCGAACATCAGCCAAAAATTTGTCCGCAACGCCTGGCTGAGTGTGCATATCTGTGATGCAAATGTGAATTCTGAAAGAGAACAACGTTCCAAGTTAGCAAGACTGCCAAAAACCGCATTCTTAGTCCAGACTACTCACCCGGAAGGGAACTGTAAAGCGTTCAGATTCCAGCCGACTTTGCAGAGCGCATCTGACAGGCGGAAAATATCAAACACATTCGAGCCCAAGGCAATAACAGAAGTCGCAGGTTTCCCAAACACGAAGATGCCGTCAATCTGACGCACACTACAAGGAAATCAAATGTTTAGAAAATGTTTAAATTGAAAATATATGGTATTAAGAAAATTTACCCTCTTTCCACATAACGCGCCGTGTCTACAATGCGTTTGGTGGCCTCCAAGTAACCTTCATAGCCGAAACTCATCATTGTTGCCCAGCAAGCAGCAATAATGCCGCCAGCACGAGAACCATTCACTGTGGGAGAACCGTAAACACCGCCGGGCCAGTCGGTTGTAACCGTAAACTGATGATCCTTGAACTTCTTTTGAGAGTACATGATGACCGAAGATCCCTTAGGAGCGAATCCGTACTTGTGCGTGTCTGCAGAGATGCTGCTGACACCTTTGACAGCAAAGTCGAAGGGCTTGATCTGGTACCCGGCATGACGAATTAGGGCGACCACAAAGCTGCCCAGACAAGCGTCCACGTGCACAGGAATATCGTACTTAACACCCAGCGCGGCAATAGCCTCGATATCGTCCATTGTGCCATATGGGAAGTTGGGCGCCGAACCAACCAACTATTAAGAAAGTAAGTAAGCATATACGGATAATATACTATATAATAAGGAGAAGCTTACCAGAATGGTGTTGCTGTTAATGGCACGCTTGAACTTCTTGATGTCCACCTCGTAGGTTTCTGGATCAACGTCTACGTAACGCACATGTATATTGAAGTACTGTCCGCCTTTGTCGAAGGCTGCGTGCACTGTCCGTGGCACAACGATATTCGGCTGGGTGATGCCCTTGTGCTCCCGAGCATAGTCTCTGAATGCCTTCATTGCCATGCAGATGGACTCGGTTCCGCCCGTGGTCATGGTACCGCAGCTGTCGCTGTTACCATGGAACAGTGTGCAGGCCATGCGGACCACTTCGGCTTCCATTTTACATACGCCCGGGAAGAGATCGATATGCAGGGGATTCGTGTAGGAGGCCTTGCCGTAAACCTCTGTTACAAGCTCTACCAACTCTGGATTATAGCCATATACGGCACCAGAGACGCGACCATCCCGCCAGCTGTAGTGTCCAGTCTTAAGATGATCGTCCACAAGGCCAAGAATTTGTTCCTTGCTCAAACCCTTTTCCGGTAGACGAAGAGAGTATGCCAAGTGGTCGTTGCTCTTCTTGATGTCCGCCTCAAAGTCAGCCTTCGCTTTGCTAAGCTCTTTCTCTATGCGTCGGCGAACAGGTGGCAATTTCTTGGCCAGCCTGAAGAACTGACGCTTGCCGCGCACGTAGAAACCTAAGTGAGATAATGCCAATTAGATCTTTAAACAAATTCCTTTGATTATTCTCAATTATCAACTTAAATGCTGACCTGATTGTGAAAAAACATGCAAGTTACTGACAAAACTGATGCTTATCAATTAGGTTTTCTATATACATACAATCTGGTGGGGTCTGCCACACCTACTGCATGTCATAGACATTAACAACCTAGTATAACTTTTTTTAAAGCACTTTTAATGAAGGACAGAGAAATCGAACAATTTTCCACTGTGCAGGGGTCAAGTGCTACAAGTTGGCACCATACAAATTCAAAGTTCATTTCCTAACATTTACTTTTTATATCACAAGACTGTCGAAGCAATTCCAAGATAAGATAATTTCATAGATTAAATTAACATTTTCGACAGTGGGGCTTAATATAGATTGAGAAAACTGGCGCATAGCTCCGAGCGGAAATAGGGACTTACTTTCATCTTTGCTGACCTCGTTCCATATCCAGACACCACCTAGAACAGTTGTTGCTGTGATTGCGGCCACCTTCCATGGCTCCATGTTTCCAAAGGCGCGATTGACGCACCCGCCAATTGGCTTTACGTACTCGCCGCCAGAAAAAGGACGCATTGCGATGCCCTCTGCAATTTAAATTTAACTTATTCGCTTATTTGCACTTAATTCGTGCCGAACTCGCGCACTATCAGCCAACAACTGAATTCGTGTTCCGATTATGGGCTTGATATACGGTTACAAAATGGTTTGTTAGCTGATAAGCATATCGGTCGTGCACTACATTCTTTATATGTATGTATGCATGTGTGGGCCAATGAGTGTACTCAAAATGTACGGCAACTTCTTTGTTGTAAGCAAAACACAGTAGGCACCTATGTTTACACTCACCTTTTGATGTTTAGCTTAAATACCTATGATTAATGATAAGTGTACGAATATATATTTTAAGCTTTGCTTTTGTTTTTACTAACGAAATTCATTAAACAAAAGATGAGCGCCCAGCTCAGCTGTTTGCGAGACATCGAATGCGCCAAGTTATCGATAGCTTTTGTGTGAATGGCAAAACAACACACTAGCTGGTAAGCTGTTCTGACAAAATAATCGTATTGTCGATCGCAAAATCTTCATTTGAATAACAGCTGATAATGATAGATCTTTGTAAACAGTCAATTTATATTTTGAAGCATACCAAAATGATTATACACTTCCAAAGAACTCTTCAATTGGTAAACAATTTGTTATTTCAATTTACATTAATAATAATGTTATTTAATAGTTGGGCCGTTCAGCTCTCAGTCGTTATGGAAGCACAGCGTCTCAGCAATTTGTGAAGGTTAGAAACAAATTAAATTCAAATAAAGCTGTGTATTTAAAAATGTTTACTCACACAGGTGAAGGATGTAGACGGTATACGGGAAATCACATTGAGCCACCCAGGCACGCGAAATTCGCTTTCCATTGATATGATGTGCGCACTGCATGAGAATTTAATTAAAGACTCGGATAATGTGAATCTTCGCTGTATTGTCTTATCGGCAGAGGGTAAAATCTGGTCAGCTGGCCACAATCTGAAGGAGCTAAACACCGACGACAATGCGCTGCAGGCTTCAGTTTTCCAAAAGCTCACCGACATTGTGCTGGATATACAAAATCTGCCAGTGCCGGTGATAGCCAAGGTAAATGGGCTTGCAGCTGCTGCTGGCTGTCAGCTTGCGGCTTCCTGCGACATCATTGTAGCCACCGATAAGAGCAAGTTCTCCACACCAGGGTATGCTGCTAGTACCTCCAACAACCTATGAACTTTATAGCTTAACTGTGCCTTTCCTTACAGCGCTAACTTCGGAATCTTCTGCAGTACACCGGGCATCGCAGTTGCTCGGGTTATGTCACGCCCCAAGTCAGCATATATGCTCATTACTGGCCTGCCCATAACCGCCGAGGAGGCTTACATTGCCGGCTTGATTACAAAGGTGGTGCCAGAAGCGGACCTGGACAAGGAAATATCTGAAATAACGGAGGTCATCAAAGCCAAAAGCCGTGCTGTAATCACCCTGGGGAAAGATTTTTACTACAAGCAACTGGTCTTGCCTATAGAAGAGGCCTATCAACAAGGAGGGCAGAAAATGACTGAGAACCTCAAGTTGCAGGACTGTCGTGAGGGTTTTTCTAGCTTCATCGAAAAGCGATCGCCCGTGTGGAAGCACAAAAACTAAACCACTAAGCATAGAAACCATATAGATTTCATTTTGGTCTAAATCACAGTGACAGTTTTTCCATGAAATTAAATCTCTGTGTTCTATGCTTAGTGTTCATACTCTATGAAGAGTAATATAGAAGCTGTTCTACATTTAATACGACAGCTTGTATGTGCATTTATTATTGTATATGAACTTGTAAACTATTGTGAACACCCAAATTATTTTCAAGAAAAGTCGATCTATCTGTCAACCCTCTTCTATATACAAAGTTGTTTCCTCTGCCTTCCAACCGATGCAATGTATGTTAAATAAAACCAATGTTATGCTCAATTCATATTATGTGTGTTGGTTTATCAAATATGTCTTTTAATGTTGTGCAAATATCAGAAAAGAAAAAAACGTAATACATAAAAATACAAATGAAAATTATCGTGGGTTGGCAGTTCTTGTCAGCGTAAGGATTTATTATATGTTTTTAACCTGTGAGTCTTTTCGGTGTCTGTGTCTATTCAATGGTCAGATGTAGAAAATTCTTCAGGAGGAACTGAGTGTCCCAATCAAGGTCAAAATAAAAAAAAAAATTATTGAAAAATATTTGCGTTGCTTTTACGGGGTCGTGTCCTGTTATTTGACGTGTTTATTTGACGTGTTTGAATAGTTAGAGAACCAACGCATTGAACTAAAGACATTATTTGTTTTAGTATGTTGTCCATGAAGAAAGTATTATAAATAGTGTTTGTGTGTTTGAATATATAGACATAGTATCTTAAGAGCTTAGCATATACATGAGTACTAGGTGTACCTTCTAATAATAGGGCAATAATATAATATTTGTGCAATAAAAACTTAAAAGTTTGTATTAAAGATTGAAAATAAGTCCATTCGTTGGATAGTTACTTGTTTTCGAGGCATATAAAGAGAATTATGCACAACAAAAATGTCTTGTGCGATGTGTTCGAGTGTTTTGAATATTCAAGGCTTAATGCCTTTTTTGGTCAACAGAAGTAGAGTTCCATCAAAGTGGAACAATATCTGTGTTTACAAAAAGAATTATCAAGTGGAATTTGTTGTGCATTAATTCTCTTTTACTGCCCTTTTGCTGTTGTGTATGGTTGTGAGTACCGCTCTCAATGGAAGCTGGGGAAAAGCATTGTATGTTAGGTGTGCTTTTCAATGTTGTTGCCCTCCGGATTTATACTTCGGTGACGGGACGCTTATCGATCCAAGCCTTGATGGGCTCCAGGGCGTTAATAGCATCAACAACCGCACGCAGAGCCGGATACGGCTCAAGCAGATCGCGCTTTACCATGTAGTTCATGTAGTCGGTAATACCGGCAAAGTAAACATCGGCCCAGGTGAGCTAATAGAGAAATGAATCATGATATATATGGTTACTCTCGCTTGTAGAGACTATCGTGATCTTTACCTTGCCCAAGGCCAAATGACCGTCGTTGTCCTTGACAGTCTGCTCCAGCTTCTCGAGATAGAAGGGAATGACCTCAGCGTTAAGGGTGACCAGCTTTTTCTCTTTGATCTCATCCTCGGGCTCGTACGAGACGACTGCAATTTCTATACATTAAAAATTCCAGAGTTAATCAAGGACACTGAACATGAAACTGAAGCACACATTGTTCGCTACTTAGACGGAAATCATTGATGGTATCAACCACAATGTCAATCTGCAAGTCCTCCCAGGGCGTGGCACCGCAAAGACCCACAGTCTTGGCCAGAAAGCGGGCCATGGAGATGCTCTGATGCACACGCTTTCCGTCAACCTCCAGCACTGGCATCTGGCCCATGGGCATGGCTAATCAAAAGATTAAATTGGAATGATTAAGACTCGAATAGATTAGAGATTAGCGGGTCGGGAACTTACTCGGCTTAAGGGCTGGCCACTCGTCACGTGTGACACGCACATCCTCGTATTCAATGGCGCCATATGCAAAGAGGTAGCGCAACGGCTCGGCCAGGGCCTTCACATTGAAGTAGAACAGGGTGTAGCTGTGCTTGATCGGCTCGGCGGGCTCTGCGGGTGGGGCTGCCTCGCCATCCTCGACTGGTGGTGGTGCCTCGCCCTCTGCTGCCGGTGCAGCGTCCGCTGGAGGAGCCCCCTCAGCCGCTGGTGCTTGTGCTTCGTCAGCCATTTCCGCGCTTATTCAATGCAGTTCTCTGAATGGAAGACGAAAGAAAAACAAACTGAATATAATCGAAAGCCGACAGAAACCCGAGTCGTTTGAGAGGAGTTTCAAATAAGAGTTGGCTCGTTATCTCGACTTGTTACTTTGCACTCGGAAAAGGAGAGATCTCCAAATACGGCTTATCGGCTCGACGTAACCGTTATCAGTATATTCTCTTTGTTCAAGTCGAGATAATCTATTTTTAGATAGGAGGAAAACAACTTGACGTGTGGCCTTCGCCAGCACGAAAAACTATTCAGTTTCTGTTCAATTTAGACTGGTTGGGAGTTTGCCTACTGCTTGACTAGTTTCCAAAGTGTGTTTATATAAGCCAAGTAGTCAGCATTGGAGATTTCAAGAGACGGAGGTTAGGTTCCCACAAGAAATTAAGATTCAGTTGCATTCAGTATTTCTTGTCTTGCGCACTGTAAATTCTGTAAGAGTAAGTGAGTATTCATTTATTTCTTCGCTTGCAAACCGGAAACGTATTGAATATGCCAGACAAGCGAGGGATACGACCTGACGGAGACGGAGAGAGCTTTAGAGCACACACCCAGATGCACAACGACATTCGCAGTGAACGAATTAAGTGACACGAGACTAGGTAGGCGTGATTTGTCTTCGGGCGTGGGCACTGCCGTCTGCCCTTATAAGCACTGCACTTCTCTTATTATGATATATGTATGTGCATTGTTCTTTGACAGGAAATGACGCAGAGCCCTACGAGTGTTCGATGCACAAAAGGCGCAGTGCCAAATTTGGCGATCGTCAGTCAGCTTAGGGGGAATCTCTTGGCGAACCTTCTTCGCTGCGCTATTGTCGTGTCTCAAATTGCAGCAATCGATTTAAACTGTCTCTCTTTCTCTGTTGCACTTCGTGTCCCTCTCTCGCTTGCACTTGTACGACTTGTTGCTGTGGGAGCATCAATTAAATTTAATTTGGCAGACATTCTACGGGCTGTGCAAGGGCCACGGGTATTTTAGTGTCATGATTTAGTTTAATTTCGATTCGAATTGAAATTTGCTCACTGGGCTATTTTGGCGATTGATGTTGCCCCGTTGATGAGCGACAATTGCCAATATATTAAATCAATTGAGTGCGATCGTGCGAAAAAGTCAAGAAACTCTTGGGTCTGTTCGAAAAAGGGTTTCATTTAATAGTGAAACAATTGCAATCTTTCCGATAGGTTACTAAAGTCGTTCACAAATTTTCATTCATTCCGAAAACTGGGCTTGGGTTCCACAAATGGAGGCACTTTGAATAAGGTCAGGTCTCAGTTTTGGTATCACTTGCAATCCGGAATCTACTGCCTAAGGTTTCCATGACTGCAGCTGGCAGACTGGCCCTGATAACAGATGAACTAATCAGGTCTCCAGGGGAATTCTTATCAATGTCATTTACAATTGAGCAACTTTTCATTCGACTATCAAGTTATTTTTGTTCCCTTTTATTTTCGATTATATAAGTAGGTATATAAATTGATCCGCGCGATGCGAGTAAAGGTACCTCACGCTTTGAAATTCGTACGCGCACTCCACCGATTGAACAAATTTGGGTTTCGCGTTGACTGTTTCTAATAAAATTTCGAAGAAGATAAAGCTCGACGCTATTGGTCGATGTCTCGCGAACGGATTTTGGGTCCACACACACGTTGTTGTCCTTCACATATTTGCGTGCAAATGATTCGAGTCGTAGGCGCGAACTGCTGATACCCGAAATGAGTTCAAAACTTTTCGATTTCGAATCAATTGACACACATATCAATCTAATTATAGGTATTATTGCCGATCCAAACCCGAAGATGCGTTCGGCTTTCTTTTCAATTTCTTATTGGAAAATTGGCAAAGGAAAATAAGTAATGTGTTCGATTAGGTTTAGTCAATTACATCACTTCTATATATTCAATTCACACGGATTCGCTTTCAATTTCACCAACGCGTTGCTTGTCTTACCTCAAAGTACTTATCGAAACTTTAACTCCAGCTGCCCTTTTTATCGATACTTGTGTTTGGAGAAGGTCGATTACTCTACACTGATCACAGAATCACTCAGTCTCTACCGATCGCACCACCAACGGTAACAGCAGTGAACGCCGACTGTTGTTGGAGAGGTTTAGCAACGGCTTTTATACGTTTCAATTGTCTCAATGGGGCGCCACTCCCACGTGCAAGTGCTCTTCTCTTCTCTCTCAGAACCTAAAGTGCACACAAGACACAGAAAGAAGGAGAGGAGAGAGTGAACATTTGCTATTTCTATACTGCAATTTTGTACAATCTTCTTATTGTTGATTGCGATTTGCATTTTTGAATCAATATTATTAAGTTTTTAAATATTTATTTGAGTTTACATTTTGAGCTAGAGAACTACATTATTATCACTCTCCCTCCTTCTCTCACAATTAACAGAAGCTCCTCTCTTATGCCAGAGAGAGAGAGAGAGAGTCCACAGAAAAACCGGCGAATGGTCGGCCGGTTTTGAGTTGCTTTGTATGTGTGTGTGAGAGAAAAGCGTTGTGCGCTGTGTCTTGTGCTTCCCAATGGCTTACAAAGGAATTTTTGCCTAATGAACTTAATTAAACGTCGTAGGTTTAACTGTACATATGAACTACATGTATTATAATACTTGTATTCAACTTGTTTACTGTGTGCAGATCTGTTTCCTTAATTGGCCATTGGGCAGTTTAGTGTGTTCATTTTAAAAAGACACTCTCGCTCTCCCACGGAAAGTGCTACTTCTTAAGATAACCGGTAAACAGGTAAATGTTTGGTGAGCTTTCAATTATAAACCAATTATAGCGGGTAGCCTAGATAAACAAATATTTATCTGCTTGGCTTTTAGTTTGAGTTTGCTGTCAATTTAATGGAAAGATAAACAACTTAAGTGTGAAGCGATTTCTATGACAATAGTATTTATAATAAATACATAAAAATGTGTACATTTGAGAGTTAAAATGATTTTAAAAGATTTGAAACACCCTTTACACAGCAGTCTTTTATAAACTGTTTTTCTTTCGGTGTAGTGAGTATTATTGTGACGATAACAATTGAAAACGGAGAAGATGGTAACGTAAACATTAAAAGGAAATGTTTCAGATTGTCGGCGCCTGACCGTGAAATCTGAGCGAAAGTAAAGTCCATTTAATAGATAAATAAATAAATTTGGTTGGTAAAATATTGCTTTGTACTTTACGCACTTGCGATTGTTTAAATATGTAAAAAGGGAGCTGTAGTCGACAGTATAATACGTTTTGAAATTCCCAATTTCAATTCAGTGATAAAATGTATGAAATGTTGTATTTTAGCATTTGCATGAATTTCAATAAATTTATAATGCAATCATAATACAGAAAAATACAAAAACTAAAATAAAAAGTGAAATTTTACTGTTAAAAATCAGTTAGCTTTTTTTCTATTCAAGCTAAAATTCTGGCACCACTGGTTTGAGAAAAAAAATCCGTGACACATGCTGGACACAAATGGAATCGTGTCTTGGGAAACGAGCTCTGTTAGAGAAAAAACAAGCAGTAAAATGGTTTGTGCTGTCACTAAGCTTAGTGGTGCTGTTAACTTAACATCACATTTGCGCCGGTTTCAGGTTCGCTGATATGTAACTCTAGTTCTTTTAAAGAAGCTCGCTGCTAAGAGTGTTCAATGCTTGCAAGGCGGCAACCTTTGAAAATAAGATTGACAAAAAAATGAATAGCGGTCTACATATTTTACAAGTAAGTGAGTTACCCTACAAAACACATTAAGCCATTAAATGCTGCGGTGAGCCAAAAAGCTTTTCACATTGTAAACTTTACTGGAAATATGCAAATTGTGCCACTGTAAGCAGAAAATAGTGAAATACTCGAGAGAAGAAACTAAAAAACAATCGGCCTCAATGTTTCTTTCGTTCGCGGCGATTGAATTGCAAGCTGACGAATGAATAATTTGATTACTCTCTGATAAGCCGATAAGATAGTGTGACAAACACACATATACAGTAAATTCTTATCAGTGTGTATTTAGGTAAAGTACCGCAGAGGTACTTTTAAATTTTTATTACACCAATTGCGAATATTTTTACCGATAGATATTCACGTGTTATGTTAGCCTTATTAAGTCTGTATGCAAATAAAAAAATATTAAAGTACAGCAACAATAAGAAGAATTATGACAATAATTTGCCGGAGAAAAATGCTGCAAAACCCAAATGACACACACACTCATACAGTTGCAACTCTCCCATCGGTGTGTGTGTGAGAGAATGTGCATTCTAAATAATGAACACGCGAATAATAAAAAATATGTTATCTTTACAAACAGAGTCGGCGCTCAATACTAACCGCGCTGGTACAACGGCGAAACAACAACAACAGCAACAACAAACCTGAAGCGAACAGTTAGGAGCCAGCAATAATAACAAAAACAAAACAAACAAAGACAGCGACGAGAGCGTGTGACAAACAGGGAGAGGGAGAGAGAGAGGGAGAATAATTAGTTCGGGTATACAGTAGGCCAAGCCGATGAATTGTCAAGTTCAAGAACATATACAAATTCATTGAAGTAGCATTGCTAATAAAGTAGTTATAAGCATTATGTACAATATATATTATCGTTAACTCTCATACCACCCGTAACCTGCTAGAATATGTGTTATAATGACAGTGTGGCAACGCTGCAACGCAATCGATATCGATAATGACAAGGAAATTCGCAATAGGAGCAGAATATATATTATTTTTTATTTATTCCAAGGGAGAACTGAGGATAATTACATTTACATATGTATTACATACCATATTATAAATTAATCATAATTTCCAGTAACTAATTAAATATAGAAACCTATATTTAACAAGCACTACACCACAATATTGACAAGTATGTATTAATATTATCAGCTTTTACCCACTGTCGTGTGAGAGGCACTGAGTGCTAACTTTCTGCACTGTGAATCGCGGATCAGTTCCAATTCAAATGCGCAGGTGAGCTGAACGTAGTATTCGTTTTACCGGTCGTCGCAGCGTGTCTTCCCGAGTCGTGTTCGTCATCGCTTCGTGCCTCTTCGTGCCGTGCAAAAACAGACGCGACAATACAAGTGTTTGACTGCGAAAGTCGTGTGTGCGCGTGTGTGTGCAGGTAAATTGCGTATACGCCACATGCACTTGTGGAACTTTATTTTTCGAATAAGTTGAACTTTTAAATAGTTAAGTTGAAGTCTGAAAACCCCGAAACTGAACGAAAACCACGTAGATGGTTGTACTTTGAACGACTATATACAATGAGCAAGCCGGACTGTTCTTACCCCCACCCCCCTCCCCTGCAGGGGTGTAATAATTATCGTCACTTAACTTCCTCTATGTGTGTGTGTGTGTGCGAGAGCGTGAAATCTACAGTCAAAACATATATAGCATACAGGCTTAATTGCAATCTATTATGTATTTGTATCTAGAAATTCTGCGCGTTAAGGTTTTTAAAATTGGAAACAGGGTAAACGAAAATAGATAAAAATGTAGTTCAAGTATACCATGAAGGTGGAATGCAAGTGCGTATTGCCGCATTGATAACACCTGTTCCAGATTAGATATTGTTTCAGACTATTGATAGACTAACCTTGGAGTTACGCGTCGTTTGTTCTACTTAGTGATGGGCGATCTTATGGCGGCTTATCTAAATGGATCGACGCATCAATTGTAAACCAAATTCAATCTAGAGGGGGATATATTTATCTATATGGTATTCTTATTTCCCTGCAAAGGGTATATTTAATAGACAACATATTCTGAATCAGCATCACCAGGGAAGCTAGCCATGTCTGTCTGTCCGCCTGTCAGTCTGTCTGTTTCAACCAATATATTTAACTAGTATTGGAACGATTGGAAGAGATAAGAACCTGCAAGGGTGTAAGACATTCGGCATGCCGAAGGTAGTCTTTCTTCCTCGTTTAAATAAGAAAAGTCCAAAGTAAAATGAAAAATTATCGAATATTCTTCTTAAGTACATCTGAATTTAGCATAGATATCAAAAATGAGAAATGGTTCAAGGTCAAGAACAAAAATCCTATTCGCAGTCTTCCATATCCTTGACTATCGACCACTTGCAATTGTCCTCCTCCTGTATCTCCATGGTTGGCAAAGTTCCACTGGGAAGTCCGCACTCAGAGCAGAGACTGATTTCGTCGGAAAGCAACTGGTTGGTCACGTTCTGCGAGCTCCGAGGAGCTCGGTATAGACCATTTTTGGGATCAAAAGGATAGCAAGCGCAGCAGTCAGACTTGCCGTCGCCTTGTCCATTCATCAGACCAGAGACCAGGCTCGGGTCCCTTATCATTCGTGGCGTTGCCACGTTCAGTTTGTAATAGTTGCTCTGGTGATCGACAAATCCTAGACGTACGCTTTCATCTAGAGCAAGATCTACTTCCTTTTGCAGGACGGGCAGCTCGTTGAAGCGAATATTCTTCTGTTTTGCGACCTCTATTATAATGTCCTCCTTAGTGCTCGGTGCAGCAAGGGACTGGAAGGCCGTGAACATATCCAAACGTTTCATAGCTGCAATTAAAATATTCAATATAAAAATCCAAAATAGTTGCTTAGCTTGTTATTCAATTGAAATCTTAAATTTTTCAAATCTCCACACACTGCTGTAGCTTGAATGTGTTAATAAAGAGATTAATAAATATAATCTTTCAAGACAACAGGGCTATGAATATAAGAACGCAGCACACTGTGTTCAATGTTTTAAACATTGTTTCAGAGCACACTTGATTGAAAACATATTCTTGGATATCTTTAGTCATATGTAGGGTATCTAACTAGCTAGTGTTAACTTCTTATTTATTTCGCAGCCAATTAATCATGCAACTGGTGACAAGGGAAACAACTAAACCAGTGTAAATAATTAAACAATTTACCAAGGCTTAACTTATATAAAATAAAGATGGCCTATAGCTAAAATAAAAAGCAATTTGGAGGAATCGTCTGAAAAAAACAGATAATTAGTCATACTCCTAAAGAGTAAACAAAGTGCGAGAGCGAAAGAGAGAGAGAGAGAGAGAGAGAGAGAGAAGTGTGAACAGCCTGAAAGTCTTACGAAAACTGTGATAAACGCTATCACTTCCCCGATTCTTACTCTCACGCCCAGCCCCATGGCAGACGAACCTCTCAGTCCGCTGCCGTTTCGCAGAGAGCGAAACCTTAGCAATCGGAACTTCCACAAGCGTAACTCGCGACGCGGTAGTACACACTCCACACAGTTGGAGCGCCATAGTAGTGCCATGGATGTGGAGAGCGGCGCACGACGTGATAGCACCAGTTCCAGTTCCATTCAGTTTCCTCGCACGCCCGACCAGGAATCGACTGAGAGAGAGCCTAATCAACTTTCCGTTGTGAAAATGCGCAATGAATCGGAGACGGTGAACACAACGGACGACATTGTAGTCAACAGTTCGGCCACGCCCACCGTGCCGGGTACACCCGACACGCCTGGCACTCCCACGGCTGACCCTGCGTTGTTGGATGTGCGTCAGAAGGTGCAGCGCTTTGAAACCCTCAAGACAACAATCAACTACACGCGCCAAGAACGCATCAGCCTAAAACTGCTCGAGGGTCGGCATCATCCTAGCTTCTCCCAATACGATACAAACTTCCGAAGCCAAACTGTGCCCCGAAGAATGGCCTTGCCAGGTCTCAGCTCCTCCAGCGCTAGCTCCCTCAGTGCTACCACAGCGCTTAGCATTGATGAGGTGCGCTCCGAAGATGAGGTTGACCAGATATCCGACTTTGAGACAAAGGCGGATGAAGATGCAGTCGAGTGCGTGCTTGCCGAGACGGCCTCGGCTGTGCTGCCAAGTCGCGAAGACTCAGAAGACGTTAAGTCAGCGACGCAGCTTGTACAGCGTTCCATCAGTGCAGATCCAGCTGAGCTGGCTACTTCTCTGAAGCTGCGCAACGACAAACAGTTTCCGAGGTAAGTCCAACATGATGTAAAGGATGATTTAAATTACATTAGCTATGAACAGTTGTTGAAACAAGTTCGAGGAAGGTATAGTAAAAGGAAATTTTATTGTTTATAGCGGTGTGTAGCGGGTATGCATAGCAGTCGAGCACTTCAAGGCGTCTTTCTTGATTGTTTCTACTTTGTGAAATATATTTTAATTCGATTGTGAAAGAAAGATGAAAGATGTACTGTTCAAACATCTGTAATTGCTAGAGCCGGGAGTATCTTTCTTACAGATCTTTCTTTACAGCTAACTATTAAGTGGTCCGATCTTAATACAATTAAGACAAAGTACAATACTATCGACACAGAAAAAGCACCCTCTAGCTCTACTTATACACACTGTAGCTCTACTTATACACACTGTAGCTCTACTTAAACTCGATATTCATGGTGTAGAAGGGTTTGTGGTTTTCTAATAAATAACAGAAATGGGTCAATAGCTCTTCTGGCAGTTTACGATATATCGATCTGATCCGGTTTGTTCTGAATGAAGGCGTATGTAGAATATATAATATGACATGTTGGTGGAAAGTGTGAATGCTTCAATGACCTTGGGCACACAGTTCTCGCTTAAAGTACAATAGAAATTTGCAATAGCATAAGTGGAATTACGCAACTTTGGCGAAAAGATTTGCGACGTTTTATCGCCAGGCTACATTTAATTGGCAAGTATTTTTTTTAGCACTTCTCAATTGTTGTTGTTGTTATTGTTGTTGTGGTTTCGCGTTAAACATTAATTGGGGTTTCGTTGCTTCGCTGTTTTTGGAACCGGTTTATGACCTAGTCTCAATTGTCAGATTCAATGAAACTACTTTGATTTGGAAATGTGCCAAAATTTGTAAAATGTATTTGATATTCCAAAACTTTATCAGAAAGCTTCACCTACAAAATGTGGCCTCCAAAATCCGACTCACAGTTAGAAATGGGCAATATGACTCCAAAACAGAGTGATTTAAGTGGCGATAACACGCGTACCAGGAGGAACTCATGGCCAGTGTTTGTTACCAGAGGTGGCAATACAACCAGAACGAAGGCTGTCAATACAACGATAACAAGGGCAGCCAGATCTCCCAGGGTTGTGACATCCAGGAATGCCATAGCATCCGAACAAGAGCCCAGCACTGTCGACCAATTGCGGGTCAGCTCAAACTCAAGCTTGTGGCAGACGTCGAATTCATCGTCATATTTAAGGGAATATTCCGAATATTCAATGAATACAAATTTTGATGTGCACAATTTGAGCTTACAGAAAAGTGCAATCTTCGGCGAACAACAAGATAGAGAAGGATGTGTAGACGGGGTCTGTATTCAGTCTAGCCATCATCACAATGGAATTATATGCTAGCTTTGCAGTGTGTCTTTCATCTTACAGCTGACGGGCTTTATAGTCACTGGCGTGTCAATGTTTGTGCTGATCATGATCTCGTGGTTCCTAATCTCTCAACTTTCCCTTTTTAATCAAATTTTGTCAAAATTGTGTCTGCTAATGCACAAACTGATCGATTTGATGTGCGTATTTAAGGGTCCAAAACAAATTAGGCACTTGAAAAGAGTAAGATGCGAAACTGAAACATGATTGCACACCCCTTACACTTTCCCTTCTCCAGAACCAAGGGGGGAGCTTTTATTATCGACTGCCAGGTTGACTCACCTTAGACTCACTCTCGACGAGGTAATTTGAGTTCGTTTCTAGGTCTTGTGTACCATTATCTACATTCATATGTTGATATCAGTATCAGTTTAAGGATTACTGTGATAATGATAATGATAGTGAATATAATAGAAGTTTATTTATTTTTGCTGTCCAGGAACTATCGATCGTCACCCAGAAGGAAGACTGAAATTATAGGCATCACAAACCAGCGACTGGTGGACAAATTTCATTCGGTCTATCAGCCGAAAGAAGAGTAAGTAAACCGTTACCGTAACTATTCCAACTTGTCTAAAGCAATCGATAATCGATCAATTTACCAGGGAGGAGGATGTCGAAATAGAACTACGTGATAAGAGCGATAAGTGCGTGCATCCGATTCTCGAGGAGCTCATACACACCGAGGAGGCTTACGTGAAGAGTCTCTTCACAGGACTGGAGAACTATGCCAACATATTCCACGCCAAAGATTTGCCATTGGGCTTGCGGGGAAAGAAGTACGATCTATTTGGAAACATTGAACAAATTGCCGAGTTTCATCGTGATGAATTTCTGCCCATGTTGCATCGCAATCGTCGTGATCTGAAACGTCTGTTCGACGAGTTCTTGGCGTTTCTTGATGTAAATAACATTTTCTGGCATTCTTTGAATATTCTTTTCATATGATCTTCGGATTCTTTCAGCAAAACTGCTTCTACGGCTATGTGATCTTTACAATGAACAAACAGAAGTCCCTCAAGCTGTGTGATACCTACAAGAATTATTTCACAGTAAGTTCTTTTATTGAGTGTTCGATTATTTTGAAGGTCATAGATCGCCTTATTCCTCATATAGAGCATCCGCCTGGAGCGCGATGACAAGCTCGGCATCAACAGCTTCCTCGTTCAACCCATTCAACGCATGGCACGTTATCCCCTATTGCTAACGCAGTTTATCAATGTGAGTAACTACTGTAGGAGACTAGGTGAACTACTGCTTACTTTCTATTGTTCCTCAGACATTCTTCAAGAACCGTGATATCGTGATGAAGCCCCTCATCGAGTCTTGCTGCCGTCTGGAGAAGAGATTGCGCACTTTGCTGACCACAACCAACGAATCGGAGATTATCAACGACATTGTGGACTGCAACGAGGTGGGTTCTTCCTTATTGCCTGTTGTTATACCTGAGTTAATACCTGCTTATTCTATTGCCCTCTCACAGTTCAATGTGTACTACCAGGGCAAGTTCCGCAAGGTGAGCGAGTTCCAGGTGACAGACTACAAGTTGAAGCGCAGCTACCGCGCCAAGGTGTTCATCTTCGACAAGTGCATCATTTATACGGAGATCAAGGGTAAACAATTGGTATTCCATGGTCGCTATCCGTGTGAGCACGTTGGTATCACCGCCAAAACGAAGTCCTTTACACTCTTTTACGAACGTCGCAAGCAACAGGAATGCGATTTCGTGGCGGATGCCGCACAGATAACCCTCTGGCTGGATCTTTTACGCGACATGGTCAACAACTATGCCAACGAAGAGCGGCAAAAGCTACAGGAGCGATACTGCCGGGAAACTGATCACTTGCATCGTAAGGCGCCAAGCTTTTCACTGTACCGAGACTCGAATCGCTTCAGCTCCGACAGCGGTATCGGTAATATCTGGATACTGCCCAAACCGGAGGAGGATACAGTCAGCAATCGCACCACCTGGTATGCGGCTTCATAGACAACGCTACTCAACGGGGGGTCAGACTGATAGCCTTCTGCTCGTGTGGTAACCAAAGAGAAACGAACATTCCGCCAGACTGTACACCCCCATAAATCTGTGCAATACTTTAGTTTATTGTTTTGAGTATAAGTTCATTTACAGTTTGGCAAAATTAATTATCTAGTTACAAACAAAATCCAAAAGCGGAAAAAAAGTTAAGCTTTAAAACTAAGTACCAAATGTAGTAAAAATAAGTTAGTTTAGGTGTTAATTTACCGTTCTATGTATATATTTGCTGTTCTCCCAAATTAACTGTGAATTCAGATCGCTCAGAACAAATCATATAATAAAGAGTGGTTAATTGCCCTTTCGTTTTCATGCGAAATATTCAGCAGTATTTCAATCACGGAATGAGCAACGTAAATACAACTTGCTTATTGCTTTATGGCTTGTTTCCACACTTGCCTCCCCTCAATCAGTTGTAAATTTCACAGACATCAAAACAATTAAACAATAGACGTCGATCGGTCCATCTGTCCTCCACCAAATGTGACAGACAAGTAGACAATAACAAAGCGAATAACTTGTTTGGCATCATGACATCACTTTGAAAATGCACATGTGTATGTACAATGTACACATGTATGTATGTGTATGGTATATGTATGTATAAAAATAAACAATTGCCGATTTAGCGAGAACGAAACAAGTGTGAAGCCAGAGAGCTGCGAGTGCTCGTCCGGGGGCTACCCAGTATACGGACTTGTGCTCGCTTCCCTCTATTATAATAAATTGAATTCGAATTTGCCTTCACTCAGTTAAGTCTGGTGAAAATTAATATATGTACATAAATAATCGGAGTGTATTTTTGAAAACTCCTCCATGATGCAACTGCTGGTAATGCTTATGAGATCACTTATTCGATCCTGCTTGCCATACCTTAAAGTGGTAAGGAACACTACATTTAAATGCGTTGATCTGTTCAGACGTTTCAAAAAGCTAATATACCTTTCTCTACTCAATATTAATGGCTAAAGGGTATTATAAAATGTGCTCAATTATTAGCGAAATTTCGCCAAACAAAAACATAATATTTATAATGTCCAACTGATAGATCTTTTGAGATCATCGCCACAATTCGGAATGTGTGCTGAGAATAGAATAGTTTAATATGTTTAACGTATAGTTTTTGAAGAGAGATTGAAGATCCACTTAAAGTTTAAGGCAGCATATGTTCAAAAATTAATGCCAGCATATATTCAAATTGTTTACAATTTCATATTTTGTTTATAAACTAAAAATACTTGAAATATGCATAATGGCAAACTTGCTGATAGGCAAAGAGAGAGAGAGAGGGAGAGAGAGCGAGAGAGAGAGAGAGGTTAGACGCGCTATAAACTGAGCTTGAGCTTTTGTGCTATACAATCATGAAATGACTATAGTTTACAACGATCGGCTCAATTTTATCGTAAACTTTACAGTTGTGTTCTGCTTTTGTCACGTAGTGATTTTGTGTAGTTGTAGCAATTATTAATCACCCAAAGACAACAAATTGAATAGAATTTCTATTTTGAGAGTGCACTCATTATATGTATATGGATGGATGCACAATAAAATATTAACTCACTTGAGAAAACGAATAAAATGTTTATATTTATATTATATATTGTTATTTATACAAACTGACAGAAGTTTTTGATAACATTGCCATAAATACATATATTTAGAAAAAGTTAATGGTGTTGGTTAACCAGTAATAAGGCATTTACCATACGTGGAACTATACAAAACACCGCTTGGGATCTCTCAAACTTAATCTTTTGTATATTTCCACTTGTAATCAAGTTGATCGTTAAAGGAAATATATATGTGCGTGCACAATGTACAGTGTCGGAATTGTGGAGGTGGTGTATACCAATGAATAATTGCCAAATTGAAATGAAATAAAAATCGCAACAGATGTTAAATTTGTTTTACAGTCTCATATTTAGTAAACAAAAACAGTGGTCGCGTGCTACACTGAAACAATCGTAAATAGAGAGAACGACTGCAAAACATAAGTACAATGAAGAGCGTGAGAGTGCAAGACTGGAAGAGAGAGAGAGAGAGAGAGCGAGAGAGCAAGCTTTTTGCTATAAAACAGATCGGCACCGACAAACATGCGATTATTATCGTAAGCTTTTCCACAGTTTGATTTCATGCTTGCCACGCAGCGGTTCGTGTTAAAATGTTCCCATCTCGTTCGTTGTGCGAGTGATCGAACCGACGCGTCGTATACGTAAAAATCTCGTACTCTGTGCTCAGCTTGTGGGACAGTGTAAAATGTTCGCAATAAATTGGTTTGACGTGATACCAGTTTCCCTAACTTTCCTTGGCATTATATTTGTGCAATTGCTCAATGTATATTCGCACTTACTTTCCGATAATCCGGAGCCAAAGAATAAAGATATCGTAGGCTCGGTACCGGTGGAAGAATGTGACATAAGGGAAAATAGTAAATCTACGCAAAGCTCACCCCAGCGGAGTTCTATTACAGCATTCAATGGCAAATTGCAAAAGCAAGAGAGCAGCTTGGATTGCGATAGGTAAGTGGAGAAGTCCATTTATCGCAGTTCTGATTGTTTTTCCTCTCAATGTTCTCGACACACAGAACACTATTTCCAGCATGTTACAGCTGTTCATTATGTTTTAAATGTGAGAAACAAGTGGAGAAGTGCAGTCAAACATGCTCGACAGTTAGATACCCTATACTACCTTAACGTAATCCAAGACTAACTTTTTCTAGTAATAAGTTCTACATAATGTGCGGCAAGGCTTATGAATATACCGGCACCTTTATTATATTACTAATGAGACTATTGCTCCAGCTAAGTAAAGACGGACAGACTGTAAAATGAATATAGCCTTCTCAGCCGTTTCCAATGGTCAATGGGTATTAAGAATGTTGAATGTTTCCGCCACTTGCTGGTAAATTCTTCAATGTTATGGTCGTCTTGAATGTGAGTTGTAATCGTACACCCGATACGGCATATACGTGATAACAGGTACAATACACATTTGTACATATTGTACACATGTATATATTTAAACAAATATTGACTTACTGACACAAGGGTTATTTTTAAGTTGTACCATGTTGTGCTTTGGGCAAAGCTTTCGTATGTCTGAGAATCGGATTTTAATGCCTGGATAATTTGCTCGTTTGCAGTTTGCTGTTAAAACTCCATTATAGCGAACATTATGCGAGATAAGCAAACAATAGGTCAATGTTCAATTTATGAACAGTTCAAAACTGAACGAAATCTGCAAAATCAGCAAGTAAAGAAAGTTAAGATCGACGGAAGTAGTACATATGTTATATACAAAGAGATAACCTGATTTTATAGCTGAGCAACGCGCGCTGTCTTCAAAACGAAGTTGACATTTTGCTATCGATTATCGGCATGTTATTGACTTTGTTAGTGTTGAATAACGCGTTTACATTGCTGTTTATTCTGTACTTCCAGTGGCATTTCATTGAATTCTCTCTACACCACAAGTGCTCCACCATCTGGAGCTGCATCCCCAACATCATCTCCGACACACAGCACGCAGAATGGCTTCCTAACACATACAATCAGCTTCGACACTTTGAGCGATGAGTAGTAAGTTCTCCTTACCATTTCCCAGGTTGTCCTTACCATACATTGCTAACCCAGATGTTCCTAATTCATGGAACTCGCGTTTATCTCTTGATACAGCCACGAAGATGAGGACACGCTTTCTCTGGAGAACCTTTTTCCTTGCGACCAGACGGAAGTTTACGCCTCAAAGAAGATCAGTTTTATTATCGATGAGCTGATTCAGACCGAAGTCAACTATGTAAACAATCTGCGCAAAGGTTTGACAAATTATGGAAACCTACAGGGCCATGAAGATCTGCCAGAGGGTCTGCGTGGCACGCAACGTCAGCAGCTTTTGCTGGGAAACATCGCTGAGATTCTGGAGCTGCACGATAAAGAGATTCTGCCTCTGTTTCTGCGTAACCAGCGTGATCTAAAAGGGTTATTCGACGAGTTTGCAGCATATTTCGAGGTGAGTCAGGGTTCGACTTTGAAATACCTAAGGACAGCTAAAAACAATCACATAAATCACCACAGGGAGCAGTCCATTTGCTGATACTTTGGGTATTCTTTAATGCTTGAGGGCAATCAAGAGGATCTCGCATGTTGCTTGTCATTAGAGTTGTACACATCCCTGTACATTTGAACTGTCGCTTTATATGTTTTTTCAATCTTCTGATTTCGTTCTGCTGAGCTTATTGTGTTTGTATTGTAGATCAGTATGAATATGAGAGTCTGTCCGTTGGTCTATTTGTTATATATGTAATTCACTGTCGCTAACTAATAAAAAATGTACAATGTATAAGAACATATTAAATTTCCAATAGCTTTCATAGGAACATTTCGTCGGAAATTAAGGGTCTTACAGTAAAATGCGATTATTCTAATGACTTCTCAAGAAAAACTTTATTTTCGTTCTCTGACGTATTTCTGAAAGTCTGCTCTGTCAAATTTTACCCAACCCAAGTGTCATTCGTTTGGTTTGTTGTTTTTTTTAATATTTGTAGTGGAGACCAATGTTCACATGGTTCCATTTTTACGCCTGAGCTTTACCAATTTTATTTATAAAGTCCGTTTCAGTTTCTCAGTGCCCTGCTCTCAACTCATCTATCGAATGTGTTTGTGTATTCATGTACACAATTATGTGTGTGTGTTTGCGTGCAAAATTTGTCTGCTAGCGAAATCATAATTTTTGGGTATTTAAGTCACGTAATGCGACGCCGCACACCACAGTCTCACATAGTCAATTGGAAGCAGCTCGAAGGCAGCTTGGCAGAGGCAGTGCAAAATTTGTATTCCACGCGTCGCTCCCTTCCTCGTTGAAGGTGAAATGCAAAATTTTCAAACCGGTTCCAGCTGCACAAATAATTCCCTTCATCTCTTCGCACAAGAACGTAATTCAATTATCTGACGTTGACTTCGGTCTACCATCCCTCGCTTACCTGTTCTAAGGTCAAGCTTATCGAGCCCATAATCAAATGCTGCAATAATTATACGATTAGTTGGCAAATTCAAAATTGAAGGCGGATTAGTTGACTTAATCTTCAGTTGGTGTTGTGGAAATATTTGTGTTTGCCTACGGCTAATGGCTTCGGATGTGGCACGAACTGTTGAGTGTCGCTGTTTCAAGTTTTGTTGTACCTTCAGCGGTATTTGCATGTCGAATCGTGTACAAACCATAACGTGAAATTATATGCACTATTATATTTGAGTCACTATACTTTAATTGATACAGTTAGGTTTCGGTTGGTTTCTTTTATTTCTAAAGGTTTTTATTTAAACTTATTTTTGATTTACAAATTTTAGAAAGACAATTTTTATTGCTATGTAAGCTTCACAATGGGAAAGAAGACGTCGCTGCAGTTGCGCCAAGATCATCGCGAATGGCTGCAGGTGAGAATCAATAAATTAAGTGTAATTGTAATTTAATGTACTGAAAACTCTAGACTTTTCTTTTGTAGATCTATCAAACGACAATAAAAGACAAACTGGGCATCGATAGTTTTTTAGTGCAGCCCATACAAAGACTGACCAGATATCCTTTGCTAATGCAGCAATTTATTTCGGTAAGTAAATCGATATATCGATATCACAAGGCACCTTATAACGACCCTCGTTGACTTGCAGGAATTTTATAAAAGCGGCATCAGCTGCAAACCCGTGTTGAGTGCCGCATGCAAGCTGGAAACACGCATGCGACGCCATCTAGACGTGGTCAACCAGGCGGAGCAGATACACAGCATAGATGAACTGAACGATGTAAGTTAAGAAGGTCCTCCTCTTCCACTGCCAAATTCATTTTCATTTCATTAATTTTCTCCGCAGTTCGATCTACAGAAGCAGGGCAACTTTCGGCGCTCTACGGAGTTCGATGCACAGCACGTTCCCACGCGGAAGAAATACCGTGCCAAGATCTTCGTCTTTGATCGGTGCCTGGTGTGCACGGAGGTGCGCAAACGGCGATTGGCCTATCGCCAACACTACAACTGGGAACATGTGGAGCTGCAGAGGCCGCTGGAGTTGGCAACGACAAATGCCAATAAGATCATCAATCTGATAATCAAACAGTCCGACAAGGATAAGACCAAGCGGGAGGAGTTCTCTTTCGTGGCAACCGAGTCCTCTGTGGTCAAACAATGGCTTCTCGTTACTCACAAGATCATTGAGTTAGCGCGGCAGAATCAAGCACAGCGTGACACCTTTAGCCTGCCAATGGATCTTGTCCTGGGTGTGGTGCTGTCCATCTGGCTAATCTGGCAGTACTTGTAGTTGTTAATATACCCTACGATTGTTTGTTAAGCAATATAATAAAGCTGAATTATTTATACAAATTCGGGTAAGGTGTCCACACGTCGTCCTGCTTGCCACTTTCAATAGTTGCCACTCCTACCCAATTTCTTTGTCTGTCCGAGCGTAAAATAAATTTTCTGTGTAGTTGACAAATATTTATGATAAATTGCTATTCCTATTGCTGGTGCAATGACGCTGTGCATCCTGGCACGACTCAGACAGAACGCAAATGCAAAAATGTAGAAAGCTTGTTTTTGAGGCAGAATGGGGAGGGATGCCCCTTATATACTTTTTCAAATCTATGTATGCCAACGAGAACTGTCACGGAAAGCTGCGTCCACGTAGAGCAGCTAATGAAGCCTTTCCCAAGCATGGAGAAAGCAAACAGAAAAGTCAACAGACAAAGAAGCCTGCCAAAAAACACACTCCAATTGTTGGCAGAAGAGCTTCCTGGTTGTGTTCTGTGCCTGTGGATAGTAGGTAGAAAGTAAGGTTACGTCTGACTGTACGTACACAATGACCTATACAAACCCAATGTGGTACACGAGTTTCTCTGTAACTAAACATGAATTCCGTTTCTTTAAAACATTGAAGACAATCTTAAAATTTATTGTTTTATTGTATTAATACTTGCAAGTTTGAATTCGATGAATTTGAGTAGTTCCGATAGAAACTAAGCACTGCTTAGTGGCTGGAACTATTGAATAGTGCGAATGAGTCAGTGCAGTGTTGTATAATTGTTATCGGAAAAGCAAAACTGAAGGTGTGCAACGATGCATTTTAAAAATATTTATCAAAATAAAAACAAAGAAAAATTGATGGTTTAGGCCCAACAATATGTACATCAGCATAGTTAAAAAATACACACTGCAGTGTTCTCTATCCTGTTTGGATGCAAGATGAAGAGCAGAACACTGTATTGCATTGTTTGGAGAAATTGGCGTGCTTCTGAAGTCTGTTTTGGTTATTTTAGACAACTGTATGTAACATCTTTTAACTTTACAAATATTATATGTATTAAAGTATCATCTTTTGATCTCACTGCAAACCTCTAGAAAGCGCTAGCACCAAGAAGACCTTCTCTCGGGTCACTGAAAAGCGGACGTATGAAGCGCTAATGAAGTTAAACAGGTGTGACTTAAAGGAATGTGGAGAAGACATCAAAATGTCTCGTTTGCATGGGACAATGTTTGCACACAGCGCTAACTTAGACACACTCCAGCATAATCGCAGCTCGTGACATGTAAGAGAAGAGGATGTCAGGAGGAGTGCAAGGAGCAGCGCCATGTCTCTGTAACGGCATTTTGGGCACTGCCAGATGATTTTTATGCATGCAGCAAGCAGGTTAGGAGACGAGGCAAAGTGTCTGCGTGCTTTTTGCTATATTGCATTATGTCAATTAAGCTGTCGCCGCTGCTTGCTCGACGTATGACGGATAAGTGATAGGGGAACGAGGTGATGGGGAATAGGGGATAATGCTGTGTATTCTCTCTGCTGCTAAAGTGTATTAGTGCCTGTCAAGTAGTTGTCGCTAAGCTGACGTAAATGTAAATGATTTGACATTTTTATGAGCTGCTCCAAAAACAAAGTGAGCCGAGGCAGAGTAAAGCGCAACGGGTGCGAAGTACGACTTTAAACAGAGCCTCAGTGGAGCGCAGGTTCTCCTTGGCCTAAGCGAATATTTTACAATTTTTCCAACACTTTTAGCAGGCCCCTCACGTACTTACACATGCATACATGTCGTTCTCGTTCCCCACTCTCCCTCGCCCACTTTCTTTTCTCTCAACTGCTGAAATGCATAATTTGTGCCAGAGACAATTTTCGGCCACATTCGCACACAATTCACAGTGCTGCGCCTAAAAGCTGACTGTGGATTTGAACAGTGCCCTGGAGCGAGTCTTCCCTTTTTTTTGTTGTGCGTTCAACACATATGCACGTACTCAAGCCAAAGGCTGTGATGGTGGGTGTGACATCAGGAGTTTGCCGCCCCAATCCCCCAAGTAGAAATTCAGCAAATAATTGCGCAAATTATTGCACGTCGCAGGGCCTAGACGTAACATATGCATGGGTTGCTGTTGTTTTCGAGGCACCACCACAGCTGTCACTCTCGAACCCAAAAACAGCCACCACACACTTTCATTCACCCATCACACACGCACATACGCACACACGCACACACGCGGGCCCATCAGAGTTCACGCTACATTACATTAGCTTGATATAACATCTTCGACTGTCGCCGGCATTGGCAACTGTTGCTAATTTTTGCTCAATACAAGGCCGCATCTCTTGCCTGCTGCCTGCCACATTCCGAGGAATAGTCGGTCAACTGTTGGATCTCCCCTCGCACATACCCTGCGGGGCATGTGGAACAGGCGTGATGGGCACAAATTGTATAGCGTTGCATATAAATTCCGCACTTAGACACGCATTGTCTCCCACTCACAGCTCTCCAGTTTCGAGTGTGTTCCTTGCCATCCTTGTGTATTTGTGCTTGAAAAAGTTCCAATTGCTGCTGCGAAATGGCACGTGAAACGATGTAGGCGCTTCCAATTGCTGCTCACAGTGGAGCTGAGCTAAAGCGATTTGGTATTGTGAACAAAGAGCGCCAATTCCACTACTTACGGTACCCACTGTGCGGCCTCTGCTTGTGCTGCAAATCAAGCAAATGGTTTTATACCCTTGTGGACTATGGCATAATTTGTTTGCTTACCAAATTAAGCGTTCTAAGAATATACAATCTATTCCAAGTGGTCTTTCGATTTAAATGATATTTAAATACCGTATATAGAGCACCCTATATCCTTTCTTTCTTTCATTGATTAAGAAAAGGTTGTACATAGTGTATGAGGTCGGAGATGTCTCCCTTTGTGTTCATACACACACAAGAGAAGGTTCTCTTAGAGTACCATATAACAGCAACAGCAATGCCTATGCGAATGTGTGAATTTCGGTACAATGACAAGTGATAATAGATCGAATTACACACGCTCAGCTAGTGCCTGAAAGGAAAAAGCAGACGGGACACAGCACGAAGGTTAAGCTGGGTGCGAATGGGAAAAATATTTGTTAGGCAAGCAGCAGCCTCACGTCTGAGACACTAACACACACTTACCCACGTACCCACAGATACAAACACACACAAAACATGTAAAGAAAGCTACAGTGGAGCGCCATCGGCTCAATTTTGGTAAACTAACACGATATCACACTTACGACGCAAGTTTAAGCACTGCTCTTTTTTATGGAATATGGTAAAAGAAGTAGAATAAAATTTAAAAGACATGTTCCAATTAAAGGTTGATCTGGCAGACATTTGAAATAAGCTTATTCGGTGTAAGTTATACAAACACCTCTAAAGAAACGGGGCTAAAACAACTCATTTCTTGATGCAGATGTTTCTATACAAGGTAAAGAGTAAAAAGTTGTAAATTTATTAATAAATTTAAATATTCTAGATTGGGAATCGCATAGAAAAAGAAAGCGGAAACGATTCACAATTTCAAAAAGAGGAAACACAAAGTCAAGTGGAATACTCGGCACCCCCACATGGATGACAATGAGGAAAGGAATATTGCCTGATGACATGAAAGTGTGGAGAGCAGGAGGACAACAGAATCGCGTGTCTTATGTTTGCGCATTGATAGATGCGCTCTTCTAGGAGGCGTCCAACTAGATTGCAATTGGAACCGGTAGAGAAAGAAAAAGAGGCAGAGACAGGCCCAAAATGACAGTGTAGTTGGCAGAAGAGGCCAACTCTGAACAGGACAGAAGAGCACAAGCTGTGACGCGTATAAATCGCCTTGTTGGCGGCGCACCTGGCATACCAGCGTATGTATGTATGTATGCTATAAGGTGGGCAACGACTTGTACATAAATCTGGCTTACGAGCCAGCACCAAATTGAAATTTAAACCGAGAAAACCAATAAAAACCAAGTTACGACCGACGAAAGCCAACTGCGAAGGCGAAGGCGAAGGTCGGCTGACAAAGAGCGGCAGACAGCAGGCGGCTGGCAATACAAATTGCAGTGACGACAGCTCAAAGGCTCGGCGCAAGCCCAATCTAGCTCGCAATCTTCATCGGAATCCCCAAATGCATTTCACGCCCACCCTGCATACAAATGCCAGGCTGCAAAGTCAGCCAAAAGGATAATATAATGTACGTTGTTGAATAATAATGGTTTCCCTAGAAGACATCGACTCTGCCCAAGTCTAGGGATCCTGGGGTTGCCTGTCGAGCACCCACCCGTCTAACGGGACCATAACGACGCCATGCAGCAATGACAGGCCATTTAAATAGAATCTACAAGACATTGCCGAAAGAAGACGAGGATGTCCATGTCTGGCCCACCACTCGTCCCTTTGGCTCAGCTATAGGCGTTAAAAGGAGCGTGCAATGAGCACGTGTATGTCAAACATTCAATTGTCAAGCAACCTTAGTCTTAACACTCACAAAAAAAAGGCTCGGCATACATATTTACAGTGAAGACTATTAATAAGAATTAACGATGAATGCATTAAGAAAGTTAAAAATAAAATAATAATAATATAATAATAAATTAGAACAAACTAATTTGTTAAATATGTAACTTCTATGTTAAATGTATTTTGTATTGTATACATGTAGGCCACGCCTTTGAAATTGTTAGGTCTGCTAAAGCTATATCTTTTATAAAACCTGTGTTAACTATCCAACAAAACTATATACAATAAGTACGCATATATATTATATATCCAGCTATTCATACAATCAACAGCCCACGATTGGAGACATAAGCTTCGTCCCTTGGAGTACTGTGGTGAAAAGAATAGTTGCTCCTTAGGATTCAACGCAAATGTGATTTCTTCAATCGACCCACACACACGTCCTCTGGACCATAAAATGACCAATTAGGCGCATTTACGACTGCCACGCGAGAGTCCGTGCTGCACAAGGAAGTGTCCAAACATTATTATATATAGCTAGATGCTGGACCTTGTCCTGAAGTCGGGCGTACTTAATGTGGCAACTCATCCAGTATATATGAGCGGAGCCGGATTATTAAAACACAATGAAGCGGAAGATGCCACAAGATCCGGCAAAGTATGCAATAAGACTGGGCACATACCGCAGATTTTACGGCGCAAGTCAAAGCCACAACTTAAATAGTTGACATCGCGTAAAAGCGTGACATTGGCTGCAAATTAACGGATATTGCGCAAACGTCGTGGTGTCATAGTGATGGGGTTGGCAGGGTTGTCCGTGTAGATAGGGTAGTCAGGTTTGTCTCATAAAGCGCACACACAAACGACAACATAAATTATAATTTGAATTTCTTTCGTGCCCAAGCATAACCGATGAGCTTTGTCTTCTTCTGCCAAGTGCTTTACCAATGTCGGCAGACACTCATTATGATCTTGGCCACCTCACCAGGCAATCTGTAATGCCTCTTTGACCATCAAATATTTATTTGGCACACTGATTCACACTTGTGCTATACGAAATAGTCTTTTAAGTAGCAGTAATCTTTCTGCTCCTCATCTCTCTGTGTAATATACTGAATGATTATAGGGTCAAGTCTAGTTTGGGGTCAATCACCTGCAAGCGAATTACTTCCTTACCTACTCGACAGGATCAAGGAGACGAAAGTGTGGAAGAGAAAGGGACCAATAATTAATAAAGAGTCGTACAGTAAACAAACACTGTTGAATGCAGAATATAAAGCAACTCGTTGTGCGTAGAATTTGAAAAAAAAGCAGGAACGGGGTAGAAAGGCAAGCAGCTACAGTACAAGCAGGAAGGCATCTGAGGTCTTCTGGAGGAGAGGAGGAGTATTTGCGTCTTTGCTGATTTATGCGCTTATCACGCAAGCGTCACAGTTTTTATGGCCAGTCTCCTGTCTGCAGACGGTACGCGTCTGTCTGGCGCTGGCGTTTAGCTGCCGACCGTAAATGTCCCAAATGTCCTGCCGCATTTGCACACAAATTTGCCATCTTAATGTCGCGACGAGCAACTCGAGCGCTTTTCAATTTCGCAATACCTGCGAGGCCATGTACCTTGTAAGCCTTGTCGCTCCACGCTGCTGCTAGTGCCGTTCATCCTTGTGATTTTGCTGCGCCCTGACAGTTTTTCATTACACATAAATCCTTCGAGCACACAGCCGCCTTAAAGATTAAATGCCAAAGAGGAATATCGCGCAATGTTTGCGGCTACTCTGAGAGATATCAAGGAAGCAGGCCCTAAAAAGGAAGAGACCCTTTTCCTTTTTACTTTATATATCACTTTTCATATGCACAATTTAAATTGCATTCACTATCTAGTCATTCAATTTCTGTCCAGTCTGATCGGTCAGTAATATTATCGCTGTAGATATAAGGCTTTTCACTTATGAGAACCCACACTGTATATAAGAACCCTAAGCACATTTAGGAATGTGTGCTTATGTTTTTAAATAAACGTCTTTCGAGTGCCTGTCCAATTTTATTGCTCCCATAGAAGCTTGTTTGGGTGCGTTTCGGAATATACTTCTCTGTTCTATAGATCATTCTTTAAGTTTAAGCTAAGCACACACGTCGCCTGAGTGTGTGTGTGTGTGTGTGCCAGATTATTGTGCAATTTGCCCCTTAAAAGACTTCGAAAGTGACATTATGCAAGTTGTAAGCAACAACTGCAGCAGCTATCTAAATTACCCTGAGACATCCGGAGAGACGGCGGTTTAGGGAGGGGACGGGCAGGCGCAGAGGCAGAGGCAGGGGCAGGGCCAGGGGCAAGACACTGTTAAGGAACGCTTCCTGATTCAAGGATGTGCACTGCAGCCGCCGATGCCGAACGTCTTTGACACTTTTTGACTGGCAATTTGGTCGGAAGGAAGCGAAGCAGAGAACATGTTCCCAGCCAGAATGTCAGAATGTGTGTGTGTGTGTGTGTGTGTGCTCGTCCTTAGATAACCGATGTGATAAAAGTGAAGCCAAAGCTAAAACTGAAATTGTGGCGACTGCTCTGGCATGCGCATAACAGGTAAATAAATGCAGTGCCCTCAACCATTCAGGATGAAATGAAGAGAGAACAGATAGACAGATGGGAGAGAGTGAGGGACAGGGACAGGGGCAAGGCAAGTGTTTGGTTCTCCAATTAATGAGCTGTCCTCGTGGCACGTGGTAACCTCTGGCCAAGTACTGCCAGAAGTCACGTATTCTGCGTGAGTTACGGACCACGGCAAACATGTTTGTGCACGTACTTGCGAGTCCAGACAACCTATGGCTCGCACGACTCCAATAACTTTGACGACTGACAACTGGCAATTGGCAACTGGCAACTGGCCACGGGATGAACACAGAAAGACACTCAACATTTACAACACGGTCCACGACGGTCCCAGCCTGCCCCTCATCCCAGTAAAGAAATTTGGACTTTCGAGTGGTGCTTTAATGTTGGGGATCCGACAGTTGCCTCAGTTGATGGTTTAGCAGCATCTGCAGCTGAGTGACCACAGCGACGATCGCATAGAGTCCCAGGTGCCGCTCCAACGTCACAGAGATCTCATTGAGCAGACTGAGCTCCAGCTCTACGCTCACGTTCCGCTTCTCGGCGAGCTCGACATGCGGTAATCGCAGCGGGTAGTTTGATGGGCAGGTGATGATCAGCTGCAACGCTATGCCACAATTGCCGCCATCGTGATAGTCAGCAGTGCTCAGCGGCAGCTTGAGGCGAAGGAGTGGCTGGCGAGACAGGACCACATAGGGCAGGCCCAGGTAGTGCAGAGTGAGCACTTCGTTGTTCTGCAGATTTTTACTGAACCTTGCAACATTCTCCAGCTTCGTTTCACGGGCAGACCGCTTGTCCTCCCTAACAACCTCCTCCTCCTTCTCCTGCTGTGTCCCTTCCCTCAATGACATATTGCTCAAATTATGAAAATTAAGTTTGGTTTAGCCAATATGATTTAGGGGGTTTATATTTAACCGAAAATTATTTGAAATATGAAGCTCAGAGATATTCTGTTAAGTGTTGTTGAGAAACGTAAGTTTACTGAGAGGCAAAACATGAAAGAAAGACTACCCCCTTTTGCTCTACTACTCTCGCTCTTTGCAAGCATATAATGAGTTTGTGTTTCGGGATAATCTGATTAAGCCGGAGTTGCTAGTGCTTCTCTTCTCCCCGTTCAATTTCTCGCTATGCAAATAATACACACAGCCAAAGCAACTCACATCCCCTGTGCAGACGTGCGTAACGTGAGTCATACAGGGAAATGCCCAGACATGTGTGTGTGAGTGTGTTATATTTTTATTAGCGCATAATTTGCATTTTGAAGACACTCTTGCCACGTGAGACTCCCTCATCCCAGAGCCAATTCAGTCAAATGTGAATTTCACTTTGTATTTACGCACTGACGCGCCTCAACTAATGAGAGAAGCGACAAGCCGAGGGACAGAGAACTGAGAGCTGAGAACAGCGCATTCAACAGAAGATTCATCTTCATCTTCATCGTCAGCTTCAGCCGGCTGTCAATCTAAACTCAATACCCCGAATTCAATTCCATTTGGCATCAGTCGCTCTGTCCTCAATCTCCATTATTCATATGTTCGAGTAGTTGGGCCACATTGCGCATACGTCCCGTGGCCATGGGGCCATCGAACTCACTCAAACATGTTGCGTTCGCCCATTTCCCCTCCGACTAATACAAGCAACCAACCAACTAGCATGCCAACCCGACAGTTCCTCGTGCTCGCTCGCTGTCGGCCTTCTGCTTGCTGCCTCTTGGTTGGCTGGCTAGGACCCTGGGGACCGGGCAAGGGTGGCGAGGGTGGCCAGGGTGTTGGGGCACCTACCACTGCCGGCAACGCCCTGCTACGTGACTGAGATGGATTGTAGGCGTGTACACTGTCAGTCGGCGAAAGCGTGCCATGAAATGCGCATTGTTGCATCGTCTTATTGGCTGCATTCGCCAGCGGCTTTCCACGACACTGCAGTTAATTAAAGAAGGATCTCTCGATCTCGCATTTTCTCACTTTCCATTTTCCACTTATCTTCCATTCCGGCAACTCTGACACTTTTCGTTGTCTATTGACTTTTGACTGTTCAGATTTTGTATTCTGATTGGCTGCCACATCAGACGATGGCAATTGGAGGTGTGAGGCGGAGGCGAAGGCTGTAGACGACACGACGTGGGGAGAGAACACTTGAGAACATTCCTGGTGCTTTGTTTTAAGAGCTCCTGTCGTGCCACAAAAGTTGGAAGCACTTGTTTAGGTTTTCAAGTGCATTCGTTGGGCCTGTCATAATTTGTCCAGGTTGCAGCCAGTTGCTCCGCAGCACAGCACAGCAGTTTCCCTGAGAACAAAAGTTTTCCACTCGACCAGCTGCTCAAGCAAATCTTAGCTGTTAGCTTCTTGACTTTCCCGCTATGCTAATGAGCTAAGTTTTTCGAGCCGCCATCGACTGCATTGCCGCATATAATTGAAAGTTCTTCAAAAGCAATTCTCGCATTGTCTACTTGTTGTTGGGCAATTTGCATTAAGATCTTTCAATAATAATAATCATAGTTGATAAACAAACTTAGCTGACGAGACATTGGTTAAGTTTCCTTACCTCAGCCACCTTTACTTCTATCAAAGAGAAGAACATGGCCGTAATTATTATAGTACATAGGCACACCCCTTCGGAAGATGTTCAACAAGCGAAACGTATTTGATATGATAGCTTGATAACATATCAGCTCTTACATGCCAAGTTATAAAAGGCCAGAGAGCAAGCCAAACGTTGTGCAGAAATTATTTAGCACGTCCCAAAAATTAGCGAGGCATGAAATACTCATTTCTGCTGATACTCAGCCTGATCGTGGCTGCAGCCTTCTTCTGCGATGCCCAGAAGCAGTCGGGAAAGTCGAAGAATAAGTCAAAGCTCAAGACTAAGCCCACTGAAGCGGCCCAGTTGGAGCCACAGAGGACGGTGCTGGAGAAGGCAAGACGTTGTTCTCCCTCCAAGTGCAAGTTGCCCGACTGTCGCTGCTCGGACGCAACACTGCCACGTCCCAAGTTCAAAGATCAGATTCAGCAGATACCACAGGTATGAGTATGAGTTGTGGCATATTTCATCAGAGACTCAATTCCATTTTCGGGTACTCACTTCCAGTTTGTTACCATTACCTTCGATGATGCTGTGAATGCTGTAAACTATGCCCAGTATGAGCTGCTCTTCGGCGATCTAAACAATCCCGACGGCTGCCCAGCCACAGGCACCTTCTTTTTGTCGCACGAGTACACGGACTACGTGCGAGTGAATACGCTTTACAATGCGGGACACGAGATTGCCCTTCACTCGGTGACCCATGGCGACGGCACCGACTACTGGCGCGAAGCGGATGTGAAGACAATTGAGCGTGAGTTCGGGGCGCAGTTGCAAATCCTCGAGAGGTTCGCCAAGGTTCATCCGAAGAGTGTGAAGGGCATGCGTCTGCCGTTCTTGCAGATCTCGGGCAACAATACCTTCGAGGCTGCCAAGAATCTAGGTCTTCTCTACGACAGCTCTTGGCCAACACAGCAGTTCAAAGATCCCGCCATGTGGCCCTACACATTGGACTATCTGTCGGTGCAGGACTGTCAGATCGGTCTCTGCCCAGATGCCTCATTGCCCGGCGTTTGGGTAAATCCCATGGTTACGTGGACCGACACTGAGGGATACAGCTGTTCCATGATCGACGCCTGTGCCTATCCACCCGAGGACGACGTTGACGCGCTGTTCGAGTGGATGCTGGAGAACTTCAATCGCCACTACCAAGGCAATCGAGCTCCGTTCGGGATGTACTTGCATGCCGCCTGGTTTTCACGTGGACGTAACAATTTCGCTGCCTTCAAGAAGTGAGTGAGTTGCCGCTCTGCCCATCAATTCTCTAACATCCATTGCAAACAGGTTTATGCATCATTTGAGCACGTATCCGGATGTCTACATGACTGGTATTTCGCGCATGCTGGAGTACGTAAGGAAGCCGGTGCTGGGACAGCCCTTCTCGAGCTGCGAACCTCTGCCCACTACCAGATGCCAGGCAGTGACCTGCAATGTCGAAAAGCTGTCCACCGGAGAAACGCGCTACATTAGTGTGTGCGACAAGTGTCCCGCCGTTTATCCCTGGCTGGATAACCCACTAGGTCAGAACATGTAAATAAACAATAATAAACACTGCACACAAAGGTCAAGCCGTCTTCTCTTGTCAGCCACGGCTTGATCTACCAACTGTTTATTGGCTTTAATGTCCTGGCTAGGACTCTCTGCATGATCATTTATAATGGCCTTGTAAGCCACTTCAGGTTTAAATAACCACTCTACCCGGTTAACAACATATCCAGCCGGAGTTATAGGTTTGGCATTTGAGTCTTTACTTTAAATCCCAACAGAGGTAAAGAAAAGACGATTTGGTGACTGCTTATCTACAATAGTTGGCTTTATTTTGACCATTTAAATTGGCATCTAGTTGACTGTAGTAGCGACCCGCACCCGTCTGTGACAGTGCTTATTGACGAGCACATAGCCATGTGGGCAAGTGACTTCCAATATGTTATATGGCTTTACAAGGAACACGTCGCTGGCCACCAACTTGAGTGGCTTTTGCAGGAGAATGTTGGCATTTGGTGGACTCAAGTTTCGATTTGCCTTGGCAGCATCAACAATTACGCTGTCGGAGGCTGAATAAGTGCAACACAAAGCCAACAATAAGACCAAGAACTGGACAACGCGAAGGAACATTTTAAAACAACTGTAATAGCTTTAGTTGAACAGACCACAGCAAACTGTCTTCTTAACTGCAGACATGCGACTGAGATTTCGCTGGCTAAACTGATTTCTTTTCAATCGATTTCAAATGACGCCTTTTATGTGATTTCGAGAGCAGTTGCGCCTTTTACGGCATAGAGCACTTCAGATGTGGAGCACTACATTGTTCAAGGTTGAACAGTAACTCCAAGATAAATTCATCTGGCTACAATGTGAATCTTTCCTCTAAGAAAATAAAAGCAAGCAAAGCGTAGTATGCACTCGGCTGTCGAATACCCTCTACTCGTACAATCATTATCAATCGTGGATATATGATAGATATGGAAATCAACAGACATGCCACAGACATCTTTTACTCTTTCTCACTTGGCGCAGGTTAAATCTTCTTGCAGCAGGACAATGCTGTCAAAAAGACAGTCAATATGAAAATAAAAGGAAGTTGGCAAAAGCCGCAACAAGAAAATTGCAAATATTTACTGATTACCTCGCCCCGATGCTGATTAACAGTCGCTTCCACTGTGCCCACTGTCGGCACACCTCATACTCTGTTTGCACTGTTATTCCTTTTGTCCTTTGTGCACTGTCTTTTTCATTTGTACAATGAGTGGCAAAGCCCAAAGAGTATATATCTATATACTCTTCACCAGATTGAACCGGTCAATTTAGCTATCGCAGACTTTGTGCTTTATCGTCAGTTTATGAATAAATAACTCAGCTCTTACAAGGCAAGGCTCACAATATTTGGCTTGAAGAATTCTGTATGGGATAATTATAACCAAAAGTATAATTATTATTAAAAACATACGACTGTTTATATGACAAAAACACTCGTAAAATACTTAGGTTGCATGATTTAACATCGTCTTATTAAAGTTAAGGGTTCCACGTTTGTAAAAGGTTTTTAAAAATTTGGAAGAAGGGCATCTTTTGTTTATTGAATGCGCTATTTAATATTCTTTCTATTGGCTTTGGCGTTTCATTTTCCCCCACTCGCATGCAAGTTTTGCAAAGGTTCTGCAAGTTCTCTTCACAGGAGGTTGTCATAAATAAATGACTTTATGGCGACGTGCCTGGCCCGGAAACCTGGGAAATGGCACAACGAATGGATGCATCAGCTGCCAAAGTCGGGTACACACATTACTTTAATGTATTTTTATATACTGTAGTAAGTACTGGTACACATCCCGGTTTTGGAACACTGAGTGTACCAAAAAAGTTTGTGTAGCTCTTAACTAAGGGTTGCCGCATTCCCCGAGAAGTACAGGCCTCCCCAAAATTATGTCATTTAAATTTACATTTTACATATTCGCTTACATTTCTTCTCTATACCGTGTAACCATTTAGAAAGCCATTGGGTATAAATTGCAGAAATAATCGAATTGTCATTATATATTAGTAGTAGGGTATTTAACTGTCGGGCACAGTCCAATGTAGATTTCATTACTTGTTTTATGACTGATTAACAATAATAATTCAATTATTATGGAACTAATCATGTTCTCAAGCTTCGCAGTCAATATATATATAGAGCATTAATAATAACGTGCATAGTATATTAAAATGATAGTTTCTCCGTTCCTGTCATTTCTTTATCCACAAATTGCAATGATTTTACTAACGAATCCACAATGCGGGAAGGTAAAAGATAAATACGGCAGAGACGTTTCCGGAGAGTTTAAGTTAGTGGCAGATCGTTGTCGTACAAAAGTGTGAAAGTTTTATAACTGTTGCAGTAAAGAATGCTAAATATCAGACTTGAATAAATATATCATACAACAATCCTTAGACTGTGTTTTATTATAAGCTCATATTTTATGCTTGAATGCAGTTATGATAAACAAACTATTTTTAAGTTATCTAAAAAAGTAATAGCATCGTAATATTTCGTGGTAACTGACATAATTATCTCAAGTATTGGACACGAGTATTCCCTTATATTGACACATAACATACTACGGGTTCACTTGAGTTCCCCTCTGTTAACTTAGGCAATCTCATAATGAATACAGCTCACAAGTTAAAGAAAACACTGTTGTTTCATTAGCTCAATTTGAATGCTCTTGCAGGGGGTATACTAGTTGTGTCTTCCAGTTTGCAACGTGCAATGTGCTTAGGTTCTTGGTCGGTGTCAGACAAGAAGATCTAGCGTTGTCTGTTTATCCATTCTTAGTCCCTTCATCTGTATCCTGTCATATTCATAGAAACAATCAATCTAATCAGTGCACGCAAAGCAATCATTGAAGACGTACTATACAGAGATCTTCAATTGCAAGTGTATAGGGTTATTCGGCGATGCCTAAGGGAATCATTGTTTCTTGTTTACTTTAACAGGAAACAGAGCTGTTTTTCTTTTTCCCTCTCTGTCGCAGAATTTAAAAATGTTTTCAACAGTCTGAAGTGATTTTGCGAGTAAAGTTCATGTCTTTTGACCAAATGGCAGTTATGCATTTAAAATTAAGACTACAATTACCATTAACCGTGCTGTTATTATTGCATCTTCGGCTTCAACTGATCGCCGCTCGTCATCTGGCAGATGATATTGTGTTGAATTCGGGTAACAACTCAGGAAACGAGACGACAAAAATCGATGTGCCTCCAACACAGCTGTTGTCCGAAGAAACAACAGAGGATTGGTTGAAAAAACTCAATCATAATAATAAGGAGAACACACTCCCCGAAAAGAAGGTGGATCTAAATACAATGAAGCTCGTTCCACGTTTCACGCTTGATACGCTGATCATTTGCGGTGATGGTTTCAAATTATTGGGTAATCATTGTCGAAGGGAAGCTTAGTAATAGCTTCAAATAATAAAATGACTTAGCAATGAACACAACTTATTTTATTTCAAGAGTAGCCCTTTCGAGCTGTTCTCACATTCGAAATCTACATATTTGATTGTGGACGTGCCTGCATTTCATTGTAAATCACACTTACTTATCCTATATACCAATACATAGGAAATAGGAACCGATAGCCAGACGAGCCATACTTACATACGTGATTCATAAACCTCTAGCAATGAGAGTTCTTGTAGGCAATCGCCGAAGACTCATGCCATAAGAAGAAGAGTATAAGACCTTCGATAGGCCGTAAGCTACTTTTCTTTATTGTTTATATTGCAACGGTGCTCAGACAAAAGCTGTGGTTTCAGTTTCCAGCTGCTCGAGTATCTGGCTGGCATACTGAAGACCGTTTACTCGACTGACTTGTTATTTGTTTGTTTATATTTTTATACCCTTCGACTTAAAATATTGTCAACATGGGGTATACTTACTTTATGCAACAACAGCTGTATCCACTTTACCATTTCTGTTTGTCAGTCTATCTATTCTGTCTGTGTGATCGCAGAGAATGCTTTAATGAGATAACATAATCAACGCCTCAGTTTTTGTTATCATGCATGGGATAAAGCGCATAATACATGTTGCGTATATACCAAGCTACATATGTATATGACAGACTATATATGTAAGTATATTCTAACAAAGCATTACGATCTGACTATAAAAAGAGAACCATTTAAAACAATTTACTTATTTTGTATTTGTTAGAACGAAAATAGCATAAAATTGAGTTTTGGGTACGATGAAAGGTATTTTAGAGCCAAGCGCGTTCGTCTACTGCATTCTGTTTCAGGTTAACAAGGTTTTAACAATTAATTCTCATCACTCTGCTCAGTCTGTTTACTTCTCTCGCAGTCTCTGGCTGCCACCTATCTGTCTGGCTGACGATTATCTGTAGCTTTCCAAGCAGTCGGCTGTCAGTCACGAAAGCTCCGGCAAAGTAGTCAAACGCGTTCTTGATAAACAAATAAAGAGTTGGATAAAATAATTGTTGAACATCTAAACAATGCACATCGGAGTCGTCCACACCATCTTGTTGAGCATTTTTGTCTGGAACATCTTAGGAATGGAATTGCGGCGCTGTGGGAATAGGCCAGACGACCGCATCGTCTTTCCAAACGCCAAACGGCAACATCTTCAGAACTCTAATCAAACCATTACTTACCCAAACTCTACTCAATCTGCGAACATAACGAGCACCACAGAGTTGCCCCTAAATACAACGACCGACTCAATTTTCGAAGAAGACGATTCGAACTCTACAACGGATCAACCTATCATAATCGACAATCGAATCTTGTTCGACACCCTACCTGCGTGTGAGCCACCCCTTCAACTACGTGCGGGTCGATGTCGTAAGGCGGCTTGACTTAAGTTAAGTTCACATTCAACAAATAATCTTAATTGTTTATAAAGTATTAGCACAAAATGTTGCAGTATATGACACCAGTTATTACTCACCCAACACTACTGGTTGGATAGAATAGAGTGAATGTGGTCACACCGAATTGCACAGATGTATCGTATGTACCTAGTTTGACAATAAAGCACATTAAATTATATACTTACACATCACTCGATTGCTGAGGGTATATTTACTTTCTATTATTTTGTATACATATTCTTGATAAGTATCACAACTGGCGAGTCCAACTAACGTTGATTGTCTCACTGTCTGTCATTATGAATGTGTGTACCCTTTTACGCAAACTATACTAAGTACATTTGGTGCGAGATACTCGTATTTCCTTCGGTGCTTTACAAACTTCTTGCTAAAATTAATTTCAGTTAAATTAGCAGAAACCCATTTGTATAGAAACTATGAAAAAGCCAAGCGCAATTTCCTAATGAACAAAGTTAGAATCAAAAGCTTGCGTGTAAATTCGAATACTCGAATAATTTAATTGCTTTTTGTGCATATTTACAGAACGAAATATTGTATTTATCAACAAGTATAATCAAGTAAACAACGCTAGAGTATATAGCACTCGACTCTTAGAAACCCCAAGAGAAACGTAATGTACAATATGTAGAATAATGAACAAGTTTTAAACCATTGCTGCAATTTACATAAGAAGTCTTTAGCTCTTAGAATTATTTAAATTCGAAACGAACAATATAAGTACTATTCATCATATAGCTGACTTTATTTAAATAACGACTAATAGTAGAAAAATTGAGCTTGTTTCTCGTGATGTATAAGAGATAGTCCCACTAAGCTGCCTATCAGGCCCAACCAAATATCACCGAGACTGCCATGACAGTCTCACGTAAACCGACAACAGAGAAGCCTCGGCTATAGCTCAGACGGAAAGATGATCGCTTTGCCAGTGCTCTTATCACTGGGGCTATTGCTGATAGCCTTCCTTAATACGCAACCAATACTAGCCCACGGTCATCATGAATTCCATGCAAACGGGGATGCTGGGCACCATCAATGGTAAGTAAAGACCCGACAAAGCGAAGGAATCTTTTACCAATGCTCCTCGGCAGGCACCATCAACGCAGGCAGCACCATCATCAGATGAACGACCAATATCAGGAAGAAGCTTACCTTGGTGGTTACCCACCACATGATCGGGGCCAACAGCCTTACTTCGAGAGCAGAGGAGTTGCAAATGGACCAAGTATTGGATTTGGAGGACAGATGCCGGAAACAGGTTTTGGTGTACAGCATGATAACGGATATGGAAGGCAGCAACATACCGGATTTCAAGTTCAGAGACCTGGCGAACACTTTGGAGGCCAGCCTCCCATTCCATATGGCCAAGAACAGAGGCGTGGACCGTGGGGTGCCCCAAGACCCTTTCAGGCAGGACAAGCGCCACTGTTCCAGCAACCTTTCCACCCTGCCTTGCCACCCCACACTGCAGAATTTAGATTTCCAGAACAAACTAGGCATTTGCAACCACATCCTTGGGAGGGCTCTACCGACTTAGGTGCAGTTCAAGAATCAGGTAATGGAATAAACCCCCTTGGTAACCCTCAAGAGGCATCAGAGGCTCACTTTCATTCATCTGGCAATTCTGGCAACCAACCGCACCCAGGACAGAGAGAAAGGAATCCAATTAGCTCCCAACAACCAAGCAATGGCTGGCCCCTTCAGCCGCGCCCACAGGCAAACGGTCAAGACTCCCAATTGCAAACGTTTGGTACGGCAGACAGCACCCTCCAGCCACGCCCACAACAAGCAACTTCTGGCAACCCTGAAGACACTAAATTTAAGTTTCCATCGTCTGACAACTCTGACAACCCTCAGCAGTTGCACCCAGGACAAACTGTAACCGATACAACTGGATTCCAGCAACCAGCCTTAGGGCAGCAGTCCGGAAGTGCAATTCAGCCTCGCCCCAATGAATCAGCTGATCACGGTTGGCAGTCTGGCAACCCCGCGCAGCCAAGTCTCGACAATTCGTCAAATGTTGAAATTCAACAACCCAATACCCAGCCAATCCAACCACTTCCACAGTCATTCGGCGAAGCTGGATACCAAAAGCCAAATGAAGAACAAGGTAGTGGTATGACTCTTCAACCTCTTCCAGTACAGGGTAGCGCTCATCAACCAGCTGACAGCACTATCGATGACAACATAGCGTCTATTTTCAATACTCATAGCTATATGGCGCCTAATCTGACGGAGAATGGCAAAGCCCAGAGATCCCAAGACCCCGATTCCATAGGACAGCGTAACCTCTTTGAGACAACTCCACAATGCAAAGAAGGTATGGAGCTTCGGGGCGGCCGATGCCGTAATAAGGCTTGAATGAAAAACTGTATATCTTTAATCGATATCTGTGTATATATGTATATGTATAACTAATTTAATTGGCTTACATCAAACTGCATCTCACAATGAATTAACTGTCAATTGGTTAAACGAATTTATAGATGATGATTTGTTAGTGCTTAAATTCGACCTTTTTGGAATGTACATTAGTATAGAATTAAAATCATTATTGAACTACATTATACATTTGAGAGCATTCCAAATTAGAGAGCGACAAAGAGAAGCTTTACAACTTCATTGTCTAAAGCTCAAATGATTCTAATATAAATAAATATTTGCATCTTTTCATCTTTTTAAATCACAATTTCTTTTAATTGCATCATTGTAATTTCTTCAATAACCCTAGGTGGAAGATGATTGTGGAAAACTCATCATGTGCAAGAATCTAATACGTAGTAATAATGAAAAACTAATTTATATGCACTCTTAGTTCACGGAATGTTTGGTGGCACATACACGTTCGTACTTACAAAGCTGGAAGACAGATACAGACAGGAAACAAAATAATAGACAAATGACAAAAAGTTATAATTTCAAGATTGTTTAATTTTGTTAAGTGGAAAACTCTTGATTTTTCCGAGTATTTCTCACGCTTACAAGTTACTCTGCATTTATCAGACCGTACTTATTTTACGCCTTTTTACGGCAGCGGTTAGCGACCAGTTGGAAGCCCTCATGACAAAACTGGGGAACATCGAAGACGCTTTGTACTACGGGGTTTGTATCATTGAAAGGCTGTAGCTGATCCATGGGTCGTGGAGATGGTGTACCCAGCCTTAGTGAATTTCTTTGTGGCAATCCGAGAATTGGGCAGATCAAGAAGACACAACACAAGAAGAGGCCCAAGCACACGCGGTGAATTACTTGTTCGATAAACATTCTTAACTTGAACTTGTTTTTAAGCAAAGATCTCACACCAAGCCAGTGTGAGTTGCGAAACTAAACAAAAGTCAGGCTGAAGAATTAAGAGTGAGCGAGTGTTCAGTGAGTGCGATTCCCTGTACAAAGAAAGCTTTACCTGTCCCCAAGAGCTTTCGTTTGCAATCGCATGCTTAAGGTAAAGAGCTTGCAGTCCAAAATTGAGTTCTACAAGCTCAGGTATACATACATAAATACATTGTTGATCACACTGAATTTGTCAATATATGTATATGTGGGAGTGAGAATTAACTTTGTTGAGAGACTCTCGTTGGTCAAAAGCAGTTTTAAATACAGGTTTTTGTAATTAATTTTATGATACGCCTTTTTTTTAACATTTTATACCGCTTTAATGTGTGTATATTAATAACATTAAGAGTACCAAGTTGTTGATAATTTCTCTTGAAAGCTCTGCAAAGAGCTTTCTCTCGTTATATTGTTTTCTACATTATATTTAGACTCCACTCGGCAATAGTATAGTAGTTCCTTTACTTCTCAATGGCTGCACGGATCTTTTCGTGATTTGCTTGGACAGCGGATGCACTGTTGTTGATCGTATCTCGCTGAGTGGCGCTCCAGCCGAGCCAACAAACGGTGTGAATAACCAGCACAACAACGCCTATGCGAAAAGCGGGTTTCTGCAGTAAACTCTTGGTACTGTGCTTGTTGTTTCCCATCGTAAGACACTCTAAACATTGCCATTTTCAGACCTGTGAAAATATCACACATGGTGTAATATGTGGAAGGTGCAGTCGTCGTCAAGAAACGAGAGCGCACCTCATTCGACATGAGAACCCTATACTCTTATCACACCACATGCGCTGGGCTAGAGAGAGAGACTGCGAGCGAAAGCTCTATTTTGAGAGAGCAGATCTACAGTTGTGGTCATGCAAAATGGATACTACTGCAGAGGGTATGTTCATTTTGACGAGCAGCCTGTAATTATAGATAGGCTTATAGTATATGCAGGTAACATATATTTATATCTCAGATTAGCATCAGCTCTCTTAATTTTAATGCATTTTCTATTGAACCTTTTATTTATTGAACATCTAATAACTGGCTAAAGCCCCAGTAGCCAGATATGCCCTTTTATAATATATGATTAAATAGATTAATATACAATATTTGTTAAAAACATGCTGTATCTGCTTATACATATCACAATAACTTTAACTGAAAGATTTAACCTGCACTGTATACTTCCTTAAATCTACCATTTAAACATTTTTCTGTGCTTAAATAATTTCCACCAGGCCGACATGCTGACAGAAGCCACAAAACTTTGCTTAAAATACAAAAGGTAAATCCTCTTATTATGTTTAACTGAATCTCCTGTGAACTGCGGAGTCTGAGTCTGTGGCTAGGACGAACCGACTCAACCGAGTTCAAGCCAGGTGCTTGAATTAGCATTTTTGTTTAACACCTTCATTTCTACACCATTCCTAGCCAGAGACCAACTACATATGTATGTACATGTGTATATTTAGACCGGTTGTGTCGGCATTAGCTGTTGCGTCTCTCGCAGGGAGCAGAGTACATATGCTAATTATAAAACGCAATCTGAAAGGGTATACGATATCCCTAAATCAAGCTTTCTTTTCAATAAAATCTCAAGTGTGAGCAGTGCCGAGGGAGCCGGGGCCAGCATACATGAATTTCTATCTGAGTGGAACAACTTTTGGAACCCCAATGGAATGCATTTTTATTCCGGCTTACAGTGAGTGCCACTGAATAATGTAGCTAACATATACCGATTCCAGTAAACGAAAATTTAATTTTACGCTGCGACATTTGAAAGTTGGACAACACTGACGGATTCAGTTTCGGCATGTGGCATTTGGCATATGGCATAGCAAAGCGTTTGGACGTTCTTTTGCTTGGCTCATTAAATAGATGTTCGAAACGTGCTTCCATTTTGAAGCACATTTCGTTAAATGCACGTAAACGACAGACGACAGAGGACAGACGACAGACGACAGCCTGTCAACTAGCTGAGGACCCACCTCAGCATAAACACACGCACACAACAGGAGCAGAGAAGGAAGGGCAGATACTTATGCACTACGTCGCTTTGGTAATTCTCAACGTAAACACTCTGGAAACATGTCGCAAAGACATCAATTACAGCATCGATTCTCTCCATAAAAATATCTTGATACCAACGGCAATGGCGATGATGATAATGGAGGCGATAATGAAGATGTTACACTGTTTGCTGACAATGCTCTGCGGTTTGCTTTTTATACCCAGGGCCAAAGGTACAAGGATATTATTGTTTAGTACGATCCCAGCTGTATATACATACGTGTATGTATCATATGTACAAATGAAAGCTGAAGTTCTTTATTTCGCACGTACTGCTAGGTATCTCGAAGTCGAGTGCGCTGTAGTACCCTAAACAGTTACTCCTCGTGCGAACAATCAAAATCAAACTCATTTCTTCATCATGCCATACATACCATATAACTACCCCTATAGGAACCATATCCGTTGAAATGTTATGCACGACACCACGAAAACCAAACATTACAGGCATAACATTCTTTTCTATCTTTGCGTGAAAATAAATTCAACAAGGTTAGACATATTTTGTTTGAATTAAATGCGATTTAATGAGGGGTATTTCAATTACATACAAATCTCCTGTTTATTTAAAGAATATCATAAATTAATTAGACTGCAAGCAACCCTTGGTATGCAGATAATTGTATATGTATATAGCCTTACAAATGACAATGACATTTTAAAATTAAATTGGGACCTTGTTAATCTTCTAAGGCCACGATAAAATCATGTATCTGCCTAGATTCTTATCAGCAGAAAAAGATTATATAGCATAAGCCACAAAATGTATCGTTAATAATATATGTAAGACTGTTTTGTATAAATATAGTAAGCTAATTTTTATCATAGAATATTCACGACTTTGTTTCTATATCTCTAGTATCACAAATTTTTATCGATACATTTAGAAAAAAAAAGAGTTTTTACCTTGGCAGCGGTGGGATTCGAACCCACGCCTCCGAGGAGACTGGTGCCTTAAACCAGCGCCTTAGACCGCTCGGCCACGCTACCATATGACTTTCTCGTGTCAAACGAGTTATCTGTGGATGCAACAAGTAGCGTAATGAAAATTCTCGATTCATTATAATATACTCTATTCGTGTGTTCTACAGTACCATGATGAAATGCATAATAATAATTAAGTTTCCTTGTCGATAGCTGGCAAACACAAAGAGCAAAGATCGGATTTTCAGCTCACACGACGAGAAAACACCTTGTACTTATTACACTTTGCTATTCCCCAAACGAGGCGTGTTTTTGTTATTTTTATTCGGTCTGTGGGAACAATGATGTAACGAGGCGCAGTAATATTTTCATATTCAACTATTTTTATGGCCTCATGAGCAACACGTTGAGTTTATTTTACTTGCCATACTGCGACGCATACAAACTGCTCATTGGGCCTATGTCGGTGAGCCCAAATCAATGTCAGGATATACCTTGGTATATCGAATCCTTCAGCTATGGAATGTGTACGTGTTAATACCCTTGCGCAGGGTACATTAACCTTGACTATCTGTTTGCAAATGTAACCCATGAAAGGAAGTATATGATGTCCCAACAAGTACATGTACATGTATGTATGTACATTTATATATTCTTAATCAGTTTCAACAGACTTGTAGCTCAATTTTGTTACATACATGATATACAATGAAACTTACAACATCTCTTCCTAACCATGCCTTCAAGGTGCTATTAAAATTGTATCCAAGACTGTAGCCAAGAGCTCTAAGGGTATATTTCCTTCGGCATGGCGAAGGCATTCTTTTTTACAATTTTGGTAATATATTTTTTTTATTTTTTTCAAATCAGTCATTGTTTTTGCTTAGATAGATAGAAATGCCTTTAATATTCAAATGGAAATGTGAACGCCAGCAAGTTCTCTACACGTGCGACCGCAGCAACAATTTGCGTCGCTTTGTTGTTGTTATTATTTTGTTTTCGGTTGCCTGCTGTGCACCGTTTGTTGTTGCAACCATAAACTGAAGCCGGCGACAAGCAAGTCAAGTCTTCGGGACAGGCTCTCCTTCCTGGCAAAGCATCCGCAATGAAATTAGAAAATTGCAATAAAAGTCTTTCCACTGGCGACAAGCGAAACAAAAACAAAGTCTGCGGTTTTTCTGGACGAGTCTCCGTTGCTGTCTTTGTTTTGCGGCGAGAGATACAGGGGTGTATGCCAGGGAGACGGCAACATTTGTGGTTTCATTAAAATTCCGGCAAGGGCTGCGAAAAGCAGCCGCCTTAGTCCTACGTCATACAAAATATTAGCCGCGATTTTCTGCGAAGGCATTTGTTATTCATGCATATGTACGAGTGTGTACGTACCCACGTGCATATATAATGTACATATCTATGTACATACACTATGGAAAACGTTGAATTATATTAAAGTGTGTTTGCAAATGCCTGCAGTGTGTTCCTCGATTGGTGTTTGGAATTAGACAGGGGTGTACAGTCGAGAGAGTTTATCAATAGCAATTTTAAGTAAAGCCTCTGGCTAACGCACACAACATGGTAGCGTGGCCGAGCGGTCTAAGGCGCTGGTTTAAGGCACCAGTCTCCTCGGAGGCGTGGGTTCGAATCCCACCGCTGCCAAGTGAAGTTTTTTTTTGGCACAAAGTTGAATACCTTGTTTTTTTCCTCTTTCCCGCACTTGTGTACTTCTCCCTTTTTGAAAAAAATGTACAATACATATTCAAGGGCAACAAAATAAGAACTTACGAAAAAACTGTAATAGTTCAAAGCTACTTATCTCGAAGTTTTTAAATGGCTTTTTTATATGTACTATGTGGAAGGGGTTGTTCAAGATGAATAGTCCTCCCAATTACGTGTTTAACTTTTCGGCACTGAATTAAGTGATTTCAGAATGGTTATTGTGAGCAAGAAATTATAAATTGACATTTTGAAAGTTGATAAACTTTGAAAAATTTGTGCTCTCAAAAAAAGTTCACCGGTTGTATTGAAAGCGTATTATATGTGAATTTTAGCTTGTTTAGCTTTATAATGGGCGATAAAAAGCATCTGTGTTGCCGACTAAGCTATTTTACATCAAATATAGCCTTTTTTCTGCCGGGAGCAGCGGAAATCTAGCTATAAATATTACTGCCTAAAAATATGCAACAGTGTTGAGCAATAAATAGAGAATTTCTTGGTACGTACAAAGTATGCTGCAGATATTATACTGAATGTATGTTAACAGCGCTTCTACAGTGAAATGTTAAAGTTAACAGAGGCATGTTAAACCTATTTTTTGGCCTACACCGCCCCAGCCACCCACCCAGTGGCCTTTTTTCCAACTGTTTTCTGCTTAAAAAAGAAGGAGAAATGGAAAAAAAGGGCTAAATCATTTTCACCTTTTCCTCGACGCGTTGCAGGCTCTACGGATTTGGAAAGCAGTGTCCTGTTAAAGGACGAAATATAGAACAATTTAAAAGAAACCGCAAGGGGCAGTGTCTTCTAATTTTGGCGCAATTTCAATTTGAAAAACGAAAAAAACTGCCGTTATTCCAAATACGTTACATTTTCGCTAAAAGAGCTCTGTTTAGCCAGGACACGATCCCGTAGCACGTACACGATCCTGAGGGGGTCACCCCTCTGCGACCAATCAGATTCCATTTTTGAATTCAAAAGACCGCCAGATCGGTCTGCGGGCCCCACGGTGCGAACTTTGGCCTCACTGCGCGCTGTTTTGCGTGCACCGCACGTAGCATCATTTTTTACCTTTAATTGTAGTTGCGTCCTGGACGTTACCTGTACTCGGATCGGATCCCAACTCGCAAGAAGATGAGGGCCAGTTGGTTTTCAACGATTGCTTGACAGGTTCTGCTGGATGGAGAAACTTGATGCAACCTATTTTTGTTGTTACTCCTCGGACATGTGCAGCGACCCAATCTGCGGGGTTGCTGATTCCCCCCCTGTCCGTAATCCTCCTCTGAGCGGACGTGCGTTGTCAAAACTGTCGCTTGTCTGCTACTTCTCCATTTGCAGAAAGACAAAGTCAAGCTGTTTGGCGATTTATGAAAAAATATTTTGACGTGACATAAAATAGCCAAGGACTTTGGGCATTAAGAGTCCTGGACCATCGCCTGCAGCCAGCCTAGAGAGAACTGACACTGACTGCAGGACAATTGCGTCGAAATTAATTTTCAAGGATAACAAACAGTCGGTCGTAGTGTCGCAGTCCCTTGCGCACTGTCTGTCTGGCTCTGGCGCCTTGGCCAATTCAATTATGTGAGCTAAGAAATTAAAAACGGCTTAGAGCAAGTTCATGCAGACTTAAGCGCGTTAATTAAAAGCCAGTTGATATGTTCCCGGGCACCCGTCCACCCATCCGTTACCCTCTAAGCCACACAGTACCCTCCCAGTACCAGGTGCAGTTGTATAAAGGCTTAATGCGAGGGTGAGGGCAAAGGCGAAGGCAAAGGCAAAGCCAAAGGCGAAGGCATTCAACCCCTGAGCAAGAAGGGTCTTAAGCTGCCACGTTGGAAGAGGCAGACTGCGAAGGCGACCAATAAGATTGCCCGCTAAAATCACGAACTGTAAATCTCCAGAGAACAATTTGAAAAATAGAAAAAACCAGAGATGCTCCCGCGTGATCCTACACATTAAAATATGATGAGCTCCGAGTAATGGAAATGCAGACCAAAGTTCATAAAAATGTTGTAAAGAATAATATAAAAGGCGAAGCCGTCGTGGGTCAGGTGTGTGCCAGAAAAGGGCGGGGCAGGGGCCCCAGCAGCAGCAGCAGCATCAGCAGCACTCCAAAAAATAATCAACATAAAAAGAAAATAATTTGTAAGTTATCAGGGACTGCAAGACTTCTCTGCACCGTGGGGTGAATCTGGAGACTTACTGAATGTAAGTAACAAAACAACTATAGAGCAATGGGTATTAGAGAAATGTAAACTATTGTAGGGAATTATTTATTTACTTGCTCTAGTTTTTATTTTCATTTCAAAATCTACACAAGTTTATTAAATCTGTTAGTCAACACTTCAATAGAGTTATTTGATAATTTAATATACTGAGCTTACGAAAGTATATCAACTATGGTCACATATTGAGCTGAATAATAACAGAAAATACTATTTTATTTATTTAATTTTTTTACCACTGTGCGCTTCGTTTTACTGCCCCACCAGCAACAGGGTTTGCCACTCTCGCCCAGTTGAAGCTGGAATGTAATTGGAGTTTGGTTCGCTCAAACAGAATGCAAATTAAATTTGGTTTTAATCAAGCACACGCTACAAATTACTGCAACAACAACAACAACAAGAACAACAGCAGAATCGTCAAATGAAGTGGAAACACAAACAAACAAACAAGAAAACAAGAAAAGTAATGTTTCCAACGGAGTCGCAGCAAGGTCAGTTGTGTCTGTTTTTCTCACATCATCTCATCTCATCCGTCCAGTAAGAGTAAATCAATTAAAGGGAAAACAAAACAAACACAATGCTTGAGGCACAAGCAAATGCTTGACCTCATAGCCCCCAATAAATCGACTCTTGTCCACGCAAATGATGCACGACAGCGACAAACACTCAATGACTCAAAATATTAATCTATGCGCTATGTCTGCTGCCGTAAACCGGTCTGAGTAACCCTCTGCATCGCTGGACCGCTTAATCATAGAGTCTTCCACTATGACACGGTTTGAGCAAACATGAGGACCTGCCCGCGGCGTATGTGTGAACCGGGTCGGATCAAGTTCAAAGTCAACTGACGGCTTCCGTCGCAACTTGGAAATAAAAAGAGTTGTTGTCGCTGGAGACTGCAGCACAACTCGTCTGTTCGTCAACAAGTCATCATGGTAAGTAGGTGCAGAGCACCTCATGCCTTAAACCTGCTAGGAATTCAACTTACCCAATCTTTGTTTCAATAGAAATTCCTAATCTTTGCCGTTGCCTTTGTGGCCTGCGCCTTGGCCGATGTTTCTGAACTCTCGGAGCCTGGCTATGACTATCCTCAGCCGGCACTACCAGCACCAGCTCCCGTTGAGACATACATTCCCCCCGCACCACCAGCACCACCAGCACCAAGAAATGAGTACATTCCCCCTGCACCGGTTCCTGCCCCAGTCGAGACATACATTCCCCCTGCACCAGTTCCCGAGGTGATCGAGGAGATCGAGCAGCCTGCCCAGGACGGTTACCGCTACAAGACTGTGCGCCGTCGCGTCTTCCGTCACCGCAACTAAGACGTATAATGCCTTGATTGGAACTATTCCTTATTATTGTTATCTGTTGATCCGAACGAATATACATTGAAAGAAAGAAGTACAAAGAGTCTTTAGTTTCCTTTGACACACATCAAAGGATCTCTAACAGGATGATATTATTAAAGTACAAAGTAAAGAGCGACCTTAATGTATTGAATATGAAAATATTGCAATAATAATATGATAATATTCTCTGAAATTTTATATACCTTTCTGGAACTCAAACAAATCCTGTACCTACTCTAAAAGTTGTGCAATTTCGCTTCGTCAACTATTCAATTTAATCTTGATGGCGTTGCTGTTGTTCACGTTGTTCTCTCACTGAGTGGTTGGCATCGATAAGTCGCCACAACCTCCTGCGGGTTTTCGCGACGCCTGTTCGCATTCATTCCCGTCCATTCGTGACATATTTCGCATTTGACAGTGCGTCATGCGAGGAAATTTATAGACTTTATCCATTATGAAAACAATTACGACTGCAAAAAGAATTGCCAGTGACCATTGGCCGGCAGTGGTCCCTAGTAAGAGCATATGTTGCAATTGCGACGGGGGATATGGGATCCGTCTTCGCCTGGTGTGCCCTTCTCCACCGACCACCACTTGCCGACTAGGTTCACTGTCCTTGTTGGCACGTAAGAGTATATACATATATAGTATTTTCTTATTATTTTGCCGCAGAATATACAACTTTCGCCAGTACTGGGGAGCAGGAGCTGCAGCTGAAGCTGCCCAGAACCAAGACTGAATCGAGAACAAGGTCCAAATCCAATTACTTTCAAAATAATAAACTTATGTACATACCAAAAGGCAGAGGCAAATGCCAATGCCCAGTGTGGCAGCGGGCAGGGAACAGATCCTCCACACAGACTCGCAGTCTACACTCACTTACTCACACTCACTCACTCACACATACGCATTTGCTTTATCAACTGTTGATAGACTCCGTGGGGAATATTCGTATGTCAAACTATGGCGACAAAGGCGGTTGCGGTCTACAGCCAGCTTGGGGGCATCACAGACCTTGGCGCATTTTATTTTCATGCTGCTTTCTTGGCCAACGTTGTTAAGACGTGGGAAAAGTGTAAGGACACTCTGGACTCTTTTTAGTAGACCTAAGCACTTCCGAGTTCAGTTGTTTGTCTTTCAGATCTGTTGACTTTATCAAAGCTAAAAGGATCAGAGAGATATAAGAATGCAGAACTATGCCTTCAAATACTGTACATACTGTAGTGAATACAGGGTATTAAGCAGTCGAGTATACTCTTCTTTCTCCCTTCCCTGTTATCTCCTCAGACTGTTCTACAGGTCGGCTGTCTGTCGCCCTCACTGCTTGCTTGCTGCGCATTATTCGCTAGCCAAAAAAAAAAAAAAAAAAAAATGAAATTTTGCCACTTGCATGTCATCAGCATAAACTGCGTGCAAAATATGTGGCGTCTATTGACGACGTCGAGCGTCCAGGACATTCTGCTGCAGGGCAACTAGGACGTTCAGCACATCGTCGCCATCCTTGCCGGCGGCGACATTCAAGGAAATTCGTTTTAGAGCTAAGTCAACAGCAATTGGCCAAATGACATGTTGCCTCTTGCCACAAGAGCAACAGAGAAGTAAAGAGAAAGAGAGAGAGAGAGAGAGAGAGAGAGAGAGAGAGAGACGAGGACGTGGGCCAGGGCAGAGTCAGTTTATTGAATTCGCATATTTTCTCGTTTTGCATTATGTCAAACAATTTTTTCTCCTTTGTTTCCAGCGAATTTGTCGCTTGCTGTTGGATTTTGTAATCAAGGATTTGTTTGTTTTTACTTCGGCCCTTTCCCTGTTTTTGTAACTGAAACATGGGTGTGGTGACTCCCTGAATTGACCTTTTTATTGCTCGACATGCCGGCAACATGCGCTTGACCTTGAGCGGTTTGTTTAGGGCTTGTAAGGGTAAGGATATTGGATAGCCAAGCCAGAGAGGGAGGTGTCTGTGCGGTTTGTCTTTGTGTTGTGCCCCCTTAAGTGGAAGTAATGCAAAGGGATGACCTGTTGGATTGCTCAATATGCTTCGAATCGATGTGGGGTTGGCTGCCTGACATCCCATCGCACATTTATCCCCCGAGCAAATCGTATTTTGGGCTGATAGTTATTGGTCTGGGTGCTCTGGGTATGTGTGGTTACATAAGTATTTTTCAACTGTTTACAATAGAAGTTCCTTAGGACAAATTGCAAAAAGAACAACACGTATTTCAAATTTCAAATCATACTCTATATTCATTAAAAAGAAAACATTAACGTTGAGCTCCTTCGTCTTTAAGGAATAACACATAAGTCAACAAGGCAGTAGAACCCTAGTTGCGCAGTCGAAGCACTCGACGACGGACAGTCTTGTAGCGGTATCCATCCTGGGCTGGCTGGTCGATCTCCTCGATCGGAGCTTGAGGTGCGGGCGGAATGTAGGTGTTCTTTGGTGCTGGTGGAGGAGGAATGTAGGCCTTGGCTGGCGCAGCGGGGGGAGGAATGTAGGTGTTCTTTGGTGCCGGCGGTGGTGGAGGAGGTGGGGGAATGTAGGTGTTCTTTGGTGCCGGCGGTGGTGGAGGAGGTGGGGGAATGTAAGCGTTAGCTGGTGCAGCTGGCTGAGGGTAATCGTAGCCCTGATCGCCAAGTTGCGATACATCCGCAAGGGTGCAGGCCAAAAAGGCGAGGGTAATAACAAGAACTTTCTGTGGATGGGGACAGATAATAAGATTAACAACAGCAAATATAATCCTTTGTAGAACGCGTAGTGTGCCTTACCATCTTGGCCGCTGCTGTCGTTTCTTAGATCACAAGTCGCTGTGTTGTGCTGCTGAACTCTCAACTCACAGTGCTTTTTATTGCGTCTGGGTCAGCAGCTGATGGAGCGGCAATGGTTAGGGGCCCAACTGCCACGTGCTGAGATTGAGCCACATCAGGAGACGGCGTCAGCGACGGCGTTAGAAGAGAGGCAACCAATGCCAAGTTGTCACGCCAATGCCAAGCAACATTGGCTCTTGGGGTTAGCTATTGAAACAGATAACAGATTTGTATAGAAAAACTGTTGACCATTACCAAATGAATCGCTTGATGAATGTTTCTCTGCTTGTGTTACGTTGTTTTTGAAAGAATTGATGAATTAATGATGGTTCCTAGGTCACTCATTCGATTAACGGTCTTCTCTCGTGTTTGCATACCCGACCACCATTGAAAATTATCAAAAAGGGTATATTTACTTTGTTAAGAAGTGTGCTACAGACAGAAGGAGGTGTAACAAAACCCACATGGTTTACACACCAATTATTGAGTCTATTGTATGGTATTTATCTATGTCTGCCTACCCATTTCCCTGATCATATCGAACTCATTTAGATTTATAGATTTATATTTATATTTATTTATTTATTGTTGATTCGTATAATTGCAGAGATCGACGTATTGATGCAGACTGAGGAACATGGCTAAATCGCCACGATTAATGACCCTCACCAAGAATACACATATCTATCTATATAGTTTATGGTATTTACCTCGCTTCCTTAATAAGATTGCATCGACTTCATAAAGTCAATATATTCCTGAACACGGTCAGGCGAGTGTTGAATGGTTTCCATGTTGTGTTTCGAGTTTTGCGGACAAACCATCGATTGTATAATCTCTGTTATTTCGGGTTTATTTATGCTCAAAACAAAAATTGATCTGCGTGGGTTCAGTAACTTTTGTTACTGCCATGAAACACGTTTGGCGAATAAATTGAAGTCTTGGTCTTTTAAGTTGTGGCGCAATTTGCATGGAGCGAGTTTGTCTGACATGTGCTAGCGACATATTTCAGATGAGTGCTTAAGATTATGCGGAAATAAATTCTACGATAATATAATATCGCTGGACTTGTTGTGAATGTCCCGTGTTCAGTAATCCCCCTTCTTCAAGAAGCTAGACTCTTTTTCAAACTTAATAACTTTTTATTGAATCATCTTCTTTTATTAAAAGGAACCTCGGGTTGAGAACTCCTTACAGACGACGACGGATCACACGACGCACGGTCTTGTAGCGGTAACCGTCGGCAGACACAGGCTCGATTTCCTCCAGGACGGGTTGGGGAGCCAGGACTGGAGCTGGGGCAGGAGCCTCAATGTTGACTGGGGCTGGAGCGGGAGCTGCAGGTGGGATGTACTGGTTAACGGGAGCAATGGGAGCGGGAGCCACACGGATTGGAGCGGGAGCTGGAGCGGGAATCTCAATGTGAACGGGTGCTGGTGCGGGAGCAGCAGGTGGGATGTATTGGTTGACTGGAGCTGGAGCAGGAGCCTCAATTTTGACTGGGGCTGGGGCTGGCAGCTCAATTGGAGCAGGAGCTGGGGCAGGGATATTAACTGGAGCTGGGGGAATGTACGTGTTCACTGGCGCTGGTGCGGGAATATTCTTCACCGGCAGGGGTGCTGCCACAGGGGCGTAGTTGTAGCCCGACAGGTGGGACACATCGGCGTGGGCGACGGCCAAGAGAGCGACGGCGACAACAAGGAATTTCTGCAATTAAAGCAAAGCAAAGGATTAGCTAAGGATTCCAGTCGATGATCGGAGAAGGGCTAAGCCAGTTTTAGCCTTTGCGCAACTAACCATTTTGAAGATGTTACTTTGACTGTTTCAGCTGCGAGTATGGGTTGGACTGGCTATCAGGGGGATATTTATACCAAGCCAAGCCTTGCGCTGAAGCTAAAGACGTCGCAGACAGATGAAGAATTGACCACATTATAGGCTCTTAATATGCCAGAAACCAGAATTATATTTGCTGCTGCTGTTTAAATTAGTGTAGGGTATCGACTGGGCTCTTGCGCTGTCATAGTCACTTAGAAATTCAGATAATAAACCCAAGTTGGTGTAAGCTGAGTGAGAATTGGTCAGTTTTAAAAGGGCCAGTCGTGCATTACTCGGTGCTGTAGTTGAAAAGTACACGTAGCGTGTCTGCAGTTCGGACATGCTGAACATCTGTGCAGCATTGTTGGGCACTACTCGAGTTCAACTGTCATTTGCATACAACATAAATGGTTTATCTACATCAAAGTTAACTACCAACTGAGTGGACAATGGTAGCCGGCAACGCGGCATCGCGTTGATGACCAACTTGAAAAGTTGCTGAGATTAGTTTGCTTAATTAGCTCTGATAACACAGGTCGACACCGAAGCTTTTGTCTCCACTACACACTAGCCGACTTTTTGTTTTGTCCAGCTAAACGTGTCCATTGGACCTTTGTTTGCTATTGTCGAATTCGATTGTTATTGCTGATGTTGTTGTTTTGTTGCAATAGATACGTCTTTAGATACGGTCTCGCATGCACAAACAAATGCATAACCGAATGACTGTATTCCTCATAGGGTGGCGCCAGTGTGACCGACGCCGTTTGGCTTCCTGTCACTGAGAAAAACAAATTAGCAGGTATATAGTACGTAGATCTCTATAGGAGGGGGGATGAAGGTGCGCTTCTACCTGAGGCAGTGTGCAGGGCGTACTTGGGTCACAGTTTTAATTCCACTAATTGCTCCAAATGCATTTGAGACCTTCTTACTATTTGACCTTTTGTTTTCTTTATGGCGAATCAAATATTACAAAATTTAATGTGGAGAGGGAGTCATACATTTTTCTGATTTATAATTAAATAGGTTAACAATTTAGAATAAATAAATATGAAGAGCAAGAACATGAAATGGAAAGAACAATAATATATAGTATATAAATAATAATAATAATTAAGAATATGTAGTGCAAAATAAAGTAACAGGCAGTATGTTGAGTGACAGACCCCATTATGTATAAACTTATTAACATACCTACCATATAAACATACAAATATAATATAGGTATATACAGGTTTACATACATCTATTCCTAGCCATCATCAATAGTTGAGTCAATTTATCTATGTCCGCCTTCCTGTCTGTATGAGCACATTAATCTCAGCTAAGAGAGATACCATATTTTGCATAGATGTTTCTGTATGCCATACGCAGTTTAATTTTATTTCAAAGGTGGAGACCGATCTATTGTATAGCTGCTGCTATTTGACCATTGTAGGCTTTTGTTTGAGAAACCGGTATTGTTTTCAAGACACGCATCCGTAATTTAGCAATTCAAGTGTTTTTTTTTGGCTCTTACTTCCTCTTTAATTAAATTTCAAGACAGCGAGAAGTATGTTATATGTATGTACTATCAACATTGGAGCTGGTTCCGTAGCACATCGTAAGTATTAAATTTGCATGGCTGTGACATAAAAACGTGTAATATGTAGTAAGGGAGCCCATTGAATAAACGCTTAAAAACGCATTCGCCTCGATACAATTTCAACTGCCTGCAAAGCTCTTCAACCATCGATTGCACTTTTTTTCTGCCAGATCATAAATCCGGCCTGGCGGACGGACGAGCTTTGCTTTTCGTACTTGGATATGTATGTATGTATCGCGAGATAAATCAAGCTGCGACAAATTAATGCTGCAAATGAAGTGCAACTGCCACTCACTGCGGCACAGAAAGCACTGGCTCTGGTTCTTGCTCTGGCTCTGGCTCTGTGGCAGGTGGGGAAGGTGTTGTTGGGTAGGTGCTGGTGTGAACGGGGCCCGAAATGGCGTGGATTGATCCGTCCCAATATGCAGTAACAGTAAAAACAAATGAAGCCAGTCAACGTTGCATATTTTACCGGTCGTGGTGTGGCGCCTGCCACAGCTGATATAATTACGCAGATACTGTCAATTTCCCCGCCGTCTGTCTGTGTGTGTACAATGTACAGTTGTATGAGTGTGTGTGTGTGTGTGTGTGTGTGTGTGTGTGTGCGGTTATGTGAGTGTTCTCAATTACGCCATGTGTCGTGCTTGCCGTAGGCCTTACACCAGTTTTACCATGCCTCGTTTTCACCTGTTTTTTGCGTTTGCTTTAATTTTCTCTTCTTTGCATTTTCATGGCCAGCCCCCGACGCCCATTTGTCCCGCAATTATGTTGTAATCCGCGGCTCCTAAAGCATTCTTATCGCACTGCACAACTGGACAGCGCTCGCTGGAGCGAAAGTGACGGGCTTGCTACCTACCTCGCCCGCCCATAATGCGTGTTAATCAGCATCATTAACTGCTAATTAAGTGCATTTGCAGATGCTGTCAACTGTCAATTATTTTCAGCTACCATCGCGGTGCCGTACCACCCAACAGTAGCGCTAAGCCTGCATTTTATTTGTTCAAACCTTATCCGAGATGTAATGAGCCAGAAAATTGCACACTGCAATATTCGAATTGAGGCTTCACTGGTTTCTGATTAGTTGCTATGCCTTGCTATGTTCTTTTGACGTTTTGCCTGAGTTGCAAGACACAATAATAGGTTTGTTTTAGGTTTACTGAAATACATTTTAATATTCTCCATGGCCAGAACTTCAAACTGCAGTATATATAATATACATTTGTGTCGGGGGTAAGGAGAGCACATATGTAAACTAGTGTGCCAGTGTATGGCTGCAATAGAATCCATTGACTGATTGTTGGGATAAGGAATGCATTATTATTCTACACCGCATCGAAGAAGGTAGCATTTCTTTCTTATTATTATTTAAAAAAAATAGAAAAAAACCACAGTCGCGCTGCACGCTCATACTTTCTTGAATAACTTTTGTGTTTAGTGTCCGATCGGATTGCAATTTAGAGAATAAGTAGATATAGCTATCAGCTTAGTATATGTTAAAGTCAAAAAGTTTTATCTTTAATATAACGCTTACAAATTGAGATACAAAATTAAATTATTGATTTGTGGTTGCGGTGGGCGTGGCACCCAACATTTGAAATAAACTTTATCTGCGCTTGGTACACAGAAACCTTCATGCCAAATTTTGTGTCTCTAGCTCTTATAATAGCTGAGATCTATGTGTTCATCTGGTCATCCGGACATCCGGACAGACAGACATACATGGCTCAATCGACTCGGCTAGTGACCCTGAGCAAGAATATATATACCCATAGTCCCACACCTCTCCTTCTGCCTGTTACATACATTTGCTCAAAGTTAGTATACCCTTTTTTGGTCATTTTCAATGGTCGAAGGGTATATAAACTTGACATAGGTATTGAGGAACCTTTTTGCCAAATTTGGTATATCTTAGTATTCAAATAGTAGTCGCTTAGGTCGCCATGTTCATACATGCTATTGATCCTGACTAAGATTTATAGTATAATTTGTATAGCTTCTGCCTGTTAAATATATTAATCTATTGTATATTGTCGAAATATTTGCAAAATACCCATCTGGTTTCCCACTGCCCAAAACCATTGTAATTCATTTATTTGGGCTGCCAATATTTGACCAAAATGCAATTATCTAAATTGAGCTTAGGCAAATAGGAAAAGTTCGCGAACAGTGTCAGGCGATGTGGCACAGAGAAAAAAATAAATAATGATATTTTCTGCATGCCGACTGTTAAATACTCTTTACTGAAGTCTTCACTGAGTCTAACTAAGCTAATCTAACATGTACGTATAGAAGTATAAACTTGAATTGCACAAATTGAGAAGAAATTTGCCTAATTTCGACTGATTAACAAACAAACAGACTGACTACTTACTGCATTCACACTAAGCAAGAATATATATCTTTCAAATTGTTGAAAATATCTCTTGTCAAACATCTAGCCAAAACGAATGTACTCTCTACAAGTGTATTATTATTATTTGTAATTACGTAATTAATTTGGCAGCGATTTTAATTAGTTTGCGCAATGTGTGTGTGGTTCCTGCGGTGGCTCTTTAAAGCTTAAATTTAACTCCCAACTCCGAACAACCCTCCAGACCTCGCCACCAGCCAACCTGCCAATTCCATCCTGTCAGTTGGAGAGCAAGGAACTGTTGGATACATTGCAGGGCACCGGCGTTGCAGACATTTCCCTAATCAAATCGTAAAGACATTGTCGATGTCATCGCATTTTCTTGTTAATTTTCATCTCGACTACAGACCGTCGATATCCTGCTTTTGTCTGCCAGCATTTCCTAGACACCGTTGGTTCAATCGTAGCCACAAGTGGTCAGCGATTTGATGAGGCCAATACCGCCTCGGTCTGTCGCTGTGCCCGTGAAGTCGCAGTCGAAACTTTGAATTTAACGAGAAAAATTTCCGCATCATCAATGTTTTTTCTACCCCATGAATTTTGTGATATATTTTAGTGCGTGCTGAATGCGACTTGTTAGTCAGCGTCTTCAGGAGGTAGCAAAACAGTTTATAGCCTCAATTGCTTAGCGTTCGTCTCTTGGCTTCTCTTTCAAACAAAAGGAACTTTCTGTTGAATTATAAAATATAGAAGAAGATACTTAAAATTCAGGTTCCTTCTCTATCTATACATATCCGTTTATAACGTTTCCGGGTCGCTGATAAAACAACTCCACAACTACAACTTTTGAATATTGTCTACAAAATATATAGAATCTTGATGTGGTCATGCGATACATGTTTCTACATGTTTTTTAACCTTCCGTATCCAAATCAGAAGTAAAAACTTGCCTAGCTCGTCGGAGCTTCGAGCTAACCTCAAAAAAGTTAAGAAAATGTCAAGAAATAAGTCGGAACGAGCTAGATGGAAGATATTATAAAGCTACCATAAAAACTATAGGATGTTTTTGTTACAGAATTGTAACTATCTTTATGTTTTAAATTTATTTACTTCATGTATTTTGATTAGCTTATTATTGGTTCTCTAGTAGCGGTTGCGACGGTAGACGCGACGACGCACAGTCTTGTAACGGTAGCCAACAACTGAGGGCTGCTCGATCTCCTCGATAGCCTGGTGTGGTTGGTAAACAGGAGCGGGAGCCGAGTGGAAGACGGGAGCGGGAGCTGGAATCGACACTGGCGCTGGAGCTGGGTGGTAAACTGGAGCTGGAGCAGGGATCGACACAGGTGCGGGGGGAATGTAGCTGCTCACTGGAGCTGGGGCAGGGGCCTCAATGTGAACTGGAGCGGGTGCTGGAGCTGGGTGGTAAACTGGAGCTGGAGCAGGGATCGAAATGGGAGCTGGAGCAGGGTGGTAAACTGGAGCTGGAGCAGGGATCGAATTGGGAGCTGGAGCAGGGTGGTAAACTGGAGCTGGAGCAGGGATCGAAATGGGAGCTGGAGCAGGGTGGTAAACTGGAGCTGGAGCAGGGATCGAAATGGGAGCTGGAGCTGGGTGGTAAACTGGGGCTGGGGCAGGAATCGACACGGGTGCTGGAGGAATGTAGCTGTTCACTGGGGCGGGTGCCTCGATGCCAATTGGAGCGGGTGCTGGAGCAGGGTGGTAAACTGGAGCTGGGGCAGGGGCCTCAATGTGCACTGGAGCGGGTGCTGGGTGGTAAACCGGTGCTGGGGCAGGGATCGACACGGGTGCGGGGGGAATGTAGGTGCTCACTGGAGCTGGAGCAGGTGCCTCGTAGTGCACAGGAGCGGGTGCGGGTGCCTCGTAGTGAACGGGAGCTGGCGCTGGCTGGTAGACTGGAGCGGGTGCTTGGTAGTTGTAGCCCGACAGATGGGAAACATCGGCACTAGCAACAGCCAGCAAGGCAACGGTAACGATCAGGAATCTCTGCAATGATAACACAAGAGTTGGTACAAGTCCTCGAGCAGTCTTCACATTAAAACGTACCATTTTGATTGGGTTTAATAGCTCTTACTCCACAAGCTCACTTCTCACTTCTGTTCACTAGGGGTTGGGCTCTTACTATTTATACGGAATCGATCTACGCGAACTGCTGTGTGAATGCGTAAGACCCGAAACCTGCCGAGACCGATTGAACTGTGAATTTAAATATTTAAATAAATGCCGTCGTAGTTTGTCTCGAGGGTTGCAAGACGAGTTCTGCTCTTCCGGCCATCGGTCCATCGGCTTGGACTACATTATTAATTAGTCGGGCTTGTTGTTTAGACTACGATTACAGCATTTGGGCCCTAGAAGTTACTCTGCGATCACCTTATGAACGCCAACCGATTAAAATCTTTATATCACAATCAAAGATCTGTAAAATGTTTAGCTTGAAGGGGAATTATACGTCTTTGATGTTGGTGAAGAGGGTATATTAGGTTGGTTAGGATAGCATAAAATTCCATATATTGGTTACCTCTCAAGTTAAGTGTCACGCCCAATTTCCGCAAATCGTAAACCAGTTAAACTCTATTAAAAATGTTGTATTCATTTGCAGAGGGTATTTTGTTTTACATACAATTTATCAATGGTTTATAATTATAATAATATTATATTGAAATGAGATATTATGCAAATAACGAGTATCACTTATTTTTACCCATAGACTTAAAAAACCTGCTTTTAAAACTTATTAATATATTTAAGAGGGTGTTCGACTTTAAAGTTAATAGCGTGGGAGACACTGTACTTTGTACGTTGATTAATTATGATCTTCAACTTGAACTCAACAAGTCAGATAATTGACCTAAATGCAGCTCGGTTATCAATAAATCGTACAACAACAAAGTGATCAGGTTTATTGAAATCATAAGCAGGCAACTTACTAATTAACCAAGCAGTCCATATTTAAATTGCAAAGTTAAGGCCAAAGCATAGCGAGTATAATATGAACCCAGTATAATCAGATGAAACAAGCGAAGCAATAACTGGTTAAATCAAAGTAACGCATAGTTTTATAGTTTCATTAGCTATGCCAATGCAGTAAAATTATGAAAATGAAATGTGGGACACTCATGATTAGGAGTAACTGATCTCAGATCACTGCGCCACAACGGAAGCTAATAAGCTTGGCCGCCAAATATGCTAGCAACTCATAATGCTTCATATAATATTTACATACTGGCGATCTTCACGAATGAGAGATATGCGAGCTGAACTCCGACTACTTTTGGTTTACCTACGGATACGAATTAACAAGTTTGAGATTCGTTTGGGCCATGAACTTGTTTGACGACTTGGCTTGTGGCTCTCTTCTCTCTTCTACCACTCAATATTATGACATGAGTGAATAAATAATAGAATACAGGCAGTAATGATTATGATATAATGCGTCACAAACTTAATTTGTAGTTGCAATTAAACTCATTCCAACAAGAAAAAACAAAAGGTAATTAAGTTATTATCATCAATTATGGACATTATGTCGTTTGTTTGGATTTATATGTATGAACATAGCTATAGAGTAATCCAAGAACTCTATACCTGCAAACTATATAATTCCTTAACAATCCGCTTTATTATGTGGTAAATGTATCAACCCATGAGACCTGTAGGCGTAGCCTCTATAATTTAAAATAAACTTTAACTGTGTATGGTATATAGGAACCTTCATGCCAAATTTGGTGTCTCTGGCCAAGATCAGCGAGCTTATACGGACAGACGGACGGCCAAAATCGACCCGTCTGCTAATTCTGTCTACGAATAATATTATTTATAAATAACGAGTTCTTTGCATTGGTAAATAAAGTGAGACAAACAAATTAGAATAACTTGTATGTAATTTACATATAAACAATGACCCCGTAAAATGTAAATATCATAATATATTCATAAGCACTTCCAAAACTGGAATATAATATGCAGTGCATTCCGTGTCATATTCCGTGTGCCGTAGGTGGAGTTTCGGCACTTTCGACAGCCAACCAGATGAGCGCAATTCTCCTAATGAATAACACGCATGCACAGTAAACTGTGCACTTGAGAACCCAACACTGGGCTGAGCCCACCGGGAGGCGTGTGCAAAGATAGTTATGCACTACTACCACTACATACGATATGGGTACTATATAGTAGATATACATGATGGGTACGGTTACTGTTGCAGATACATTTCTAGTTTTTGGTAGTCCCAAAATGGAGAAACAAGTTAACGGTTTGCCGGAGGAGAAAGCTTCAGTCTCGAGCCTGGTTCCAAGGAAGTTTCAACTGCAAGTTGCGAGCTGCGAGTTGCCAACTGTGAGTTTCAAGGTGAGTGCACAAAGGCGAATGGAAATGAAATCACGTACCAGGGGCGTTGTCATTTACAATGAGTTTGCCGCAGCGTCCCAGTCGCCGCGCAGTTGCAGTTGCTGTTGTACTTTTCAGCAGACTCTCGGCAGCTGCCATTTTGTTCTGTCGCTGTCGCTGTCGCAGTCAACATCGTTGTTGTTGTCGTTGTGTGTACGTCTAATGTCCAATTTCAATTTGGCCTGCAATGCGGGAGGCAGCGAGTTGGGGAGGTAGGGTGCCATCCCAAATGGCAAACAATGCAAAGCCGTTTTCTCCCTGCTGGCTCACTTTGAGTCACATGTGCGAGTTCACTTCCCCCGTCTAGTATTTCACTTAAGTGTGGACACTCTCCCACACACACACACACACAGACACGCACGCAAGTGCGACATATCAAGGTAGTGCGACCCTAATAAGTTTATTTACTTTCAACACGAAATAATAAACTTTACTAGCGCAAAACGTGCGCTCCGCGTTCTGCTCTTTCGTTTGTTTCTATTTTATTTCCCGCCGCCTTTTTTAGCTACCTCTCAAATGCCTCCATCCATCCATCCATCCGTACATCTGTTACAATTTCAATGTTCTACATTCAAAAAGGTCTTGAGTGCAACCGCAAGATATATTTATATATTATGTATTATGGGTACATTTGATTAGAGCTCGCTGAAAAATATACTCTCTGCACTTTGGAGCAACATCTCAGTTAGGGTATTCCGGGAGAAACTTTCGCAAAAGTTCCGAAAGGTAGAAAAATTAGCGGCCTGCTGCGACGTGACAAGACTCCATATCAGGCCCAATCCTTAACCGGGAATCCCTTCGTCACTGTCCCCCCTCCCCCCCTTTGCCCTCCTTTGTCTCTGACCACTCAGGATGCCTGGCACGGCACTTATGACAAACTGAATTATTTAAAAAGTCGCTAAGAGAAAAAAAACGACTGCTTTAAGCAATTAAATGCCTTCTTTTTTCTTCTTCTTCTTCTATTTCTTCATCCCAGGCATCACACGCACACATGCGAGGTCCATTAAAAAGGCAGAGGAGTAGATGCAGGTACCCGTAATGGTAATAACTGAGAGGCTGCGAATCCTGCCAGGACCACTTGCTCACACACACACACACACCCGTGTGCAGTTGCTCTGCGTGCTCAACTAATTACAACCAAATTTTGTTAATTATTGCCAGGCATAGGTACAGACATAGGTACAGGCATGGGTGCATGTAACGCAGTGCGCTGGCTGGAACTTTAACCAGCTAGCACGGCATCGCACACGGACCAAGTTTGCCCCATCGATACAAAAGTCTGGCTAATTGTCTTGTGAATTATGATAAGAAACTTTCACTCTCGTCGTGCGGAGTGCAGACGCTGTTAAAAGGGTCAGTTGGGTCAGACTGAGGGAAGACTGTAATGCCTGCAAGTTATTTAAATCGAATGTGCAATATAGTCAGTTACTTATATAGTATGAATATACCATACATGCCATACATGCAATACTTGCAAGTCTTGGAGGACCCTGCCACTGCACTGATTGATTAATCTGGCTCGATGACAACCCGTTCAAAGTGGATGTTGCTCTGTCTCTTTGCTGGCTTCCATCTGTCGTTGGCAGCATTTTTAAAAATCATTGCAAATCGAAAGAAATGTCAAACGATTTGCTTTATGTGCGACTGCAGTGATTTGCCTAGGGAATACGCCTGTCAAGCCTTTCATTTTTACTGCCCCGCAGTGTTCCGGATGACATCCAGTCGCCCTCTGCCCCGCTCCTTGTGATTGCTGCAACATATGTGCGCTTCATAAAGCGGCCGCCTACTCTGACTGTTGCAGGCGAAATGCAACCCGTGCTATTCCCGTAATTTGGAACAGAAAGACGATACTCCCCACTCCTTGTAGTATGGGCCACGTAACTCATGTGTTGGCATGTCGTCTGCCACCGATGCTGCTACTAGCATTTAGAATCGCCTTTGTCTTGCTTTTGTTGAACCCTGCCAACAGCCACCACCCCGTGCAGCCTGCCGCCTTGCGCGCATTTCTTTTCTGGGCTGCCAAGTGCGCCATATTTTCCAGTTTATGTCTTCGTTTTCTAGCAAATATCTCCACCAACTGCGGGCCACTGTAGTAATGCATATGCCCGGCCTGTCCTCGTTTGTTTTATTGCATATTTATATTTTATAGCCAAAGTAGCAGAACATACGAGTACATCGTTACAACGGACGCCAAAAGCTTCTTCTGCTTCGCCTGCTCAGCGAGACGGCGCGTTGAGGGGGGACCTGTGGAACGGGTCGAGACATCGCCCGGCACAACAGTTCTTGGCCTTTTTGGCAGACATTCTGTAAAAGCACTCATAGATAAGCTCTGCCAGTCGCACATGTGTCACACACACACACTCGGGTGGGGGCTTTGCATTAAGTCCTCGATGCGATGTTTTAGGGGATGTTTGGGGGGGGGGCGTACAAA